>JAJJWW010002413.1:0-40566 GCA_023531295.1 Papaver armeniacum
CCCACAATTCATCATGATCAGTAATAATTTTCCAAACCAGTTTACATATAAGAACAATGTTAAAAGTTTCAAGGTCTCTAAAACCTAGCCCTCCCAAATCCTTGGATTTATTAATGATATCCCAAGAAATGAATTTAATACCTTTACCTGCTTTGTGCCCCCACCAGAAATTTCTCTATAAAGAGTCAAGTTGATTAACCAAAGTAGAAGGAATCTTAAAACAACCCATTTGATAAGTGGGTAAAGAATTCAACACATATTTTATTAAGGTTGATCTTCCAGCTTGATTAAGGGTAGTACTGACATAATTACTGAGCCTGGCTTCAAAGGACTGCACTATTGGGTCAAAAGATTTTAACTTGGAATGTCCAAATAATAACAGAGGTGGACCTAGATATTTCTAAGAATCAGTGATAATGGTCATATTTAAAACTCCAGCAAGAGCATCACAAACTTCAGGACTGAGATTCTTACTAAAGTACACACAAGACTTATCAAAATTAAGCATCCGACCTGACAGTTTCCCAAAATCCTACAACATCTGTAAAATGTTATCAATATGCTGCATATTAGCTTGACCAAAAATCAAGATATCATCTGCAAACAACAAGTGAGTGATAAGAGGAGCTTTCCTAGAAGCTTTGACACCTATAATAGTTTTGTTAGTTTCAGCAACTAACAAAGATCTAGAAAGATACTCCATTGCAAGAATAAACAGATAAGGGGATAAAGGATCCCCTTGTATGATGCCTCTAGTTGGTTCAAATTGGATACATGGAGAGCCATTAAGCAAAACACTGATACTTGTAGTAGAAACACACTTGTTGATGGTGGTTTTCGAGTTCAGGGTCAAAATTGTAAAACACTGTATTTAATGTGTTGTCATCCTGCAAAGGAACGAAAGCCATTTGAAAGTGATGAGTGTTCAAACCTCTTTACTTATATATATATTGAGTAATTCGACATATTTATGAAATTTATCGAATGGTGCATCAATCCGTGGTATTCTATAAATTCAACCTATCGCATTAATTACTAATGCATTGACTCGCCTGATATTTTCCTATGCTATGTTTGACCAAACTCTCGTTCTTGACATGACATGACGATTAAGTGTGTTCACTCTCGCCAGAGTAGCATGAATCTCCCGAAGTGTCGATTGAGATCTCGCATGAAAATACTCACACGGGCTAGATCACTCTCCGACAAAGAAAATCTCAGATATCGACGCGTTTTTAAGTTAGCTCGATCGGCTTGAATTCCTTAAGGAAAATCTAGACTATTAATACCAGTCTCAGAAACGATCACGGCCACACAATTTGGCCGCGTAATTCAACAAACCTAGACCACTCCTGGTAGAACTAGGTAATTACTGCATTGACCGCCCGTGGGCCCACCAACGTCCCAACCAACCGGACTTTGCCTAAACGCATCCCAGCATTGTCAAACACTTACCCTAAACAGGGTGGTCGCATTATTGAAAGAAGCTCGAATGAGCTAAATTGTCTAAAACAGTCTCAAAAGTGTCACAACCGTCCAACTTTACCACTGGTTGGACGGCTTGGATTTTCTTCACAGTGATCAAGGAAGTGCTAGCATGCACACCAGCGCCCAACCTTCCCCCACTTGATCGATCTGTCCATGACAAGTCTGTAGGACAATGAATCGTTTTGCCCAAACTATAGCAGACGTGATGCTTTTAAAACCCTAATTTGGGTCGCGGAAGTGTATTAGTGTCTTAAATAGATCACGACCATCCAACTTAGTCACTGTTTGGATGGCTTAGATCGCGTTTTGGATGATCGAGGAGGTGCGCACGATTTCACCAGACCCAACACTATTCCCTGCTCGATCGACTTACCCATGGGAAGTCAATGATGCATTGAATTGCTCGATCGAACTCCTGAGAAGCCATACAATGTTTCAAAACCCTAATTGGGTTTGCGGCAACATACTGTCAGAAATTGATCACAACCATCCATTTTCGCCGGCCTAAACGAGTGGTATAGATCTAGATTCAGCGATCTCGAAGATGTTAATGTGATCACCTTCGACCCACCTTTCACATGACCGACCGGCCTATTCAAACTAGGGCTCGATCCTCAAACGCTCGCCCAAAGAGGGGTGGGACACACTGTTTCTAAACTCTAAGTTGCATCAACGACAATATGTAACTGCCGCAATTCATCTTGTCCACCCAACTTTGCTAGCCTAGTTGGACGATGTAGATTTATTTCATCAAACCAACAATGTAGCATGGCAATCACGGCCACCTTTCTTTCACGGGGAGCGATCGACCAAGTGATGGCTCGTCCATACGGACTTCAAATGATCACCCAAAGATGATCGGTCATGCTACCCTTTTAAGACGCCCAATCCGCGACTTATTCAATCGAGCTCTAAAACAATGATGCTTCATACACATCGATTACTTTGAGCTGTTTAAATGTGATGCTTTACATGCATCAAATACATACATATTTTATGTCGGCCTCATAAACAACTTAGTTGTTTCACCTAATAGCATCATACGCTATTCTCCGCGTCAGGTCCCACAACTTGACCCACTCATTCGAGACATCAAACATGTCACTGGGGGATACTCACTGGGGTATTGGTCTGGCGGTTTACAGCGTGCGGCGTGCAGCGCGCCCATTATGAGAAAGTGTCAGGAAAGACGGACAATTAATGAGAGTAGTGGGTGAACGTGTGATCAGTCTTCCCTCATAATGCAAACACGATGATCACATTCCGCACAAACCCACTTCTCCACTACTTAACTTCCTCCACTTCCTAATAGATCAGGGTGCGCTCAATGACTTGTATAAATAGGTTTTCAATCTATTTTGAAAAGAGAACACAAGTGTTATCAATACAAGTAGGCAGTATCCATTTTCTGATATGCAAGTCATAAACAACCACGCCTTCAACACTGTGATCTCAAACACCTTCTCCGCTTCCCTCCCTAAGATCAACCCTTCTCCTTCACCTTGTGACCAAATTGAATCTGGAACGACCATTTCTTAGTTTAGGCCGGAGTCTTACAGCTTGATCTCTCGAACCTAAAAGCATTCCCGTGCAATGCATTTGTTTAGGGTTTGAATTCGTTTCTCATCAACACACCCAAAATTACCAAAAACAGCAGAATCAGTTTTTACCCCAAAACAATTGGCGACCATAGTGGGAGATTAATCTTGTTGCGAAGCCAATTTCTCAATTTTCATTCCAATTTTCCCAAACTCAAGATGGTGGTAGGTCTAAATTCAATCATTAACCAGAATTCACTTCAATCACCAATCCCAACTTTCCGCTTCATGATGCATCCCGGCCATCCGAAACACTTCCAAAGCCGCCAATGCTCGAAATCCAATTTCCATGAAAGGTATGGCAAAATATTAGAAGAAGTTGTCACAAATCAAGATGATATTGTCAAGCTGCAAAATGAGACATTTTGTCTCTTAAAAGTATGGAAAACCGGCTGTAGCAAGAGCCAGCAAACATTCGCTCGAAGAACGCCACCAAATTTCAGAGATAACACAAAAAATGTTGAATCCTTGTCTGAAGTCTGTGCCTCCGCCAATGACGATGCAGACAGAGTATGTGGACGTATCGAACGAGAGCAAAAGGGAATGACCAACACCAGTGTAATATCCGCAAGCGCAGTCAACACATCCCATGGTGTTACATCCTCTAGCACCAACACCAGCAGCACCTGAAGCATCCCCTCTGGCGTGACGCCTCCTACTACCAGAGCCAGAGCCGCCACTACTCCTAATATTTCTTCGATCACGACGCCTCCAATCATATACAGGGCTGCTACCACTCCTTCGTCGGGACGAGAGACTGGAGGAGCCATAGGCAGCCAACTGATAGGTGTCTAAAACACCCAATCTTATATCTAGTATTTATGCTTTCTTTGTTATTGTCGTGTAAATTATGTATCTTATGTGTGCTTTTGAGTCATTTAGGTATTTTGGAGTCATTCGAGCAAAAAGAAGTGGAACTTGCTCAAATCTTGGATTTCTTTTCATCATGGTGACGAGAACGGAAAGGAAAAGCCAGTGGCGAAAGAATGAGATCATTCCGACATCGTATGAAGAAGCTGCGAGCATTTGAAGCGTATTAGAGTTGTGGAATTTGTTAACTAAGCTGAACTAGATTGTTAAGGTGGCCCTTATCAAATATCTGGGTGCCTATAGTAATTTTGTTCATTACATGCCCCTAAACTAGATCGAATGTTATTCTCAGAGCAGAGAGCTATCCATGACTATTTGCAAAGAGAGAACCAGAGAGATGAAGACTCAGATTCAGAGCGTAAATGAAGAAGAGATAATCTTGGTGATGAGTAACTAAAGCTGTAAACAAATGGGTTGGCCTTGAATTCGTGCTTGGTTGGAGGATTGAGAAGGAAGAAATAGTTTGGTGGTTTAGGGTTTTGAAGGAAGAAATGAAATTGGGTTTAATTCGAAGATGTTGATACGGAGATTGAGTTTGGGTTTTGAAGTTATATGAAATGAAGCTCTGTGGTGAATTAAGACATGGATTTGTCTCAAGATCGAGTCTCCGGTATGTGACTGCTGCTCCGTGATGGAGATTTGGAGCGATTGAAACCGAATTTCTCGATGGGTTTGAAATTGTGAGCTTATGGGTACTGGTGATGAACTGCTGGTGGTGGATGCTGCTGTTGATTGGAGCCGAGATGGTAAATTAGGGTTCTTGAGCTTGAGTGGGAGTTGTAGCAGGTAAAGAGGTTGATGCAGTTCTAATGGTTCAGGTGGATGCTATTTGCCATGGTTCTGAGATGGGTTACCAGGTTCAGTGTAAGGGTATTGAGCTGAACTGCTGGTGGTGCTGTGTGTTGAGGAAATGAACTGCATCATTTGTTGCCAAAGTGTGGATCGAGCTGCAGTTTGGAAAGAACAAGATGAATGTATGTTGCTGGTAAGTTAGGTGTCAAGAGATGCGAGTTAAGATGTTGGAAGCAACTGATGAAGCTGGTTATGGAATTGAATTGGCAAGAAGGAAGCAGATTGCAGGTGGAGTTATAATTGGATGGCATTGGTCTTTGCAAATGAGTTCGAGAGAGGAATTCGAGTCAAGGAGAAGAACAAGAAGCCGCTCTAGTTAGTTACAGAGAATATGAAGCTCAAGTTGCTGTTGGCTTAATTGTGTACATGGGGTTTGCAGATTGAGATCGTGGTTGTATGCAAGGGACTGATACTGGTGCTTGCTGTTGTGTGGAGCTGAGTTTGAGAACTGGTGGTTATGAACATTGCAGGTGCATTGGCAGTAAAGAAGCTACAGCTGCAGGTGATGTTACTGTGGTTGGTGGTATGAAGCTGCAACAAAGCTAGATGATATTGCAGCTGAGCTGAAGTGCGTAACTGGAGGTTGTGAGATTGCAGGTTATGGTGGAATTATGCAGCTACAGTTGAGTCTGGTATTGAACCTGACTTGCAGGTGATATTGAGCAACAGATAGAGCCATGAAGCTAGTAAGGTTGATACGGAAGGCGGCTGATGGTGTTGTTGAGTGCCTGAAATGGGATGGTCAAGAATGCAGTTTCATGGTACTGCAGGTGGAATAGGTACTGCAGGTGGAATAGGAAGATAACTTGAAGTGAAGTCTACAGGGAAGAATGGAGCTGGAGCTGGCATTGAAACTCAAGTCTCAGTGAGCCGAGAAGAACCGAGATGCTAGACTAATTGATACCGCAATGGGTTAGGCGTGATGTTGTTAATGAATTTGGCTAATGGAGGAAACCTGAGATGAAGTGGTTGTGATTTGTTGCTAGAAAAGAGAGAAATGGTGTTTGTGTGTTTTTCTGTGAATGAAATGTGTTTTGCAGGGTATGAAAGAGCAGTGTTAGTGTTGTTGCCTTGAACTGAAGGGAGTTACAAACTGGTGGTGCTGTGTTGAGATGCAGTGAACACAGCCTTGGTGTTGTGGCTGTTGTTCTAAGCATCAGGTGGTAGTGTTGGAAGGCAGTGAAGAGTTGGTTAAGGATGAACCTGTTGCTGTGGTTGCTGACGAGAACACAAGGGTGAGCTAAATGGCAATGCAGAGAATGGAATGGCTCGAGTATCTTTGTGCTCGATGAGCGAGATGTTTTTTTGTGTGCGTAGCCAAGAAAGTGCCAGAAAATGTGTAGATGGGTTATGCTGTGATGAATGAGCTGATGCAAGTGGTATGAGGTGCCGAAGTTGCAAACGTTGTTGCTGCTTCTTGAAGTTTGAGTCAGGAAAGAAGAGGAGCTACAGCTGTGACGTGACATGGGTCTGAAATGGAGTAGCTGAGGCTGGTGCAGGTGAAATGCAGAGAATGCAAATGGTCTTGAGGTGGTTTTGTTGTGCTGCAGGAAAGGAGAGTTAGTGTTGCTGCAATGTAAAGAATGAACTGAACTGGGTTTTGCAGATGCAAGGAGTTAACTGGAGCTGTAAGCAATGGATGTATGAGCTGAAATGAGAAACTGAGGTTGATGTATGAACCAATAGGTGTATGTTAGGATGTTATCACAGGGGGAAGACTGAAATGGCCTGGAATCGGCCGGGAATCACCCAGAACTCGGCCAAAAATCAGAGTCAGGCGAGTTGACTCATCGATTCAGTAGTTTACTCAGATGGACTTGGGCTTCACTTGTGGGCTCTTTCAAGGACTGATTTTTGGCAGAAGGGTGCGACCAGAATTGGGATTTTAAATTGAGAAACATATAAAAAGAGAGGGTTTTATTCTATGATCGGATCTTTTATCTTCTACTTTTGTTCTAGGGTTTAGAAACATGAAACTTCTTTTCATTCTTGTGATGAACTCCTTTAACATGGGTGTTTAATTTTATCATTGGTTATGGATTAGTTGGATTTCACATAATATGTTTCTAGTTCAATAAATTAGTTTTGTCACATATTATCGTTTATGATTCACCATTAATTTTGTTACATGATTTGAATGTTTGTTTAGTCGAGTCGCGAATCGATTGAGTTTGCTTTCATCTTTATTGCTAGATTAGGGTTATTATACGCAAAAGTGATAATTCCTGATTGCAATTAGCATAAATATGATTATAGTTTGTAGTGATATATTCTTATGATCATATGTGAACCATAACCTTTGTTAAATCGGATTAGTGCTTTTACATGTTCGATTGCTTTGATTGGCCTGATTTCATAGAACTTAATGCATCTAGGGAATTAAACTTGATTAGTGCTTTTACACGTTAGGTTGTTCTCTTAGATAGGATTCATACTCGCATCTTTTAATGTGTTTGTTGATAACAAGAGGAAATTAGCGGGATATTCTTGCGATCAAGGTATTCTAGGGCCATTGATAAAATAGAGATTAAAATATCAATTCTAGTTATTAAGACAAGAATATGTTTGTGAATGAAAACGAAATCCTTAACCAATGCTTTCACATCTTTGAATTTATTTGTTTACTTTCCTTCATTTGCTTTTATTTTATTTTAGTATATAAAAATCAGAAAATCCCCCTAGCTTTACATAAGAAACCGAAACAGTTTGACAACTTAGTCCTCTCCGTGGGAACGATCCTTTCTTGCCCTTGCTTCATTATATATTTTGAGTAGTAAGAAAGTGTAATTATTTTTGCTCGGCTGACAACCGATCACCAACCTCCCATTACCATTATCGATTTAATGGAGATACATGAAGTTCTTGCCAAAATTCAGACGGACATGGCCACAACTCAGAAGGAGCGAAACAACAAACATCTGAATGATTATGTCAAGGGATTCAGAATTCAGGCGTTCGATTGTCATGATCCAAATGTGACTGAACATCAATTGGTGGAGTTGTGCATTAATGCTTTCTGGGGACTCCGTTCACAAAACCGCAGGCGTCTGTTTCCAGTCATGGAAGCTTCTCCCAAATCTTAATCTTTCTTGGAAAGCGCGACTGATAGATGCAATTGGGGACCCCTAACCGCCGCTCACTTGAAGGATGTTGAGTTTCACAGACGCGGCATCTGATTTTAACATTGTCACCGTCAAGACTCTGAGAGATGCAAAGATTTCAAATCAGGAAGCTATTCAATACCCAACCATAATCAAAAACTCAGAGGGAGAATCCAGAGGCGCTTACGGGTACATCAACCTTGAAATCAAGGCAAAGCTAGGAGTATGTCCTTTTCCAGTGTCTATACCTGAGAGGGTCTCCAACAAGCCATCCGATCCTAAAGATTATTTGTTGTCGCGTGGACAACTCGCCAATGTGACGCAATTGCCTGGAGAGTGTAGATTCACAGGTTCCACGAGTAAGTCTTGTTGAACAACTCTCTTTACAACCGGCTATTTTCCATCCCATCAAGACCCGGGGACTTTTTCCCGTCTATCAATCTGTCGACTTCCGATGTCACCACTAACGCCTGATGCTGCTTACTCACGGGAGAGCCTGATATACCCAAAGCCCAATCATGCGCGAAGGACATGCCTAGCGGATACAGAGCTAAGTAACTATCCTTAAACTAAATGTTTTATATCTATTAGGCATATCAAATAAATTTTAAATATCTCAGCGTTGAGACGTGCAAATTCCTCAACACTCACTACTGTGTTGCCAGGCATGCTGCTTCAACACATCCTTCCTCTAAGTGTTGAGACGTGCAAATTCCTCAACACTCACTACTGTGTTGCCAGACATGCTGCTTCAATACATCCTTCCTCTTAGTGTTGAGACGTGCAAATTCCTCAACACTCACTATTGTGTTGCCAGGCATGCTGCTTCAACACATACTTCCTCTTAGTGTTGAGACGTGCAAATTCCTCAACACTCACTACTGTGTTGTCAGGCATGCTGCCTCAACATATCCTCACCTTAGTGTTGAGACGAAGCAATTCCTCAACACCCACTACTGTGTTTTTTAAGCATCACTGCCTCAACACATCTTCCTCTTAGTGTTGAGGCGCGCAATCTCCTCATCACTCACTCGTGATGCCAGGCGTCACTGCCTCGACACATCATAGTGCTGGCGGCTCCACTACCTCAACACTCATCTTTGTATTCAAGGATCAACATCCTTAACACTCATCAGTCGAGGCTCCACTACTTAAATACATCATTTTAGTGTTCTCGACATCAATGTACCAGAAAGGTGATTGCTACTTGCCTTGACATTTCATTAAACATATCCTGCTCAAGAGCCGAGCCAGCCTCTATCCTGGTAATGTATGCCAAGCTTCTCTCATGAATTTCTTTGATTGTCACCATCTAATGCTTACCCCGCAAAAACGTCGCTATTACGTGCTAAGCAGGGGACTTAATGTTGATGGTGGTTTTCCAGTTCAGGGTCAAAATTGTAAAACCCTGTATAATGCACTGTCATCCTGCAAAGGAACGAAAGCCATTTGAAAGTGATGAGTGTTTAAACCTCTTTACTCATATATGTATTGAGTAATTCGACATATTTATGAAATTTATCAGAATGGTGCATCAGTCCCCAGATATTCTATAAAATTCAACATATCGCATTAATTACTAATACATTGACCTGCCTGATATTTTCCTATGCTATGTTCCCAGCCGAACTCTCGTTATTGACATGACATGACGATTAAGTGTGTTCACTTTCTACATTTAAATACCCACACGGGCTACATCACTCTCTGACAAAGAGAATCTCGTATCGGCGCTTTTTAAGTTAGCTCGATCACGCTTGAATTCCTTAAGGAAAATCTAGACTATTAATATCAGTCTCAGAAACGATCACGGACACACAATTTGGCCGCGCAATTCAACAAACCTAGACCACTCCTGACAGAACTAGGTAATTACTGCATTGACTGCCCGTGGGCCCACCAACGTCCCAACCAACCGGACTTTGCCTAAACGCATCCCAGCGTTGTCAAACGCTAACCCTAAACAGGGTGGTCGCATTATTGAAAGAATATCGAATGAGCTAAACTGTCTAAAACAGTCTCCAAAGTGTCACTACCGTCCCAACTTTACCACTGGTTGGACGGCTTGGATTTTTTACGAGTGATTAAGGAAGTGATAGCATGCACACGCGGCCTTCACCTTCCCCCACTTGATCGGTCTGTCCACGACAAGTCTGTAGGACAATGAATCGTTTTGCCCAAACTATAGCAGATGTGATGCTTTTAAAACCCTAATTTGGGTCGCGGAAGTGTATTAGTGTCTTAAATCGATCACGACCATCCAACTTAGCCACCATGTTTGGATGGCTTAGATCGCGTTTTGGACAGTCAGGGAGTTGCGCACGAATTCACCACCGACCTAACACTATTCCTGCTCGATCGACTTACTCATGGGAAGTCAATGATGCATTGAATTGCTCGATCGAACTAGAGAAACCGCGGCTGTTTCAAAACCCTAATTGGGTTTGCGGCAACATACTTCTGTCGTAAATTGATCACAACCATCCATCTTCGCCATCCTAAACGAGTGGTATAGATCTAGATTCAGGCGATCTCGAAGATGTTAATGTGATCACCGTCGACCCACCTTTTCACATGACCGATCGGCCTATTAAAACTAGGGATCGATCCCTCGAAATGCTCTCCCAAAGAAGGGTGGGCCACACGGTTTCTAAACTCTAAGTTGCATTAACGACAATATGTAACTGCCGCAATTCATCTTGTCCACCCAACTTTGCTAGCCTAGTTAGACGATGTAGATTTATTTCAGCAAACCAACAATGTAGCATGGCAATCACGGCCACCTCTCTTTCACGGGGAGCGATCGACCAAGTGATGGCTCGTCCATACAACCTTCAAATGATCACCCAAAGATGATCGGTCATGCTACCCTTTTAAGACGCCAAATCCGCGACTTATTCAATCGAGTTTTAAAACAATGATGCTTCATACACATCGATTACTTTGAGCTGTTTAAATGCGATGCTTTACATGCATCGAATACATACATATTTTATGTCGGCCTCATAAACAACTTAGTTGTTTCACCTAATAGCATCATATGCTATTCTCCGCGGAAGGTCCCACAACTTGACCCACTCATTCGAGATATCAAACATGTCACAAACTGGGGGATACTCATTGGGGTATTGGTCTGGCGGTTTACAGCGTGCGGCGTGCAGCGCGCCCATTATGAGAAAGTGTCAGGAAAGACGGACAGTTAATGAGAGTAGTGGGTGAACGTGTGATCAGTCTTCCCTCATAACGGAAACACGATGATCACCTTCCGCACAAACCTACTTCTCCACTACTTAACTTCCTCCACTTCCTAAGAGATCAGGGTGCGCTCAATGACTTGTATAAATAGTTTTTCAATATATTTCGAAAAGAGAACACAATTGTTATCAACACAAGTAGCCAGAAACCATTTTCTAATACGCAAGTCATAAACAGCCACGCCATAAACACTCTGATCTCAAACACCTTCTCCGCTTCCTTCCCTAAGATCAACCCTTGTCCTTCACCTTGTGACCGAATTGAATCTGGAACGACCAATTCTTGGTTTAGGCCGGAGTCTTACAGATTGATCTCTCGAACCTAAAAGCATTCCCGTGCAATATATTTGTTTAGGGTTTGAATTCGTTTCTCATCAACACACCCCAAATTACCAAAAATAGCAGAATCAGTGTTTACCCCAAAACAACACTGCATTACCAGGTTACATAATTCCTTGCTAAAACCAAAATTTTCTAAGACTTTATTTAAAAAAATTCATTCCAATATGTCAAAGGCTTTTGACAGATCAAGTTTAAGATCCATTGTACCATTGAAACCTTACTTTTGTTTATCATTTCATGGGCAATAATAATATTGTTATGAATTGCTCTTCCTGGCACAAAAGCTGCCTCATAGGGAGAAATTAACTTCTTAAGTAATGGTCTTATTCTATTAGCTAGAATTTTAGGAACAATCTTATAAAAAGCATTACAGAGACCAATTGGTCTAAACTCAGATGGCATTTTAAGACTTTTACACTTAGGTATTAGATAAATATAAGTCTTATTCAGACTCATAGGCATATGACCACTCTGAAAAAATCTTTTAACAACATCAATAATATCTTTACCAACTAGATGCCATTGAGTTTGATAAAAACCTGCTTGAAATCCATCAGACTGTGTGAACTCCAAGCAGGCATATTTTTAACAACATTCTGTAGGAACATCATGCAACAAAAAATTATCAGCTTCAGAGAAAATACAAGGTATAACATCAAAATCATCATCAGATAAAATAGGATTGGAAGTACTTGCAACAATACTAAAATGACTAGTAAGAAGATTACTGATATCATTCATATCCCTATACCAATTACCATTAGTAGCACAACATTCATTAATATTATTAGTATGTTTTCTTTTATTTAGAAGCCAATTCAGATATAGTTTTCTCACCTTCCATAGCCATTGTATGAATCACAATAGGTTTATGATAATTATGAGTTGTATAATTGAGATTGAAATGTGTATTTTGAGTTAAACTCTTATAGGAGAACAACCCTAGGAAAATAAGGGATTGAGTTGAATTTTGAAAGATATTCATTCGAGTATCCTGTGATTGGAAGAATATAATTGACTGATTTTTTTCTTTGAAAAGGTAATATGTTTTAGAAAAGGAAACTGGATAGCTGTGACTGCTTTCGATAATTACGAGAAAATTTAATGAAATCAGTTTCTAACGGATTTTTTGAATTTTGAATTCCATCAGAACGCGATACTTTCTAACCCAATGAATTGTTGTTGCGAATCGGCAGAGAAACTTTTACAAATGAACTAACTTGAAAAACTGTGATAACACAAAAGCTTCAACAAGCATCATAACAACTTTTGCAAACACCTGAATCACAACTGCAAACATGGTAAACACCATTTGGGATATCACTAACTGCAAACACACTTGGAGAAAAAAGATTAAAAAATCATAGTAATAGAGAAACAAAATAATCAAACAGATCCATTCAGGTAGAAAAGAAAAGTTGAGCTAGTAAATAATGAACGAGATAAACAAAGAAATTGAAAAGACGAGGGTTCCAAAATACACCACAATCTTTTTGTTTCAACCTATAAGTCCTCTACTGAAAGTGATCGTCTATGGACAGAGTCGAGACAATACAACTAATTGGTTCACACTTCGTGTGATTGTCTATGGATACGAGATCGATACAATACAACAACAAGATAACTTGTGTGATTGACTATGAATACAAGATCGAGACAATACGACAACGAAGTATGTTACTTGATAATAGGTTCAGACTTAACCAAACTCTATAAGATCACTATCAAGTAATGCGGAGTTAACGTTTGTGTATTTTACTTTTAATTATAATAAACAATTATAATTACGAAAATAGAAAAGTAAAAGACACAGTAAGATTTTGTTAACGAGGAAAACTACAAGTGCAGAAAAACCCCGTGACCTAGTCCAGAATTGAATACTCTCAGAATTAAGCCGCTATAAAAAATCTATACCAACTTCTTATAGTTGAGACCAAGCAACTACCACTAGTTCACTTAGTTTCCTCAGTATCCCTACGCTTCCGACTTCGAAGGTCACGCACTGGTACAAATCCTTTGGATCGTATTCCAAACAATAAAGGAACAACAAATCTTTTTGGTAACAACTCTATTGATTCTTTCAAGATAAAGATATCTCAAGTCATACGCAAAGGCTCTTCTGTTTAATCTAATAAACTTCTTTGCCTGGTTAGATCAATCTATCCAATAACTACAAAAGCAAATAAATTTAGATTCACAATCAATCAATATAGATCTCAACGAGAAGCTGTAAAGTGATGCCGATCTCACGCAACTAATCAATCGAATAAATCCGATTCTAGTTGGATCCCAGCCGATCAAGGTTTGTGCACACACAAAGATATGAGAACTAATAAGAAATCTTCTTCGTCTTCAAATCTTCTTTAATCTTCAATAATAACCTGCACAACACCACTTGAATCTCTTGTGATCAATCACACACAGAACGGAGTCTGTTAATAATGGATTATCACAAGATGTCTTTAGATCTACAAACAGTTCTAAATATTCCGTTGATACTTCGATCTAGTTTGAGTGAATCTTATATCAAAAGAGAATATTCTCAAGATTAAACAAACTTGGTGCAATCAAAGTTTCAACAACCATTAGTTAATCAAATCAATCGAAAACTAATAGCACTGCTATTATCTAGTTTCCTACCAACAATACTCGTAGAGCTTCTTGATCCCACAAAAGTCTTTAAACGAGCGGTCGTAAGAGATTTCACCTAATTAGGATACTTTCCTCTCTGAATAGACGACTCCACCAGAAACAACAAGAAATGAAGTTTGCCTTGCTCTTAGGATAGTTTGCTAGAAATAAAAACTTAGGTATTTATAGACCAAGGATGTTTGGAAACCAAGGAATTTCAAAAACCGAAAATATTCTCAAGATATGCAATGAATAACAAAATTTGGTTTTCCTAATTCCAATAAATGCTTGTCCAATATTTCCGAAATCTCTCAATAGAAAATCTCCAATTAGTAAATGCACATTACTAATTTTTATTCTCTATAGATATGCATTTAATTGCTGGTAATTAAAGCATATAAAGCCAAAAACCTTAATTAAAAGATTCTCAATTTATTTCGGCACATGATCTCCTTGAGTACTAAAGAACATCTTTGAACAATAAATGATAAGAGTTATTGTATGTCTTCAAAGTATGTTGACATCTCTTCACTGTAAATCCTTATTCATATGTACATGGATTTACATTCTTGGAATCGGTTATACCACACTTCCAAACAAGTTTAGAATTGGTTTACCAGTATTCCAAGATAACTATGTGATTGATCAAATATCAAATCACATACATGGGTTCAATCAGTTCTACCAATCACTAGGATCGGTTATACCTCAACATGGAAATACTTGTGATTGGTCACACAAGTTACCAGGACCGGTTACATCAGTTACCAGGATCAGTTACGTCAGTTACCAGGACCGTTTAGCATATTCCCATGGTATTGCTTGTGATCGGTCACACCAGTTACCAGGATCGGTTACACCAATTACCAGGACCGGTTACCAATTACAAGGATCAATTACACAATACTCTGTGATCGGTCACACCAATTACTAGGATTGGTTACACCAATTACTAGGATCGGTCACACCAATTACAAATATCGATCATACCATCTCATGGTGATTACTTAGGATCGGTTACACCAATTAATAAAAACTAGTCATACCAAATCATAATTCAGGCATTGTGATTAGTTATACCAAGATACATAACAAAGTTATGATCGGTTCTACCATCTCACACATATTGGTAATCCAAAGATTTGCAATGAATAGCCGTACCAATAAGCCTAATGATTTCCCTTTCGATTCTTAAAACAAGTTCATGAATGTACTTCCTTTACACGAATGTAAAACATTGTTTCCTAGGATGAAATCTTCACCATAACCCATTCACATTATCATAACAGTATATACAAGATTATGTCGATGTCATATCTACGAAGTTCAAAAGATAAGCGTTATACTTCATAGTCTAATTCCCTAATACTATGATCATACAAATATGACCATGTCACATCACTAGAATATTATATAATATGTACAGTATATACAGCTTCGCAGTTATGTTTTCAATATAGCACGACTTGAAAGATACGTTAGGAATGAAACAGTTCAAGTCCATATTACTAACCTCAAGAGGAAGGATGATGTCGTCATTGTAGTTCGTTACTTCTTCACATTCTTCAGGTCTTCAGAGTAATACGTGTATGTCTCAACATTCCTAGACTTTCTAGTCTAACCTAAACGAAGTTGACTTTAGTATATAATCAAGCGACTTTAGATGAGTTTTGACACACTAAAGTATGACAATCAAACTTGACATACCAACGCTTAGTGAGTTCAACCGAGCTATGCTCTAACAGAAATAAACAGATTTGAACTCTAAAATATGAATAAAGATTGAAATCAGTTTATAAATGATGAAAAATTGAAACTGAGTTAACCCAGTTTTTTCTCCCGATCCTCATAGCCTAGCGAAGTCATCAGTGTTGTCTTATTGTTGGAGGTTGTTCGGCTGGATGTTTATTGATGTACCTTCTTATATTTTCTTAGATCACATAAGTTACTTGGGTCTTAAATCGTCAGATTAATTTTTGTCTATATACATCTCCAAAAAAAAATAATGTTATTCTTCATGTTGGAAGCTATCATTTAGCTTCCCTGCCAAAGCCTTGATTGTTTGGAGTATAAATGTCTGGGGGAAATAAATCCGCCGATGGGTAAATTATGTATAAATATACAACAAGAAATTGAAAAGTAATGGTAGGGATTTAAGAACACTGTTGATTTTATTTATATTTCAATATGTGAATTTATTATTTCTTTCCTTTGTTTATTAGTCAATTTTTTCTTATGAATATCATAGTGATAGTATCAAATGCACGATGAAATGTTTTAAGATGATCATTTTATACTTGGGCTTGGTTCAAGAAGTTATGATGAAACCGAAGCTGCCACGACCTTTTTTTTTTTTATTTAAGAAAAGGTTATATTAAAAAAATATAATTACAACCTAGGTTATATTAAAAATATAATATTGTAAAAATATAATTTTGACAACATAATTTTATTTTATTTATTTTTGCAAACTAAATATATCAAATTCACAAAGCTAGAAAGCTAAAGTTTGCTTGATTAACAAAATCAGCTTCTTCTCATCTTTAGGTCTGGCTCTAAAAGTTTGACTATTTCTTTCATTCCAGATGTGCAGAGGGATATCATACATCATCTTCCACCTAATCTTCTTGTTCCTTCTAGAGAGAATATTATATCTCCAGGCCTCAAAGTGTCCCAATATATCGAAAGAATCAACCTAAGAAATCCTAAAATCTTGAATAAAATAAGATTAAATATGAAAAGTATAAGAACAATGCAAGAAGATGTGATATGCAGATTCATCCCGCTGTTTTACAAAACACACACAACATATCTTAAACCTCAACTCCTCTATGTTGCAGCATATCTAAACTGGGACGAATTATGAAAGTTCGCCCATAACATAAAGCTTACTTTAGCAGGAACATAATGCTTCACAAAATTTCCATTTTTGATTTGAAACTTCAAATGATTATGTGAAAAAATCGTAGACTTAAGTATATTCTTCCAGATACCAATGCCCTAAGGTTTTGAATTATCATTAGGAACAAGATGATCACTATTATTCTTAAATTTTTCATGCATAATTCTTCTCCAAACTGCTTTCTTCTCCTTACTAAACCTCCATATCCATTTTGCTTTGAGTGACTTACTAGTAAGTCTAAGATTCTTAACACCTAAACCACCAAAAATTTATAGCTTACAAATCTTTAACCAGACACCCAACACATCCTCTTTCTAACATCATCAAAATCCCATAGAAAATTTCTCATCAACCTTGTAATTTTTGACTCCACACTTGCAGGCAATAAGAGATAAAAAGTAAATAGGCAAACTCAAAAGGCAGTATTTGATAAGAACTAACCTGCCAACCTTATTAAGATATTTCTTTTTCCATCTAGCTAATTTTACCTCCATCCTATGAATAACTTCTTCCCATACAGAAGAATTTTTAGAAGAAGCACCTAAAGGCATACCAATATATTTAATTGACAATTTCTCAACTTTACAATCCAACTCCAAGGCCAAATAACTTATATTGTCATCCACTCCAACACTTATCGTAGAACTTTTCTCAAGATTCATTTTCATACTTGTTAAGACCTTAAAAGTGAAGAGAATGAGCAGTAACTTTCTAATTCATCCTTATCTGCTTTGATAAACAACTAAGTATCATTTGCAAACTGTAAGTGTGAAATAGTTAAACCCCCCGAGAGATATTTGAAAACTATGAATCTGACCTCTTCTCACAGCATCGTCCACCAACTTAGACAAAACCTCTGCAACCAACTGAAAAAAAAAAAAAGGTAAGTTACCCTGTCTTAAGCCCTTTGAAGGTTTAAACTTCTCTGTGGAACAGTGATGCGTGTCGTAGGTGCAATCAAATTAATATCTTATTTCCACTCAATTAAAAATAATATAATGGAAGTCAAGTTCGTTCCCACGAGGAGCAAGAGATTCTAGTTGTAAAAATTGTCACGAAAGGGGGGTGTAAAAAGCAAAAGAAAATAAACAAAGCAATTAAAAGATAAAGTTGAAAGCAATAAGAGAGATAAGATCAAGGAATCCTTCTTTGCAAAAACAATGAATCAAGTTATGTTCTTTTCTACTTGTTATAAGTCATAGATTATCACCAACCGTAGGATAGCAGTCCGCTTTAGCTAGCCCCAAAATCCCTTATTTCATTGAGTAACAAGTCCGCTTTAGTTATCAGATTCTATTCAAAAGAACCACCTTGAGGTTCGCTTTACAAGATGTAATTCTAGAATGCATTAAGATCTATGAATTTAGGTTTAGTACTAGTAGTTAAACTCGGTTCGCTTGGTCCACTTTCTAGCGTTGTTTTTACACACAATCGCTCCACGGAATCCCCTCCGCAAGGTCTCGTGTTTGCTACTTATGTAAAGAGTCAAGAAACGATTACTTATCCTAACTTTTCACTAGCTTTAGATCAAATTAACAAATCAATTTAGCGTGCACTCTAAACAATCTATCAATCAATCATGAATGAATAAACATTCCTATTAGTAAAAACAAACGATAATCATGTGAAAAACTTCAAGATAGAATTGAAACAAAACTCAAATCATATGTTAAGAACTAGGAATTCATCCTCAATCAATAATAAAATTAGCTACTCATGTTTTTGAAATTCACACAAAATAATTAAAAGGAGAATTTTCAAGTTCACACAAATAATTAAGAAGAAGAATTGAAAGCAAAAACACAAGTGTTGTGTGTGTAGAGAGGTGTGTAGAGGTATAGAGAACTTCTCTATTTATAGGCTTCAATATTCTCCAAATCTTCCAAGGAATAGAATCCTTTTCCTTTAGCAATTCAATTTCCAAATCCAAGCCTTTCTCAACTCTTCCATCTTCTTTCCAAATTTGAGCCCAATTCTCCATCCAATTCCTAGTTCAAGTCTTCACACCCGTGAGAGAAGTCCATGCGAAAAATTCTGGATTTTTGGCTCGCCAGGAAAATCGGTATTATGGTTTAATCCGTACGGAAAAATCACCGCCGGCCACCCTGAAAATGTCACCGTCATCGGGTATATTCGACGGAATATTCCACTACCCACCGTTAGAGATAACGGTCAAACGGGTCAGCAGTAAGCCAACCTGGTCAAGGGAAGGAGAGTCGACCCACCGAGTCACTTGAGTTAGTGTCTTGATCGGTGACTCGCCTAACTGGGGTGAGTTGGATCGGCTTCTGGATCGGTCATCTGAATCGATGAGTTGAGTCGCCAGAACCAGAGTCCGGCCGAGTTCTGTTTGTTTATAGGACTTCCCGGCCAAGTTCAGGCCTCAATCTTCAGTCTTCCCCTGCTAAGAACCTACACATACATCTAACATTTCATTCTTGCAGTGTTTATTCATCTCAATCCCGGTTCCAATCTGGCTGCAATTCCACCACCAATATCCCACGATTTCATCACAGATGCAATCAACACACTTACCGTCTTCAACAACAAAGAAATCATCTTCTCTCCGTGGCATGGACCATCTCCAATTTCTATATTCTCGACATCACAAAGAAATTTCAATCAACTCGTTTCGATTCAAAACCCATTTTCTATTCTTCTCGAGAGCTCATCTCATCAATTACAACGACCAACAATTCCCCGTGGTCTCCAATTTCAACCCAAACCCCTTTTGTCGCATCAAATTGCAACAAAGATCGAACCCATCTTGCTCTTCATGCCAAAATCACCACCAATTTCTCGATCCGCATCTTCAATGGTAACACAGAGAACTCGGTTCTCAAGAAGTGGCATCTCTACAGCAGCAGCCATCAACTTCGCCTCCTTGCAGATATCGAATCACCATCAGAACCCATTTCTGTGTTCTTCTCGATCTGACTCATCTCTTCTTTACTCCCTGATTTCTTCTCCACGTATCAATGAACACCACCATCTCTACATCTTGTCTGCCTTTTCCAGATTCAACCCAGAAACCCTTTTCTGTTTCATTCGAACTCCAGCTGATTTCTTCACCACGAGCTCGTCTTTGTTTCATCTTCCATTTATAACACCATCGTCTCTCTGTTGAATAAACTCAAGAACGAGCTCGATTTCCCTTCCAATTTCTCGGTTCCATGGCTGCCACAACCTCAGTATCTTGATTTCAGACAAACCCTAACTTTTAACCTCTTCAATTTCTTGTTTAATGACGGCATCAAAACCCTCTCTCTGTTCTTGATTCGATTTCACAATCCCGCTCGATCTCTCATCATTATCCTTAATTTTGTCTCTCAATCTTGAATAAATCAATAGCAAAGAAAAGGCGCTTCTGGTTTCAGTGTGGAAATGAATGAGAGAATTGTTCTCTCGATTTAGGTTAAAGAAACAGTTGGATAATGACACCCATTGCATAAGATAAGGGATACCCCGGTGGACAGCCCCTAACATGTAGTTACCCCTTAACATCACCGCTACTTTTAATACTCCTCCGAGAGAGTTGCCCTTTAACCGTGGCTCGTCTCCCGATAGTGTTCGCCCATGAAATGACAATTTTGCCTTTTTCTCAAATTGGGTGATTTCTTCTTCTTTTTCCTCGTGCGACTCCATGGTAGCTATAAAACTCAAAACAAGCGTAAAATACATAATTTACAAGAAAAATAACAAAGAAAGCATAAACAATAGATAGTAAATAGGATGTATTCTACACCCTATCAAATTCCCCACACTTAGACTTTGCTAGTCCTCGAGCAAATCAAACTAAAAACTTACAACTTCAAAGTGTTCAGCGTCCCAAGCATCCAAAGAGTTATGAGGGCATAGAGTTTCTGCATGCTAGTAATAAGAAGTTAGAAATACTAAAGAACATATTCTCATTCTTAAATGTTGAGTGAGAAATAACCACACCATAATGAAAGAACGCGTGTTTGAGAAACGATCAATAAGCATTTCGCCTCGACTTCTACCTCACCAAAAATGATTTTATGATAATTGCACTCAAAAAGACAGCTTTTTTATGGGTCTCACATGTGTGCAGGTAGGAATGAAGAGAGAATTCCTGCAACACGTTGAATGGTGGGAAGGACAACTTCCGAAATATTTTGAAAAACCCACATCTTTTAATATTTTGAAAAACCATTTTCCGACGATCTCTAAGAAAGGAAATCAACCATTTATTATCGAGGATGAGATTACTTACTCACCTTCACATCCGATCGCCAATTATGATAACACCACTCTCACGGCATCCAATAGAAACGTCTTCCGCTCCTCGTCTTGATCTCCTTGGTCTTCGTCTTCGGTTTCAACTATTGTTGATAAACTCTCGAATTTCATAAATCCTTAACAATTTATAACTCTTTTTACCTTAAATCCTTGTCGCTTGAAACTTCCTTATAGATTTTCCTTCCTAATACGGCTTATTAACAAAACAAATATTTTTTGGTTGGTTTCTTTTCTTTTTTTTTTCTTTTCTCTCTTTTTTTTTATGAAATTTTCAATTCAATTCATTTTTTTTTTTTTTTTTTTTTTTTTTGAAACAAGAGAAATTAAATACAACCATGACCGTGGGAGAAGTATTTTACCGCTTGATTCTTCACAACTTGTATCGCCTCAAAATCATAAACTTCAATAATTCCCACCTTTTGATTTTCTTTGCTCTTCATTGTAAGTCCTCAACATATATGTAAAAATCCGCTCATTTGTATGTTGCTTTACTTGAGTTTGAAATTTGCTCTTTTTCTCGTTCCGTTGCTTGTAAACCTTAAACTTTTCCAACTTTCCTTGTAAATTTTGATGTCGCTCCTTGTTGATGATGAGAGTGTTTCTATGGATCCGTTGTTGTCGAGAGAGAGAATGGTGCTAACTGCAAATCGAACTACAAGAAGGAAGCTTTCATCTATAGACGTCACCCTCATGATTGACAAAATTAGCACTCAAGAGATCAAAGAGTAGTGCTTCTATTGGTGGGAGGTTGGGTAGCTCACCATTCTACCCGAATTAACGACGGTGACACACACTCAAAAGAAAGCTCTTTAGTAGATGGAAAAATTTCTGGTCGGTGCCTCACATGATATGAATACGGGTAGTCTCCACTAATGATTGATCAAAGAACTCTAATAATGCATTTCTCCCCGCACCAAATTCGCATCACCGGCATGATTAAATCCATTATTTAACACTCTAACAAACAAGAAATCCGAATGTAGTTCCCTAACATTTCCAAGTTCAATTATGTCGGTCAAAATCTCTATGTAAACATACCTAGAAGTATGCTAGTGACTCTAAAATCTCTAAAAGTTGGAGGTTTTATGTAAAACTTTTTTTTTAAAAAAAAAATTTAATTTTTTTTTTTTTTTGTAATTTTTTAAATACATGCTTAACCACTCCCCCACACTTAAACCTTACATTGTCCTCAATGTAATTGAATCCTCCTAATAAAGTCAAGGTGGGAAATTTTAACATGATATGGAACAAGAAAAAGAAATAACAAAAAGCAAAAGGATAAGAAATACAAAACCTATGTGTTGCCTCCCATTAAGCGCTTGTTTTAAAGTCGACGGCCCGACTTAGCCCTTGCAAGACATTACTCCTCCAGAGGGAGTGAATCTTGAAGTCCAATTACGTCCACATGCTCCGTTGGAAAGTTTTCATAATATGGATTTAACCTATGGCCGTTGACTTTCAAAGGTTGTCCTGTTTTGTCACTAACAATTTCAACTGCACCATGATCGTAAACATTAGTAACAACAAATGGTCCCACCCAACGGGACTTAAGCTTACAGGAAATAAACGTAAACGAGTATTAAATAAAAGAACTTTTTGCCCCACAACAAAACTTTTCGAGAAATCATCTTGTCATGAAAAAGGTGTTATGTTGTACTTCTTGAGGAGAGCGTGGAAAGCCTTCTTTGAAATGTGAGCCTCCATCGCAAAGAAATAACTAACTATCACCACTCTTGGAGTTCCATGCCTATTGAATATGTTTTCTAAAAACTCTTCTTGGATACAACAAAATCACAAACAACTTGTTAATTGTACAGCCAGGATGATGTGAAACCCTTGGCAAGCTCTTTATGGAGAGGGTTATAAACCTTGTGAGGCTCAGCGGCTTCGGGGCTGGAGCGCTCGGGCAAAGTCGGGGTATGCAAAGCTGATATCAGGCCTAGTAAAGGTTGAACTCTTGAAGGTTAAAGCATGAGGAATTGACCTCACTTGTCTTGTAACTAGCTGAGTTATCAAGAATGCAGCAGCAAGGTATCTAATGTAACAAGTGAGTGCGGTCGCCAGGGGAGCGTGCTCGGGGTTTACAAATGACAAAGGCGAGGCTTTGCTTTGTATTTCGGCAACACCGCGAGTAATATGGGTATACAGGTGGTTATGCCTTACCACATTGTAGCTTTCCTTGTCTTTCTCCATTTGGCTTTTGGTCTTTTCCCTTGTAAATCCGGCACTCTCGTAAGCATCATTACGTTATCTCCTCTAGCTCATTTAGTTGTAACAAGTTTCCTTTGTTTCCCGCTTCATCATACTCCATGTTGAATTTCTTTATCGCCCAATAAGCCTTATGTTCAAGTTCAACCGGAAGATGACAAGATATTTGCAAATCCACCACTTGCCATAAACCAACCGATATGGAGACATACCAACCTGTCTTATACGCCTGCATAAAGTGTTATCTATACGCCCAAAGTGCATCGTTTTGAGCTTAAAGCTCCAATCTTTCCCTCCTGTATTCACCGCTTTTTCTCAAGAATGGACTTGATCTCACGATTTGAAATTTCCGCTTGTCCACTAGTTTGTGGATGATAAGGCGTATCTCAATTTTGTGTGTTAGCCCATGTTTGTACTTCTTGAGGAGAGCGTGGAAAGCCTTCTTGAAATGTGAGCCTCCATCGCTTATCACCACTCTTGGTGTTCCATGCCTATTGAATATGTTTTCCTTCTTTACAAAATCACAAACAACTTGAGAGTCATTAGTTTTGGTGGCTCTAGCTTCCACCCATTTCGAAACATAATCTACGGCAAGAAGTATATAAAAGTTTCCATTCGAATTGACAAAAGGGCCCATAAAATCAATACCCCACACATCAAAAATCTCAACGCGAGAATTGGTGTGAGTGGCATTTGATTTCGAGCACCTAGATTGCCCGTTCGTTGACATCTATCACACGATTTACAAAAACATATGAATCTTCAAACAAGGTGGGCCAATAAAATCCACTCTCGAGAACTTTGAGAGCGGTGCGTTTAGAACCAAAGTGGCCACCAAAATGCAAAAGGAGGCATGGATTGAAATTGAATTAGGCACGCACCTTCGCATTATTTGATCAACGCCATATTTCCATAAGTATGGTTCATCCCACACATATTGCTTAGCTACCTTCTTAAGTTTCATCTTTTGGAAATTAGACATTGTACTAGGTACTTTCCTTGTCACCAAGTAATTCACTATATCCGCATACCAAGGTGTTGATTCTTCCATGGAGAAAAGTTGTGCGTCCGAAAGCGGTCATGTAATGGAAGTTCCTCTTGAGACATAACAAGTCTACTAAGATGATCCGCAACGGTATTCTACACACCCCTCTTATCACAAATTTCTATGTCGAACTCTTGTAACAATAGGATCCACCGGATTAATCTTGGCTTAGCTTCTTTCTTCTTTATTAAGTGTCTTAGTGCGGCATGATCGGAATACACAATAACCTTTGTACCCACCAAGTATGATCGAAATTTTTCCAATGCAAAAACTATAGCCAATAACTCCTTTTCCGTGGTAGAATAATTGATTTGTGCATCATTAAGGGTCCTAGATGCATAATAGATAACATGGGACAACTTGTCCACTCTTTTGACCCAAAACGGCTCCAACCGCATAATCACTAGCATCACACATCAATTCAAATGGAAGATTCCAATCCGGTGATTTGATAATTGGCGCACTTGTCAACATTTCCTTCAATTTGTCAAAAGCATCCTTGCATTCCTTGTTGAAGTCAAAAAGTACCTCCTTTTGTAATAACTTGCACATCGGCATGGAGATTTTGGAGAAATCCTTGATAAACCGCCTATAGAAACCTGCATGGCCAAGAAAAGAACGGATTTCCCTCACCGAAGTGGGATATTGTAAGTTTCTTATTAAATCTATCTTTGACTTGTCCACTTCGAGCCCTCGAGAGGACACAATGTGACCAAGTACTATGCCGTGGTTTACCATAAAGTGACATTTCTCCCAATTAAGGACAAGGTTTGTGTCTATGCATCGTTTAAGAACTAGTTCAAGGTTGTTTAAACAACCATCAAAAGAATTTCCATAAACACTAAAGTCATCCATAAATACCTTGATGATGCGCTCCACATAATCCGAGAATATACTTACCATGCACCTTTGAAAAGTAGCCGGCGCATTGCAAAGGCCAAACGGCATCCGTCTATATGCAAACGTTCCAAACGGACAAGTGAAAGTGGTCTTCTCTTGGTCCTCCTGCAATAACAATTTGGTTGTATCCCGAATAACCATCCAAGAAGCAATAATAAGAATACCCCGCTAACCGCTCCAACATTTGATCAATGAAAGGTAAAGGAAAGTGATCCTTTCGGGTTGCGGAATTAAGCTTTCTATAGTCAATGCACACTCTCCAACCGGTTTGAACTCTTGTAGGAACAAGTTCATCGTCTTGATTTCGAACAACCGTGACTCCGGACTTCTTTGGTACCACTTGTACCGGACTAACCCACTTGCTATCAGAAATTGGGTAAATTACCCCCACACTTAGCAATTTGAGTATCTCTTTCTTCACAACCTCCATCATGGGAGGATTAAGCCGACGTTGAGCATCACGTACCGGCTTCACGTTCTCTTCCATGAGAATCCTATGCATGCACATGGATGGACTAATGCCTTTGATGTCCGCAATTGTCCACCCAATAGCCGTTTTGTGCTCTCTCAAGACTCTAAGCAAACGGTCTTCTTGTACCGGTGTGAGGTTCTTTGAAATAATCTTAGGAAGCTCATCTCCATCTCCCAAGAAAGCATACTTCAAATGGTCCGGAAGCGGCTTCAATTCTAGTTTGGGCGCCTTCACAATAGATGGTACAAGTATTTCATCATTCACGGGTAAAGAAATATATGAAACATTACCCTTTTTTAGCTTCTTGCAATGTCGCCAAAGCACCACACATCTCCACCAATTCCTTGGGGATTTCAACATCCAAGTTAGACAAGCCGTGGATGTCCAATTCAATGCTCTTTTGCAACACCACATCAAGTTCATCCTCTTGGTTCAATTCCACCATTTGTTGCGCTAATGAATCAACCACATCAATGGAGTAAACGGAATGCACATCACTTGGGTAGCGCATGGCTTCAAATATGTTAAAGTGTATTATCTCCTTGTCGAATTCCATAGTGAGTGTACCCTTATCAACATCAATATTCGTCTTTGCGGTCTTCATAAATGGCCTCCCAAGAAGTAAAGAAGTAGATGATCGGTTCTCATTGTTATCCATATCCACCACAAAGAAGTCCACCAGAAAAATAAGCTCATTTACTTGCACTAGCACGTCTTCTACAAGCCCCTTTGGATATATGTTAGACTTGTTCGCTAATTGAATAATAACTCTTGTCTCTTTCAAAGGTCCAAGATTCAAGGAGTCATATATTTCGGCCGACATCACACTAATGGAAGCTCCCAAATCAAGTAAAGCATGTTCAAACCTTTTCTTACCAATAGTAATTGGCACCGTGAAACCACCGGGATCCGTACACTTTGTAGGCATCTTCTTCAATAGCATAGCCGACGACTCTCGCCAACTTTAGTAATTTCATTATCAAGCAACCTATCCTTCTTGATGCATAATTCCTTCATGAACTTGGCATACCTAGGAATTGTATTGATGGCCTCAATGAATGGGATGTTGATTTCAATCTTCTTGAAGATATCCATAAGTGCCTTGTCTTGAGCTTCTTTCTTGGATTTAGCAAAACGACTAGGAAAAGGAGGTGGAGTAGTGAAAGTAGAAACCGGTTCCTTGGATTGGTCGGTTGGTGTGGAATTCTCCTTTGGTGCGGTTTCCTTATTGTCTTTGACTACCTCTTCAATAGCTTCTTCATGATGACTTGGACTATCCACTTGTCTTCCACTTCTTAAAGTAACCGCATTAACATTCTCTCTTGGATTCACAAATGGTTGTGAAGGAAGTTTTGGGGATGCTTGAGATTTTAATAGGTTCACATCGGTCGCCAATTGTCCCATTTGAGTTTGTAAATCCTTGATGGCCGAATCGGTCTTTTGTTGGCTTTGTTGGAACATAGAAGTAAGACCTTGCATACCTTGCATTAACGCATTGAGCTTGTCATCATTCAAAGAATCACGCTCCTTGACTTGTTGTGGTTGGAATTGTTGAGAACCACCTTGTTGTTGAGGTTGAAAGCGTGATTGTTGGAAACCACCTTGTTGCGCATATGGATTAGGAGCCGCCGCTTGCTTGTTTGCATAACTAAAGTTAGGATGATCCTTCCAACCGGGATTATAGGTATTGGAGTATGGATCGTACCTTGGCCTTTGATTTGGATATAAAGCATTTACTTGTTCGGTCTCACCATCCGGAATAATTACCGCGGCCATCCTTTGAATCATTATCTCCATGTTACCCATCCTTTGATCAAGATGTGATGATGAATCACTAACTTCATGCACTCGCTTAACCATTGGTTCATCTCTTGTGTAGAATTGTTGCGAGTTTGCAGCCATACTTTCAATCAACTCTCTAGCTTGGGTCAAAGTCTTGTTCATTAGTGCACCACCACCCGGCGGCCAAGAAGAGACCTATCACTTGGGTTGAGAGCTTCGTAGAAGTATTGGAGTATCATAACGTCACTAAATTGATGGTGTGGACAGCTTGCCACCAACCTCTTGTATCGCTCCCAACATTCATACAATGACTCTCCCACATGTTGTTTCAATCCACAAATCTCCTTGCGAATTTGAGTAGCTTTGGATGCGGGAAAATATCTCTCGAGGAAAAGTTTCTTCATACCATTCCATGTTTTGATACTTCCGGAAGGCAAATAATATAACCATTCCTTAGCATTGCCCGCCAAAGAAAACGGGAAAGCTTTCAACATTGCTCCATCCACATTAGTCTCCGGTGGAAGCATAGCCATAACTATGGTATAGAAGTCCATAAGATGTTTGTTTGGGTCCTCATTCACCATGCCATGGAACTTTGGTAACTCTCTAATCAACCCGGCTTGATCTCGAAGGTTGAGTTAGTTTGGATACACCATTGTTGTGTATCAAGCTTGTGAGAAGCTAGGTCCTTGAGTGTACGTTCAGCCATTGTTTCTTCCTCTTTGTCCGAATCACTTGATAAAGAAGGAGGAAGTGGAGTGTTAATCGCTCGAATGAAATCCTTTAGTTGAGTGCCGGATCGAAGACGTATTGACTTGGGTCTTGCCCTTCTTAAGCATTCACCAAAGGTATAACACCTGAAACAAGATTCTCAAAAACTAAGTAAGATACGGTAAAGAATCTAACAAAGCAAGAATAAAGCAAAAAGAAAAATAAAAACAACTAAAATCGTCCGTTGCTCCCCGGCAACGGCGCCAAAATTTGATGCGTGTCGTAGGTGCAATCAAATTAATATCTTATTTCCACTCAATTAAAAAATAATATAATGGAAGTCAAGTTCGTTCCCACGAGGAGCAAGAGATTCTAGTTGTAAAAATTGTCACAAAAGGGGGTGTAAAAAGCAAAAGAAAATAAACAAAGCAATTAAAAGATAAAGTTGAAAGCAATAAGAGAGATAAGATCAAGGAATCCTTCTTCGTTTCAAAACAATGAATCAAGTTATGTTCTTTTCTACTTGTTATAAGTCACAGATTATCACCAACCGTAGGATAGCAGGTCCGCTTAGCTAGCCCCAAAATCCCTTATTTCACTGAGTAACAAGTCCGCTTAGTTATCGATTCTATTCAAAAGAACCACCTTGAGGTTCGCTTACAAGATGTAATTCCCGAATGCATTAAGATCTATGAATTTAGGTTTAGTACTAGTAGTTAAACTCGGTTCGCTTGGTTCACTTTCTAGCGTTGTTTTTACACACAATCGCTCCACGGAATCCCTCCGCAAGGTCTCGTGTTTGCTACTTATGTAAAGAGTCAAGAAACGATTACTTATCCCCTAAATTTCACTAGATTTAGATCAAATTAACAAATCAATTTAGCGTGCACTCTAAACAATCTATCAATCAATCATGAATGAATAAACATTCCTATTAGTAAAAACAAACGATAATCATGTGAAAAACTTCAAGATAGAATTGAAACAAAACTCAAATCATATATTAAGAACTAGGAATTCATCCTCAATCAATAATAAAATTAGCTACTCATGTTTTTGAAATTCACACAAAATAATTAAAAGGAGAATTTTCAAGTTCACACAAATAATTAAGAAGAAGAATTGAAAGCAAAAACACAAGTGTTGTGTGTGTAGAGAGGTGTGTAGAGGTATAGAGAACTTCTCTATTTATAGGCTTCAATATTCTCCAAATCTTCCAAGGAATAGAATCCTTTTCCTTTAGCAATTCAATTTCCAAATCCAAGCCTTTCTCAACTCTTCCATCTTCTCTTTCCAAATTTGAGCCCAATTCTCCATCCAATTCCTAGTTCAAGTCTTCACACCCATGAGAGAAGTCCACAGGAAATTCGAATTTTTGGCTCACGGAAAACAGTATTATGGCTTAATCCGGCCGGAAAAATCACCGCCGTACCCGAAAATTTCACCGTCATCTGGTATATTCGACGGAATATTCCGTCACCCACGGTTAGAGATAACGGTCAAACGGGTCAACCGTCAGCCAACCGGGTCAAGGGAAGGAGAGTCGACCCACCGAGTCGCCTTGAGTTAGTGTCTTGATCGGTGACTCGTCTAATCGGGGTGAGTTGGATCGGCTACGGATCGGCCATCTCGAATCGATGAGTTGACTCGCGGAACTAGAGTCCGTGAGTTTCGTTTGTTTATAGGACTTCCGCCAAGTTCAGGCCTCAATCTTCAGTCTTCCCCTGCTAAGAACCTACACATACATCTAACATTTCATTCTTGCAGTGTTTATTCATCTCAATCTTGGTTCCAATCTGGCTGCAATTCCACCACCAATATCCCACGATTTCATCACAGATGCAATCAACACACTTACCGTCTTCAACAGCAGCAAATCATCTTCTCTCTGTGGCATCAGACCATCTCCAATTTCTATATTCTCGACATCACAACAGCTCAATCAACCTGTTCTCGATTCAAAACCCATTTTATATTCTTCTCAGAGAGCTCATCTCATCAATTACAGCGACCAACAATTCCCTGGTGATCTGCAATTTCAACCCAAACTCCTTTAATCGCATCAAATTGCAACAAAGATCGAACCCATCTTGCTCTTCATGCCAAAATCACCACCAATTTCTCGATCTGCATCTTCAATGGTAACACAGAGAACTCGGTTCTCTCAGCAGTGGCATCTCTACAACAACATCCATCAACATCGCCTCCTTGCAGATATCGAATCACCATCAGAACCCATTTCTGTGTTCTTCTCGATCTGACTCATCTCTTCTTCACTCCCTGATTTCTTCTCTACGTATCAATGAACACCACCACCTCTCCATATTGCTGCTGCCTTTTCCAGATTCAACCCAGAAACCCTTTTCTGTTTCATTCAAACTCCAGCTGATTTCTTCACCACGAGCTCGTCTCTTTGTTTCATCTTCCATTTATAACACCATCGTCTCTCTCTGTGTTGAATAATGCTCAAGAACGAGCTCGATTTCCTTCCAATTTCGGGGTTCCATGGCTGCCACAACTCTCTCGTATCTTGATTTCGAGACAAACCCTAACTTTTAACCTCTTCAATTTCTTGTTTAATGACGGATCAAAACCCTCTCTCTGTTCTTGATTCGATTTCACAATCCCGCTCGATCTCTCATCATTATCCTTAATTTTGTCTCTCAATCTTGAACAAATCAATAGCAGCAACGGCTGCTTCTGCTTTGTGTGTGGAAATGAATGAGAGAATTGTTCTCTCGATTTAGGTTAAAGAAACAGGTTGGATAATGACACCCCATTGCATAAGATAAGGGATACCCCAAAGGATGCCCCTAACATGTAGTTACCCCTTAACATCAGCGGCTACTTTTAATACTCCCTCCGAGAGAGTTGCCCTTTAACCGTGGCTCGTCTCCGATAGTGTTCGCCCATGAAATGACAATTTTGCCCTTTTTCTCAAATTGGGTGATTTCTTCTTCTTTTCGTTCGTGCGACTCCATGGTAGCTATAAAACTCAAAACAAGCGTAAAATACATAATTTACCAGAAAAATAGCAAAGAAAGCATAAACAATAGATAGTAAATAGGATGTATTCTACACCCTATCAAACAGCCATTCACCAACACATAAATATTATAAGTAGAAACACTCTATTTCATCCATGAAATCCACTTTTCACTCAAGACATGCTTCTTCAGAATACACTAAAGAGTTTTTCATTTGACGTTATCAAATGCTTTTTCCATGTCTATATTACAAAGAACATCGGGCTTCTTTTCTTTCATTCTACTATCTATACATTCACTTGCTATTAAAACACCATCTAAAATGTCTATCTTTAAGGCCCCTTGAAATTCAGAAACAAGCTTGTGCATTATAGTTTTTAATATGTTAGCTAACAACTTAGGCAACACCCTGCAAGCACTTCTTAGCAGACTCAAAGGTCTAAAATCATTAGGAGAGCATGTAGCTTCTTTCTCAGCAATCAAAGATAGAAAAGAGCAATTGAGTCTCCAATCCAAAAAACTATACCTGAAAAATTCTTCCATAAGATTCATAAAATCTTTCTTTGTGATGTCCCAACAAAATCTGAAAAAACTCCATAGAAAAGCCATTTGGCCCAGGAGATTTGTTAGACCCAAAATGTTTAATTACCTCAAGCACTTCTTCATCAATAAAAATTCTCTCCATCGACCTCTCATATTTTTCATCAATACTTGGAAATTCCAGATTATCCAAAGTAAAGGCCATATCATTTTCTTCATTGAATAGATTTGCATAAAATTCCCTCATCTCCATCTTAATTATGTCTTGGTCAAAACAATCCACTCCATCTACTTCTAATTTTATAATAATGTTTATCTTCCTTCTCCCACTAGCTATTTTATGAAAATAACATGTATTTGAGTCCCTATATTTGAATTCATCATGTTTAGCTCTTGAATGCCACTTTTTAGCCTCCATCACCTCAATGCTTCTGAACTCAATAACACACCCCATTCTCACTAAAAATCCACATCAAACAACTTTCTGCCCTCCCCAACAAATCAATCTTCTTAGTTAACTCCTTTTTTTTTTCTTCTCTATCCCACCAATCTCCTCCAAACTCCAATTCTTGAGAAAAAACTTAAATTTTTTAATTTCTTGCAAAGAAGATGATCTAAATGCATATCATACTGTTTATGGGTGAAAACTATTTCTGCCGGTTTTGGTAATTTGGGGTGTGTGGATGAGAAATGAATCTAAACCCTAAACAAATGCACTGCACGGGAGTGCTTGTGATTCGAGAAATCAATCTGTATAACTCTGGCCTAAACCAAGAAATGGCCGTTCCAGACTTGTTTTGGTCACAAAGTGAAGGAGATGGGGTTGATCTTAGGGAGGGAAGCGAAGAAGGTGTTGAGATTGTGGAGGTGTTGGCTGTTTTAGGACTTGTATCGTAAAGTCGGGCGGCTTGCAGAATGTAAGCTATTAGTTGGTGTTTGAATACGATTGTATCAACATTTGGTTTTTCTGTCTTGTCTTGTCTCTTTTAGAAAATAGGGAGGAGAACCTATTTATACAAGTCATTAAGCCTAACCCACGTCTCTCATGGGAAGTGGAGGAAGTGGAGTGATGGAGTAGTGGAGTTGTGTGTTAGTGTCACACGACCGGGCCTTGCCCACTTCTCCCGTCATCACTAACCGTCCATGACTTCGACACGTTCTTGTGATGGCGCCAGGCCGCACGCTCAGAAACCATGAGACCAATACCCCAGTAAGTATCCCCGGTTTATGACATGATTGATGTCTCGATCGTGTGGATCGTGGGACCCACAGGAAATAGCATGTATCTTCGGGATTAAATAACTAAGTTATTTAGGAAGTTGATATTTATAAGATATCGTGTGCATTCTATGTAACGCATCGAATATATTCAGCATGTGTGAAGCATCGATGTTTTAAGGCTTAACGGAGTAAGACATGAATTTAAGCGTCTTAAAATAGCATCATGTCCAGCCATCTTCGAATGATCGTTTGGAGGCTATACATGCAAGCCCTGATTTGGCCGATCACCTCATGTGGAAGAGTGGTGGACGGTGATCGTGGTGATGCCTTGCTGGTCGCTTAACTCCCAACTGGTCGCTTAACCAAGTCGGGTAGAGTTGGACGGATGAGATGATCTCGTGACGCCTCATCTGCGACCGTTGATGAAGTTTTAGGGTTTTGAAGAGGTGCGCAAGCATCACTCTTCATTCATCTTGGTCGAATCCAAGCATGGGAGACGTTTTTGACAGGACCGACCGGGCATGCGTGTAGACGGCTTTCCGGTGTACACGTCCGTACCTCATTGTCCCATGAAAGTGTGATCTAAACCACTCAATTTGTCCGGTAAAGAGGATAGGTTGAGATTGATTTGTGATAGAAACCCCAAGCCGCAAAGGAGTTGAAGACCGCACGTCATGCCTACTTCGGGTGTGCGTTTCGAGACGTCCATCCATGGTTGGCCTTGGTCGATCGGGTCAGTGTGTAGATGGGCCCACGGTGATCATGTTGACATGCTCTGACCCTTTGAATCTACATCTACACCCTTCATATATGCCTGCAAAGATGGATGGTCGTGATTGATTTGTGACACATGTGATATGCCGCAAACCCTAATTAGGGTTTCATGTCCACGCTATTTTGGATGGACGAATTGGCAAGCTACGCTCCTCTTTTGGGGAGGCCGACCATGTGGGACCCATATTGGGCCGGTGGTGATCACGCCAATACCTATCTGATGGCTAGGGGTCTGATCTAAGCCATCCAAACATGCCAGTGAAGTTGGATGGTCGAGATCGATTTAAGACCCTTAGTGGAATTTCCTGCGACTCTTAAAGCATCACGCCGGCCGAACTTTGGGTGAGCGTTTGCTCCTTCCTGGCTAGGTCGTGAGATGGTCGGCTATGCAGGTAGAAATGGGGCCCATCGGTGTTCATAACGGTGCTTGTCCGACCGGGAATGGGGCGATCTGCGCCGTCCAATCGCGCCGGCGAAGATGAACGGATGTGATGGAATTGAGACTTCTGTAGGCAGCCTTTGTTCGTACGAGCTCCTCCAAGCCGCTCCATACCAGCTTGTACATCCAACTTCGGGTTGGTGTTTGGTGGTTGTTTGGAAGGCGTGACTTGTACTTTACCGGCCATGGCACTAAGGGGCTCGCTGGTGGTCATTGTTGTGGTTTCCTGCTCCTGCTAGGTTCGTTCAGGTCTGGTTAAATCGTGCGGCCAACTTGCGTGGGCCATGATTGTTTCGAGACCGATATGGACAGTCCAGATTCAAATATGCTCAATCGGGCAAGTATAACACACCGAGAGATGTATGCTCAATCGGGCTAGTATAACACACCGAGAGTTGTAGATTGTACGTGTATTTCATGCATGCCTCATTAGTGACACTTGGAGATTCGTGTTACTCTCTGGAGAGCAACACTCGGTCGTCATGCCGCACCAATAATGAGATTTCAGCGGGAGCAAAGACAGAAATACAAGGCTGGTCATGTATTAATTTGATAATGCTATAAATTCATGGGATTGTTGATACATGCTCCATCTTAGGTGAATTAGTAAAGTGGAGAAGTATTCATCACTTATCGCTGGCTTTATCCTTTGTGATGTCACACGTATAAATTTGGCTTTTACAATTTTAGCTGTTGGTGCAAAATTAATTACCCCAACAATCTTCGAGATATGTGTAAGATGATGAAATCTCTGTCGTTGCTCTATTTCTCCAGAATTGTAGATGAAATATGAGGGGGGTACCTGCAAAGTCACTCCGATGCTTAAGTCAGAGAGAGTTCTAGACAGGTTTTTTCTAGAGGAGAAAAGGAATTGTGATTGTCCCTTTTGAGTTGGGTTTCAGCCTCTATTTATAGGCAGAAACCAAATCTAGTTGTTATGATTTGTGGTTATCTCAAATAACCACCAATATTTACCTTTATCTTATGAGATTTGTAGTTATCTTAAATAACCACTTAGATTTGTACTTATCTCCACAATATTTGTGTATATCTTGGAGATTCATGTTTATCTTCATCATATTTGTGCATATCTTGAAAGATCCATGTCTATCTTGTCAAGATTACATTTATCCAAGAAGATCTATGTTTATCTTTATAGATATGGATATATCTTGAGAGATTCTAGGCTATCTTCTCCAGATTCATAGTTATCTCAATATAACCATATTTATCTCTTGAGATTCGTATTTATCTTCAATGGTTTCCATAATAAACCACCTCGGGCTACCTTGATAACCCGGTAGAGCTTCATAAGCCATTTTTGGTTTCTTAGTAAACCACCGGTTACCTTTGATAACCCGGTCGGGCTTCATAAGCCATTTTGTTTTCCTTAATAAACCACGAGTTACCTTGATAACCCAGTAGGGCTTCATAAGCCATTTTGGTTTCCTTAATAAACCACTGGGTTACCTTGATAACCCAGCCGGGCTTCATAAGCTATTTTTGGTTTCCTTAATAAACCACTGGGTTACCTTGATAACCCAGTCGGGCTTCATAAGCCATTTTTGGTTTCCTTAATAAACCACAGGGTTACCTTGATAACCCAACCGGGCTTTATAAGCCATTTTTGGTTTCCTTAATAAACCACTGGGTTACCTTGATAACCCAGTCGGGCTTCTTTGATAAGCCATTTTTGGTTATGTGGTGCTTGTGTGCCCGCACGTACATCATTTTATGATGGTACAAACATCGCCCCTCTTAATTCTCAACTTGTTGAAGAATTAAGAAGATTATAATCGACTGTCCGTTGGTCGCAGCGTGCCTACGATAACCCCGTTACTTTTACGATCATATTGCCGCGAATTTAGCGTTGCTAAATTTTCGGAGTGCGCCAGGGCTTATGTCAACATTTCTAAGTATAGCAATTATACTTAAAATTTCCATGCACCCTCATACTGCAGGTACTTAACACACTGGAAACACGTTCAAAGTACCAATAATGTACTAAAAATTTCTTATATAAATTTACGCACGTATCTAAGCATGTGAGGCTTGACGTGTAGATGTGCTCTCTACTAGCACTTCCTTGTTTTGACCTGGAGTTAGTGACCAGCCAATTTGTTGTTTTTCTTTCATAGAATATCATTTTATTTAAATGTTTTCCACTTGTTCGATTACATGCACCACCAGCAGCTAACCAGGCACGTTAATTGCCCAGCTACTTCGGGCTTGCTTTGGCACATTTTGCTCCATCTCTTTGGTAAGATATTGCCAGAACTCACTCGAATGCAGGCTGCTACCGTAACTTGTTAGGCATAGTAATTTCCTACCTTCTCTCGATCGGCGTAGAATTTGTCATCAAACCTCTTGTGCATGTGGATAACGAATGTACGACAATCTCCGATGTACGAGTTGACCGGCTATAGCTTTTTGTCATATACTTCCTTTTGCTTCATCTTTCTAGGCGTTGGTAGGTTCTTGAACCCTAGTCGCCCCATTACTTGCAGTGATATTTAAAGGGATGTCCCCTATTGTTCGACTTCAAACATGCAGATTATGCTTGCATGATAGGCGACTTTTAGCCGCCCCCATGATGAGAGTTATTGCCAAATGACAAATACGCCCCCAACTGTGGTAACATGCAATATATTTGCTCACGTGCTAGGCGATACTTTTTTCCATGTAGTGGAATTTTGATGCTCGAGAGCTAGTCGAGTCTTGAGTGGAATATAGTGTGCTTTCAGCTGTGGCAAGGTTTTTCGTTCGCAACGTGATAAGGTTGTAGTGCTCGTTGCTCGGGCAGGCTGTCTGTTTATTGTGTTGAGTACGAGTCTTTGGACGAATATCGGGCATTGGACTCGTGGTTGAGACGAGAATTTATGCTTTCCAAGGTGCAAGTCTTTCATACTCGCGTGCAAGGAGATATTTTATGCTTGCGATAAGAGCAAGACTTATGTGCTCACGTGCAAGGTGAGGCTTTAGTTGCTTTTGAAGTGATGCAAGGCTAAGTGCGAAAGTTCTATGCAATCCTTATCTCAAACTCGATCATGTCTCATTCCGCGAACCTCGAACTCAATCATGTCGCTATACACGAACCTCGAACTCGATCATGTTGCTGCCCCAAGTGCAAATAAAAGTTTCTCGAACACAAGAATTTTTGCTTCCATGTTGTAGGAATCAAAGACGATAACGAGCCAAAAATCACTCAATTCGGACTTAAAACGAAGAAGTTATTGACGAAACAAGATTTTAACGAAGCGCGCGTGTTGTTGCATATGGGCGTGCCGATCGTATAGAAAATCGACGTGGCACCGCTGACTAGGATGACGCTGCGACATGGCAACACTAGTTGTTGACGTGGACCAATGTGTGACAGCGATCGTAGGGACGTGTCCGAACTTTGCCGACGTGGCATTCAACATTATTCTTTCACGATGTGGCGTGTTCCCGCTTACGTGGCTCAATTTACCGACGTGGCATCATGCGACTAGATCCAAATGATGACGCGGCGGCTATGATTGGACCGTCTTTGCGACATGGCGTGCAATGCTTACGTGGCTCGGACTGTTGACTCATCATTTCTCGACGTGGCGGCGTTGTATGGTATGTTGACGTGGCGTGCGGTGATGACGGGGACTCGACTGGCGGACGTGGCGCTATTGATCGGATCCATGGTGACATGGATAGAACATGTTGATGTGTCATCAGGCGACATGGCTCAAGAGTCGACGTTACTATGATGACATCGACATTTCACGACCGATCCAATCTTCGACGTGCATCTGGCCGTCTTGACGTGCTACTACCGGTAGCACACAAGTCGACAAGTTGCGACATGGCAATTCTTCCGGCTTTTGACATGGTCGCTGTTCTTCAGTTGCCGACGGGCGAGATATGATATTATTGACCGATCCGTCCTGGCGATGTGGCAGTACAACACTGATACGTCCTTGTTGATGTGGCGGATGTCGACACGTCGGCCGTGACGTGGACTCTAGGTTGGACCAGTTGAAGAGGTTAGACCCGAACCGAACCAGTCTGCTGGCAGTAACCCATGAGAATCCTAACCGATCCAAGTTGTCTGACAGATCCTATGGAAGAGATCTTCCAAGTCGACGGTGAAGATTCTCTTGATCTCGAGTCGATGGGAGGTCGGACAGATCGACGTATGTGATATGGTAACTGATGATCCAGATCGTTGGATTTGAAGTTGTACGCGAGGTTGTACCTAATGTTGGATGAAGATTAGGCTGTCGTCGAACGCTTTCGCAAAGATATATATGTTACAAGTATCTTTGGATTTCGCAACTCTTCTCAAGCATCGCCGCAATTGTGGTGATTAAATTGTTTGGCAACTTGTATTGCTTCTTCCGCAACGGTTACGGAAGAACCCTATTTTTTTCTTTTTTGTCATTGATTTTTGCATGGAATTCGTGCGCATTTTCTTCGCGCTTTTTCAATGGTAAAACACGATTGTTTTCACGAATCCCCTTAGTCGGTGCCAAAAGATGTTGGTGCAAAACTAATTACCCCAACAATCTTCGAGATATGTGTAAGATGATGAAATCTCCGCCGTTGCTCTATTTCTCCGCACTGTAGATGAAATATGAGGGGGGTACCGCAAAAGACACTCCGATGCTTAAGTCGAGATAGTTCTAGATGGGGTTTTTAGAGGGAGAAAAGGAATTGTGATTGTCCCTTTTGGGTTGGGTTTTATCCTCTATTTATAGGCGTAAACCAAATCTAGTTGTTATGATTTGTGGTTATCTCAAATAACCACCAATATTTACCTTTATCTTATGAGATTTGTAGTTATCTTAAATAACCACTTAGATTTGTACTTATCTCCACAATATTTGTGTATATCTTGGAAGATTCATGTTTATCTTCATCATATTTGTGCATATCTTGAAAGATCCATGTCTATCTTGTCAAGATTTATATTTATCCAAGAAGATCTATGTTTATCTTTATAGATATGGATATATCTTGAGAGATTCTAGGCTATCTTCTCCAGATTCATAGTTATCTCAATATAACCATATTTATCTCTTGAGATTCGTATTTATCTTCAATGGTTTCCATAATAAACCACTGGGCTACCTTGATAACCCAGTCGGGCTTCATAAGCCATTTTTGGTTTCCTTAGTAAACCACCGGGTTACCTTGATAACCCAGTCGGGCTTCATAAGCCATTTTTGGTTTCCTTAATAAACCACTGAGTTACCTTGATAACCCATCCGGGCTTCATAAGCCATTTTTGGTTTCCTTAATAAACCACTCGGGTTACCTTGATAACCAGAGCTTCGTAAGCCATTTTGGTTTCCTTTAATAAACCACTAGGTTACCTTGATAACCCAGCCGGGCTTCATAAGCCATTTTTAGTTTCCTTAATAAACCATTGGGTTACCTTGATAACCCAACCGGGCTTTATAAGCCATTTTGGTTTCCTTAATAAACCACTGGGTTACCTTGATAACCCAGTTGGGCTCCTTTAATAAGCCATTTTTGGTTATGTGGTGCTTGTGTGCCCCGTACGTACATCATTTTATGATGGTACAAACATTAGCCTTAAACGAAAATCCACCATCAACATTAAGTCCCCTGCCTAGCGCATAATGGTTGCATCATTGTGGGGTAGGTATGGGATGGTGACGCATACAACATAAGAGGACGAGACAAAGGAATTTTTACCTGAGAAGCCTTGACCGCCGTGTGTCGGGTGTGACCGCGGAGTCTTGGTGGGTGTCGGAGTGGTCTCCTGCAGACCCGAAACCAGATCAGGAGTTGGAAGACGAGCTCAGCGTGATTGCATTTATGTCTTTGTGGCTATCCAGAGACATATTTGACGATGTTTATGGAAGGAAGACCATAAGAGGTGACCTTGTTATGTTTGCTATAAGTCTGGCAAAAGGTGAGGTCCTTCCTCTAGGTGCCTTGTTTCTTGGATCACTGTATTCTCATCTGGACGCCTTGGCGACAGACATGCATGTTTCCAATGGGTATAAGACGTTGGAGTCGCATATCCATATTGCTTTTCTTCGGGCATTTTGTGGGAACATTTCAAAAGCTATGCTCTTGTTCCCCGCAACTTCACTCGGTTAGATTTATATGGTGGTTCGAGAATACTTCGTTAGCAGATGAGACGCGTCCAAAAGTTGTGAAGCTTGTGGATGTCTTCGACAATGT
>JAJJWW010002414.1:0-422567 GCA_023531295.1 Papaver armeniacum
AGCCATAATCGTAGGCCAAATAGGTTCCAAAACCTACCGATTATAGGTTTCCCCAAAATGAGTTTTTTCTAAAATCCTTCATTTGATGAATTTTGAAATCTACCATAATCGGTAGTCTACTCAACTTAATAAACTACCGATTGTAAGGAGACCCAGATCGAACCCTTGCCAAAATCCATAGGTTAAGAGGGTACAAAGCCAGGCCTAACCATGTGGTTCGTGATTTGGAAGTAGCCATAATCGTACGTAATATAGGTTCCAAAACATACCGATTATAGGTTGCCCCAAAATGAGTTTTTTCTAAAATCCTTATTTGCTTTAATTTGCAATCGACATAATCGGTAGATGATAAAACTTATACACTACCGATTAAAAGTGGTCAGGGATTCAACCTTTGACAAAAACTATAATATTCGGTAGCCAAAACAATAATCGGTAGTTTCACTCAATAATCGGTAGCCAAAACAATAATCGGTAGTTTCACTCAATAATCGGTAGCAAACTATGTAATCGGTAGTTACATCAAGGTCTATATATTAGTGTTTGGAAAAAAATTTGACTCATCGCGAGGTAACTCCCGATTGAGTGAGAGAAGAAAAAGAAAAAAAAGAAGAAGAAGTGGGTATATGTTGCCAACTTCCATAAACATGGAGGGGTACGAAGAAGGAGGACGTGAAGTTGTTGAATTTCAAGGTTCACTACCGTTTAGAGATGACGATTTTGGGTATATGTTGAATGATCCAAACTTTGATGGAGATGAAACCCTAGACGACGCTTTCATGGAAGAAAATGGAGAATCACCCGAGATCGAAGCTAACGATTCATCAAACATACGGGTATGTTGTTAACAAACTCTAATACCCATGTTATCCATGTTACGTGCGTTTGTGTGTGTTTTCGAACGTGAAAATTCGATTTCTGCATGCATTGAATGACATGAACGACATATATTCGGTAGTTAATTTAGTAACATATCTACTAGATTATCAATAATCGGGTATATTTTGATGTATTAATATGCCGAATATGAAAAAATCCCCAAATTGAAAGCTTCAATTTCTCATAATCGGAATTTCTCTACATGAATAAACGTCCGATTATTGGTATATAATAATCGGTTGGTTCATGAATTTATAGTCCCTCCGATTATTAAAGGTTTTTACAATGTAAGAATTGTTCATTTCTGTATGTCGTTAATCGGTAGACTATATGCGTACATGACTACCGATTTATTATAATCGGTTAAGTTTTATAGTATTAAATTACCGATTGTGTTACAATCGTTTACTTATTATCTAAACTTCCTTCCGATTGCTAATGCATAACTTGTTGTTGTTGTGCGTAGGTACATTGTAGCGGTTGATGACGATTATTATTTGAGGCCCGATACTTCCCTACACTATGCAAACGATTTGGTATGGTCATGAATTATCTTTTCTTTTTCCAATCGTGTATGTTAGATGGTTATGCTTATTATTTTTGTTTTGTAATATGCCCATTTAGATATTTGGAAGTAAGAAGGAGGCCAAGGAATGGCTTATGAACAAGGCAAAAGAGAAGATGTGCGTGGTAGTTCGTAACCGTTGCGTTAAGAATATTCGGTTTGAAATGGTATGTGAGCGAGGTGGGGAGAAGAAGAGTCACGAGGGAAAGAATAATAAGTATGTAAGGAAGACGGAGAGGAAGAAGTACCGAACTCATACGAAGAAGATTGGATGCCCATTTAAGATTGTCTTCTATAAGCCCGATGGTAAGGAAAGTAAAGATTGGAAAATGTCTAAAGTTGCTAATGGTTGTCACAACCACGATGATCCGGATACTCTTATTGGACATGTAATGGTTGCGAAGTTAAAACCACATGAAATGGAGACGGTGAGGTCTATGCGTATCCAAAAGGCGAGTGCGATCTTAAGTAAAATAAAGGCGGACGACCCCGACAACTTGTCTTCTTTATCTACAATTAAGTCGGCCCTAGCTACGATCAAAAGGACGGAATGGGATGGTAGAACGGTCATGCAACAATCGCAGTGGTTAGCTGAGTTACACGACTACACGTTGAGAACGGAAGAAAAGGATGGTAAAGTGGTACGTATTTTCTTGGCACATCCCGAAATGATAAAATTGGCTCAGTGTTTTCATCAAATTGTGTTGATAGATGCCACTTACAAGACAAACAAATATAACATGCCGTTGTTGAACATTGCTTGTCACACTTCGGACAAAAACACGTTTACGATTGCATGGGGTTTAATGGATCATGAGAACAACGTGAGTTTCATTTGGATCTTTGGAGACGCTGAGGTCCATTTACAATGGGGATGATTTTCCAAGGGTTATTGTAACGGATAACGATCAAGCCTTAATGCATGCAATAGCGGTAGTGTTTCTGAAGCCCGAAACTTGCAAAGTGTACGTGGCACATTCAATGCAACCTCGGACACAATTGCCATCGCCATTTCCAAGCTAAAAAACCAAGGAAGGGTACCAAGAGGTCGAAGGAAGAGGATGAGCGCATTAGTAAATTAACCGAGGAAGAACGAGAGGAAGAGAAGAGGTTATTTGATGAAAAATGGAAGGAGGATGGGATAATTTGGAGATCGTTCATGAAAGCATGGGACAAGATCGTTTGGTCAATGACCGAGGAAATTTCTGAAAGGAACTTGAAGAAATTTGAGGAAGAATATTACAAGGACTACCCAAAACCCGTTGAGTATTGTAAAACACAATGGTTACCGATTAAGGAGAGGTTTGTGTATGCATGGACATATGAATATCATAACTTCAAGAACGAGGCGACAAGCATTGCGGAGGGGTCTCATGGCCGATTAAAGAAAATACTTCTAGGTAGTCAAAATGGAGTTGTGTCGATCCAAGAAGCAATCCATGAATTCACCAATCGTGATCTCATAAAGATTAAGGCTTCTATGCAATTTAGTGTACATAAATTCCCTACGGAACACGAAGGGGAAAGATTGCTTCTAAGGGGCATTGTTCATAAAGTTTCACGTTGGGCAATAAATCACATGATAGAACAATTGAAGTTGTATAAAGCTAACGATGACGAGAATACGGTTTGTGTTTGCAAGGATATGATAGGTATTGGTCTCCCATGTCGTCATAAAATGGGTAGGTACGTCGATGTGATTGACATCAATGATATTCATCCATTTTGGAAGCAATTAAATTTCACTCCAAGCACACCCGTAGTCAATGGTCCGTCGTTCATGGAGTCGGAATTGTGTGCAAGAATAGCCGAGCGTTATGCTACAACAAATGGCGCCAAGAAGCAAATATTTATGCATGATTTGGAACAAGCTCTTCACCCTCGTTTAAAAGAGGTTGATGAACCTATTAAGCATAAGGGGGCGGGTAGGCCAAACACCGAAGTGTCGAGGACCATTGAAAGAAAAGAATTAAAGGATCATTTGTATAATAAAAGAATATTGTGTCGGCATGAGCGTTCGGAAGCCGAATTTGAAGATGAGCCGCAACCAAAGAAAAGAGGTCGTCCAAGAAAAGATCAAAATGGAAGTCCAAAACTCTCTAAGAAGCCTTTTCAAGTAAGTCAAGTCGATCTTTGTGGAATAAGTTGTGTTAGTGGAGACCCAAACTAGCTCCGTAGTTATTGATCAAATGAGCGACTCGCCACAAACACATTCAACGGAAATGGTGACTATAAGAGAGAAGTATGGTACTCTTCGTTGTCCTAGGGATTTTCATGGAAGACCAACACGATCAAGGTATACGATTATAGAAGAGTATATGAAACAACTCCCTCCACTCATTGTTCCATTTGTTTTGTCCACCGACGAGGTTGATGGGGATGGCAATTGCGGGTTTCACGTCGCCTCGGAACAAATTGGTTACTTTGGAGAGGCGGTGAACGAAGATGTCACCCAATGGCAAAATTTAAGAACTAAGATGGCGGTACAACTAATAAAGGACAAGGATTTCTATATGGAGATGATAAAGGAAGGAGATAGGCACGACAAAGAACTAGAGTTCAAAGACTTTGTTTGCGCGTGTAAAGTGCCGAAAGGGATTGAAGACAATCGGATCCAAGTATTGGATGACAATGCCTAAATGTGGATATCTCTTAGCGGACGCTTTGAATTGCGTGGTACATTTCTTTGTTCCTCCTAGGTATGGACATTCTAATACGTTTACACCTACAAGGACGGTTTTGCGATCAATCGGTTAAAGATAGAAGAATTGTTATGGCATTTGTGAATGAGATGCATTTTATCGGTTTAAGAGTAAAGATGGATTGCCCATTACCTCCGTTGGCTGGTTGGAGCGATTACTTCCCAACGAATCATTGTAACGATTGGTTGAAACAATATGAGACCAACATGTTGGATTGGGATCGCGTCATGAAGGTGGATTTCCGGAAGGCCTACTGGAATTGGTTCCCTACGATGATGAAGATCAATGATTGTTATGTTTGAAAGATGTATTTTGGAAAGCCCTATTTGTACATATTTTTTTTTGGAATTTTGTGGAAAATATTTGTGAAGTCTAAAGCTATAATCGGTAGTTATATTTTTAATATATCAACCGATTATACAAGCTTTTGTAAACAGACTCAATCAATATTATAATCGGTTATTAACTTTTTGAACTTATCTTCCGATTAAAAGGTTGATAAAACAACTGAAATTTTTTTCCCAGAATCGGTAGATTACATATTATATAAACATCCGATTGTCACCATACTCTGACAAAAAATAAACTCGTAAATTTTTCCCGAGAATCGGTAGACAACATATTGAATAAACTTCCGATTGTCACCATAGTCCGACAAAAAAGCTGAAAATCTTCCCGAGAATCGGTAGACAACATACCGCATAAACTTCCGATTGTCACCAAATTCTGAAAAATAGGTAAAAATCTTCCCAGAATCGGTAGACAATATAAAATAATAACTTCCGATTGTAACCATCGAGAAAAACATTTATATTGTTACTACGGACTTCAGAATTCATAACTTCCATCATAAGTGAATTCTTCACCCTTTTCCACTAAGTCCGTCTTTTTGCGAGTGTCTCCTATATAAACAAACATAAATTAATGTCAACTTCGTTTTAGTAAGAAAGATTAAACACCCGAGCGTTATACTTACAAATTGTTGGATCGACAAGCTTAAGTGGCTAGTGTTAAACATCCTCTTTTTTATCGTTATGTAATCATTTACCCCTTTTTGGACAAGTCGGAAACGATCATGAACTTGTTGGAGTGATCTTTTCTTTGGATTTCCATACTCTCGCACAAATTGGCTATATACCCTCGCCCAAAAGACTTCGGGTGTTAACCTTCCCGCTATGACATCTTCACGTCTTGTTTCACGATACCATGTTTTCACAATGACCAAATCTTCATCTGCGCCAAACGTTGCCATGCTTGTAAGTATAGAATGAATTCACAAGAGTAGACGATGGAAAATCTATTTGTAGAATACACAATGCTATATATGTGTTGTTTGGTGCATAAATAAGAAGAGTTTACCCTCCTTATATAGATGAGAGTCCCAACGTCTCTTTTTTTGAAAATATGGCCGTTGATGCATACTTTTACAAGACCGTATTTGAAATTGCGTACAATTATTACACTCAGTCGGTAGTAAATGTTTGAACAAAGCCTCCGATTATTTTTAATCGGTAAATATGTATTGTTATATACTTCCGATTATAGGATATTTTGTCAACGAGTTCAGTTTCATTAGAGTAGTATAATCGGAGGTTTATAAATATGTATTATCAACCGATTGTGTTTGTTTTTTCGAGGCACGGCTAGTTTCTTTTGAACGAACTAGCCGTTGGATTATAATCGGTAGTTACATCAACAATTAAAACTTCCGATTTTCATAAATATTTTGAAATTCATAACAATATCACCTACACATCATCATAATTTTACATTGAACTACCGATTCTATTACAAGGTATTGCGATTAGCGTCGCGGACGTGTTGGACGAGTCCTAAACGGATTAAATCTTTCCATCTCCCTAAGGATTCTAAAATGAGCTTCATAACGGAAGCTTGATCTTTTCCATCTCCGCCATTCCCGAGAGATCGTTCTATAACCTCATCATTGGTTTCACCCTCAATCGATATTGATTCACAAGATAAGTTAAATGGACGAATTCTTGGACGTGTCCATTTATTGAACCAACTCGGCAGAAAAGATCGGCGGAGTGACGGTTGTTTGGGTTACCGGTGTCATCGCGAGAATTTTTCGTTAATTTTCCCCAAATAACTCATACTCATTATGCCTCCTTGCCTGCGTTCTTCTCCTCGTCTCGGATAGAATTGAACATAGCGCCTACATAAAGATAAATCTTCTTCGATCGTGAACTCCGTAGGATTAATGAATGATTGGGCCATTATGTTGAAGATGATGTTGGAGCGAGTTTAAAGGTATTTGTGTTCCATAGAGAGTAAAAGGATACAATCCTTATATAGAGTTTAGAGTTCCAACGGCTTTATTTTGTTGGGGCATATGTATAATCGGAAGTCAAATGAAGTATTATTACTTCCGATTATCTGATTGCCCCAAATTTTGTTTTTTTGCGAAATGTCATTTTTTTCGAATTTGGGAACTATATTAATCGGTAGCTAATAACCTACCGATTATACGATTGCCCCAAATTTTGTTTTTGCGAAATGTCATTTTTTTCGAATTTGGGAACTAAAATAATCGGTAGTTAATAAGGCTTCCGATTATACAGTTGCCCCAAATTTCTTTCTTGGCGAAATCACCAATTTTGGGAATTTATGAGCTACTATAATCGGTAGTCTCGTGAGGTTATTTCCCTTCCGATTGTCATAAAAGCCAGATGCGAGTTTGGCACAAAATCGATAATAATCGGTAAGATAACATAGTTACTAAGCTTCCGATTGCGTTATTATAATCGGGAACAAAATAGCTTCCGATTGTGTAAGGGCATTAACGTATTCTCCGCGTTTTTGGACATCCCTTAACGGTGTATATGGGTTGGGAATAAAAAAGTCGCCCCTAATTCTTTCGGGGTCGCCCCTAAAAGTGCAAGGCAGTTTAGAGTATTTAATGATAATTTAATTATGGTGGAAAAAAAGTAATGGAATTGTCCAAAAATAAGACAAACTTAACTGAAATCTCCCCTCCTTTAAAACACTAAGTCATATGAGCTCCCACGTCGCACGGTGAGTGTGACACACTCCTCAAATTAAATGAGATAAAAGCTTTCACACAGAGAAATTCTGGAAAGGACAAGTGGCGGGACTCAATTGGTCGGAGCATTAAAATTTGAATTACACACCGTTTATATCTTATATTTAACTGGCCGTTTGTAACCCCGATAGCCAAAACGTGGGTATACAACACTTACATGTAGATTTTCAGCTAAATAATTACTTACACTTGGTTCACACCAAATACTTAACTGGACGTTACTCACGTCCGTTAGGTATACAATACACATGTCCGTCAAACTCTAAACCTAAGAAAACTAAAACCTAAAGAAACCCAAACCTTTGTGTCGTCTCATCTCCTATTCTTCTCAATCTTCACTTTCACCACCGCCGATTTCACTCTTTATCTCTCTTAGGGTTTGTTATCTCCTTCATTCGTCGTTCCTTCTCAGATCAATTATTATCCTTTTTTTTTCTTATACTGCAGGATGCAGATTTGATAATGTTGATGTTTATTTCTTCTTTTTGCAGTGTCAGTGAGAGATGAGCAGCTGCTGCGGCTATCGATTTTGAATCAAGAGAAATCAAAGATTTCGATTTGTAAAAGCGTGTTCTGAGAGCTGATGTTGAATTCAAGATGGGTTATGTCGAATTTGTTTCTACAACAAGAATTGGAGATGTTCATGGGAAGTGTCTTTGATGGGTGATATTTCTGGGTTGATTTGGATTCAACAGAAAAGAACATCCCGAAACTTTTCGTGCTGAAACCATACTACTTAAGGTAACCCTATTCAAATTGGTTTTGATTTTTGAAATTTCGGTGTTCTTTTTTGTTTGTGACATGATTTAGAGTCCGCGAGGTGGTGAGAACCGGCCCTTGGTGTGATTCGAATTTGGTTCTGGCAACAAGATGATACAAGTTAAAATGAAGTTGAGCATAACTTTTGTCTGCCGGAGAACCATGAAATACTGAATAATTTTAATTGTGAGAATCCCTTGGTATTCATTGATTTTTAACTATAACTGTATACTTGAATGCAAGAATTGAATGAATTAAATAATTAAGCATTTACTTCTACATAAGATTAGGACATGATTTAGATTATGTTAGGTAGTGAGAGGCTTGGGTGTTATTCAAATTTGGTTTTGGTATAAAGATGATACAACTTATAAGTTGATATGAAGTTGGACATAATATTTTTCTTCTGGAGAACCATGTATTATTGAATACTATTATTAAGTTGATCAGATTTCGTGTTAACTGCTGTGTAACCCCCGCAGATGAGATTCTTAGTATTTGCTTGATTGATACTGGAAAAGCATTATGCTTTCATTATAAAAGAATATCGGATTGGAGTGCAACTAATTCCTGTTCCATGCCACCAGCAACTTCACTTTAAGCATTGGTTCTCTAGATCGGTCATACAACCACGCAAATAAGCAAGGACTACAGGTTCGTGGAATTCTCTTTCCTAATCCTGCAAATCCAGTTGGTATGAGTCAGGAAATTATTGACAGCTTAGTGGAATTTTGTAGGAGAAAAACATCCACATCATTTGGGATTAAAATATTTGTGGGTCAACATATGGAGATGAGGAGTTCATCAGCATGGTCGAGGTTCTTGATTCAATGGATTTTAATAAGAATAAGGTTCATATTCTTTCTGGACTATCCAGTTTTAATTTACTTCTTTGGGAGATTGAACAAGCATGGAATGTATTTTTAACACTTTTCTCTTGATTCAGTTATTTTTGTTTTTTCTGAAAGTCTTTATGTCCATTACTTGAGTCTATGTCTTGGGAAAAAATATCGTTTCAAATTTTGTTAAGTTTTGAAGTCAAATGAATTTTTTTTCTTCTTTATTTTGAATGTCCGTTGTTTTGTTTATTTTAAGCTATTGTTGACTCTTGCTTTCGGTACTCGACCAAAGGCCTGAGGATGATCGGGATCATTATGGAAACAAGAATATGGACCTTGATAGTCCTTTATTTAGAGGCCTATTCCGGAATCTGTTCAGGAAGTTAACAAGGGATGTCAGGGGCTATGTTCAGAGGTGGGTTGACAATTGTAAGTTATTGTTTCCGATTGAATGAGGAGTTTAATGGGTTCAGGTGGTGTTGAATGTTGTCATCAGTTGGAGGAAATGATATGGGTAGGAGTCAGAGTTGTATTTGGCAGCGAGAATGCTCGAGATTGCAGCCGAGAGTTCTGCGAGGAGAATGAGATATGGAAACAAATGGCGTAATTGAAGTGTGCAACTGGAATGGGTGCAGATGTAGATGTCGTGTGTTTTAATGAATGGATTAGTGGTTTGTTTGGTGAAATGATTTAGATGAATGTTAGGTTCCATAGGTTAAGAAATGATGAGTTCAGATGAGTTGACCCTGAAAGGGTTTTGATGAATTTCAAGTAAAGATGTAGATACAGTCTTGAGCTGAGATAAGAAGCCACAGAAAGTGTTATTGGTGTTGCAGTGTGGTTATATATGGGGTTATGCAGGTCTGAGTATGGCAATGGTGTTGACGGTTGTGATGTTACAAGGTAGAGAAGACAATAGTCTTGAGTTTGTTATGAAGGTGAGGTGGATGGCATATTGGAATCGAGATGTGATGTTAATGAAGCGGGAGTGAGTAGCAGTGAAAATGGTAGACAATGGAGGGATGGCAATGAAAAAGGATTTACGGTTACTGTTGCAGAGATGAGTCTATGGTGGTTATGTAACTGATTGTAGCCCTGAAACGAATGGGTATTGCAGCTGAGGAGTTGGTGGTTACTATCATTACTATGTGCATTGTTTTGAACGGAAATTACAGGGAAAGAAATATGTGAAGATTAAGATCACTGGTGATTGAACTGAACCTACAAAATGAGCTTAGATATTTGCATTTCTGGAAAAGTTATGCACTGACAGTTCTACGGAACTGACATGCCTAAATCATTCAGATTACTCAGTTGACACCCTGACTCAGCTATTCTGACTCGGTGACTAACTCACCATAGACCTTGACTAAATTGACTCAGTTGACTGGTGATCGGCTCCAGAAACCCGTGTGCCTAAAGTACTTTTATGCCCCGAACATAATATCTGCATAAATGATGGTGGATGGTTTTCGGGTCTGCCCGGAGCGTAACACGGGAAAAAGTTAGGTTAACTAATCGTTTCTATGATGCATCTGCATTATTGACATCTACATGCAGTGATAATTGGAAACTAAAATTTAATTGAGGGCTTATTAAATCAATGTTTTGGAACTTATCAATTTTCATTTTGTCGAGAGGAAAAAAAACTTAGTTGCAGGGTATAACAAAAAAATGACAAATTATTTTGTTGGATTATTTTTATGCATCTAACGATGTCGCCTCGCCACACGAAATCAAAAATGCATCGCTAACAAATCAAAAATGTATCGCGACGGGGCGAGGAGAAACTTCGCGACACCAAATAAAAATGCATCGTAAAAAATGCTTCGAAACGGGGGGAGGCGAAGTCGAGCCACACCAACCAAAAATCCTAAGTATGCTTTGGGACGCGGTGAGGCGAAGCCGAGCCACACCAAATCAAAAATCCTAAACGACAGGGCGAGGCGATGCCGAGCCATACCAAATCCAAAATGCATCGCGACGGTGGGGTCGAAGCCCCAAATTCTTGTGAATTTCAAATGATGTGTTGTCTAATTAAATTCTTGTGATAATGTCCGACTTAATGTATACATTAAGTGATTTCAAATTTTTTATAGCACGTGTGCCAGCACGGCACAGCACGACACGTTTATTCGTGTGTTGTGCCCGTGGGCTGTGCTGTGCCTAGCTTTTGACTAGTAAAGTACAGCACGGCACAGCACGTTTAAATCGTCGGCACAGCACAGCACGGCACATGGCACGTGAAGCACGCGACTTCGTGTGCCGGGTTGTGCCGGGCCGGCACGTTTTACACCTCTACATGGGATTTTCTATTTGGTGTTAATGTTTTGAGTTTTTTTTTACCATTTAAGCTTGAGATCTGGTTGTCTTTTGGCTTCCAGTTCCAAGTATCACGAGTCTTATCCCTGAGACATAAGATATGTCATGTGACCACTACCTTGAGGTCTAAATTTTTCCCAGTAACCTGAAATCTACCATGTGAACCAAATCGATTGTTTATTTCAAAATATGAAGTGTACTCTAAAAATGCCCATGACTCAAAAATTGCCATGTTTCTGGCCTAAAAATTTCTCATGAGCTAAAACAGACACTCCATAATTTTGAAATACATGCAATTGTGCATAGAGTTTTACTTGTTAGAGATAGCTTAGACTCCCGTGTAAGCTTAAAATTAATATAAATGTGATACTTTTTGGTGTTGGTGCTTTCAGTTTTTACTTATACCGTTATTTGAGCTCGAGATGGTTGTCTTTTGGTTTCTTACGACAGCTGACTTAAATTTTGAGGTGTGACTGATGGGCACAAGGATGAAAGTCTGCCTCGTGATCTAAATTTTGCTATTTGACTTGAAATCTACAAGTGATCTAAAATATGCCATTCTTACCCCAAAAAAATGACCTAAGATTAATAATACTTAGTCAAGGACGGGAGTGCACTCCAATTGCACTCCAAAATCACTCATACAACACACTCATCATCTTACCATCTCCGACGAATAGACCAAGGCACGTTATTTCCAATTAAAGAATAAAGTAACGTTGACTTAGTCAAGGAAGGAAGTGCACTATTACTGGCCTGGGTGTGTGAAAGTTGAAGAAGTTTGGTTAAAATCAGAAATTCCTAGTTACCGCTACGATGGAGACCCAATTGCGCAAAATACAAACTCTTGGCGGTTGCAATGGATAGAAAATTTTCATGAGAAAATGCCAATTTTATGAAATTAAGCCGTGAAATAACATCGCAATCTCAAGTCCATCTACATCACCAAGAATTGAAGTTGAAAGAATAGATTTATACTGTTGCCGAAAGATTAAAATTTTCTCGTTATGTGTGTTGTTTAGAACTTCATATAGTACTTGGTATAGCATCCCTCACGTGGAAAATTCTCACCTATCTCATTATTTTTACTTTTTTTGATCGAAATTTATTGTGGCATCGCTATGTTAAGATACGTAATCTCATTTGCAGTAAGTTGTGTGGAGCGCCACAATCGGAAATCGATAACATCACTGTTTTTGTTCACGTGAAAGTGCCCCTATGTTTATGGAACTTTTCGTTCACATGACTACTTAATTCTTGCCAGTTTACTCCAATATCCCGCTTAAGCATTGTTTATTCTCGTTCTGGATCACCTTAACTTTTTTATAATTTATTTTTTGGGCGAATTTCTAGCTTTTGGCCTTTATATGCATTTCCATGCCATTTACTGACCACTATATTTTCATGATACAGTTCTTATATTGGCCCCTAAGAAATAAAATAATGTTATGAGATGATACTCATAACACATGTTACACACAACGATACAGGTATAAGAATGAAAAAACACAAGGAAACTGTGATGATCAGTTTAAAACCATCTGTGATGTTCATCCATGGCTCATATGAGTTGTATGTAAAAAAAAAAAAGTTGATCAGATCTTATGTTTTACTGTGATACATATGTAGCGACTAACGAGCTAAAGAGCAAAAATAATTATTCTGCTTTGAAGTATGGTGATGTAGAGCTCAAGGTATTTATGTATTTGGTTCTGAGCACGATATTGGAACTGACAGTGACAGAGGCTGCCACTTGGTGTTGTTTATGGGAGGCAAAAGACCCATCTCTACCATAGTTCTTGAATTGCAGGAGACCGCGAGGAATCTACAGAATAAGCCATTAAGTGCAATTTTGTGTGAAAGGTAATTCGGTGACTGGTGTGAACTTATCCTTAATAAATGTGTAATTTTGACCACTTAATCCAATATACCTGCACTTTTACATTCATTACATCCAAGTCCCAAGTTCATTTGATCATTACCGGTCTCCAAAATCAAACATGTTACCTTTATGGTCTTATCAGATGGTTATGGAATTGACCAGACTCTAGGGGAAGAGGAATATGGCTGGACGCTGCAAATTTCTCAATATTATGCAGAGCACTTATAACAAATAAAACAATTCTTGCAAAAGATTCTGGATCAATTTTGTGAACTGCAGTCCTAACAGCATTTTGTAGAGTATGGCTTGGGAAATTTCCTCCCAAAGGAACTGCTTATGGGAGATAACTTAGGATTAAGCAAAATCCTCAAAATGAATCATTTCACTACCTTTAGCATTTGAGAGCCTTGTATCTATGCTGTCTAACCACTTACCAAAAATGAAGAACTTCTGGGTAGTTAAAGTCTTGAAAAAGTTTTCATGTCTTTATGCCTGTGGGTTTGATTTGTATGAGTGATGCTTGTCGTGTGAGCAACTGATGATGATATAAAAAACACAAAACAAAAAACTAAAAATAAAATTTGGAGCATGTAAATCAATTCTATTTGAGATATCTCAGATTATAAATATCATTACCAATTAGTTTACACTGATAATATGTTTTCCCAAATTTTTATGCAATTTAAGATGGTGGAGATAATTGAACAGAAGGAAATTATAGAATTGTGGTGCTTTACACGCAAAATTGATTCGTCAACTGTAGGTGGTAAGAAAAATTGCTGGTTGAGGCACATGGTTGGAAGGGAAATGATTAACGCACTACGGGAAAAACAGTAATCTACAATTGTAACTTCACAACTCGTATATTTATGGTTGTGAAAGGTGGTATGTTTGACAACTTTTGTCAAACAAAAGTTGTCAATGTATAAAAACGTCCAACTCTTAGGACCAAAGAGGAACAAAGAGTCGTGACGAGAATCAAAATCACAATGTTTTTGTGAAAAGAGTAGTGACCACCTTTAGACTTTAACAACTCATCTCGTTAAGGTAGTGAATAACTATACGACAACACTTATAAGGGTTGTTGAAGATTAAAAAAAATATCATTTGGAATAATGGTGTTTGAGAGATTCGAACACAAGCCAACTAGGTGTTAGCACAAGCCTTGAACCATCCTTCCTTCCTCTCAATATTGGTAGTTTTGTCTTATTTTTTTTATTATTACTATCACAACCCTTATAAGAGTTGTAAAAAAAAAAAACTTGAAAAAAAAAATGAGGAGTGAGGTATTCAACCATCCTTTCACATTTAAATATATGATTATATTTTACATCTACTTTTATATATAAAAAAATTTCAAACTGAGCCTTATAAAAAGACCAACAAATGCGCCACTTTGCCTGAAACATACAAGGCATTGTTAAATATAGACACGCTTAAACAACATAGCATAGCAAACCAAAGTATAGAATGTAATATATAGAGCGATTTAAATCTACATTCTAGAGTGACAATATAACAAAACAAACCAAACTTAGAAGAATATTAACCTTTACTTTATTTATTTTCAATGAGGATAGTTTGGTCATTTTCACATTCTCCATAATATTTATTGCACTTTTTTCCAATAAGGGTAATATGGTCAATTTCACAGTCTGTAAGAATTACTTTACTTATTTATGATAAGGGTAGTATGCTCATTTTCACAGTCTCCATAATATTTATTGCACTTTTTCCAATAAGGATAATATGGTCAATTTCACAGTCTGTAAGAATTACTTTACTTATTTTCGATAAGGGTAGTATGGTCATTTTCACAGTCTCCATAATATTTATTGCACTTTTTTCCAATAAGGGTAATATGGTCATTTTCACAGTCTGTAACTTTACTATACTTATTTCTGATAAGGGTAGTATGGTCATTTTCATTATCTCCATAATATTTATTGCACTTTTTTCCAATAAGGATAATATGGTTAATTTCACAATCGGTAACATTTACTTTACTTATTTCCGATAAGGGTAGTATGGTCATTTTCATTGTCTCCATAATATTAATTCCATTTTTTTCTAATAAGGGTAATATGGTCATTTTCACAGTCTGTAAAAATTACTTTATTTATTTCCAATAAGGATAGTTTGGTCATTTTCACAATTTCCATAATATTTATTGCACTTTTTTCCAATAAGGGTAATATGGTCATTTTCACAGTTTGTAAGAATTAATTTATTTATTTCCGGTAAATGGAAATCATTCTTACCAAGTTTAAGGTTTCAGGGAATATTCCAAAGGAATCTTACATGTAAATGGATGGATTCATCGTTTTTGCCAAGTTTCCGACTTATAGTAGTCCACTCTCGGCCAGGTTTCGATCTCGGAGCCACTGTATGCATACAATAGGCCAGAATATGGTTTGTTTAAGGTTTCAGAGAATATTCTAAAGGAATCTTACCTGTAAATGGATGGATTCATCGTTTTTACCAAGTTTCCGACTTATAGTATTCCACTCCCGGCCAGGTTTCGATCTCGGACCCAAGGTATGCGTACATTATGCCAGAATAGGGTTTGTTTAAGGTTTCAGGAATATTATGAAGGAATCTTACCTGTAAATGGATGGATTCATCGTTTTGGCCAAGTTTCAGACTTATAGTAGTCCACTCCCGGCCAGGTTTCGATCTCGGAGCCGCGGTATGCATACAATAGGCCAGAATATGGTTTGTTTAGGGTTTCAGAGAATATTCTAAAGGAATCTTACCTGTAAATGGATGGATTCATCGTTCTTACCAAGTTTCCAAATGTAGATGGATTCGATCTCGGACCCAAGGTATCTTACGAATATGGTTTGTTTAAGGTTTCCGGGAATATTCTAAAGGAATCTTATAAATGGAGTCCACTAGTAGTCCACTCCTACTGGGTTTCGATCTCGGACCCAAGGTATGCGTATATTACGCCAGAATAGGGTTTGTTTAAGGTTTCGGGGATATTATGAAGGAATCTTACCTGTAAATGGATGGATTCATCGTTTTTGCCAAGTTTCAGAGTTATAGTAGTCCACTCCCGGCCAGGTTTCGATCTCGGAGCCACGGTATGCATACAATAGGCCAGAATATGGTTTGTTTAAGGTTTCAGAGAATATTCTAAAGGAATCTTACCTGTAAATGGATGGATTCATCGTTCTTACCAAGTTTCCGACCTATAGTTGTCCACTGCCGGCCAGGTTTCAATCTCGAACCCTAGGTATGTGTACTTTATTCCAGAATAGGGTTTGTTTAAGGTTTCGGGGATATTATGAAGGAACCTTACCTGTAAATGGATGGATTCATCGTTTTTACCAATTTTCAGACTTACAGTAGTCCACTCCCGGCCAGGTTTCGATCTCGGAGCCATGGTATGCATACAATATGCCAGAATATGGTTTGTTTAAGGTTTCGGGGAATATTCTAAAGGAATCTTACCTATAAATGGATGGATTCATCGTTCTTACCAAGTTTCCGACCTATAGTAGTCCACTCCTGGCCAGGTTTCGATCTCGGACCCAAGGTATGCGTACATTATGCCAGAATAGGGTTTGTTTAAGGTTTGGGGATATTATGAAGGAATCTTACCGGTAAATGGATGGATTCATCGTTTTTACCAAGTTTCAAACTTATAGTAGTCCACTCCCGACCAGGTTTCGATCTCGGAGCCACGGTATGCATACAATAGGCCAGAATATGGTTTGTTTAAGGTTTCAGGGAATATTCTAAAGGAATCTACCTGTAAATGGATGGATTCATCGTTCTTACCAAGTTTCCGACCTATAGTAATCCACTCCCGGCCAGGTTTCGATCTCGGACCCAAGTTATGCGTAAAATAGGCCAGAATATGGTTTGTTTAAGGTTTCAGGGAATATTATAAATGAATCTTACCTGTAAATGGATGGATTCATCGTTCTTACCAAGTTTCCGACCTATAGTAGTCCACTCCCGGCCAGGTTTCGATCTCGGACCCAAGGTATGCGTACAATAGGCCAGAATATGGTTTGTTTAAGGTTTCGGGGAATATTCTAAAGGAATCTTACCTGTAAATGGATGGATTCATCGTTCTTACCAAGTTTCCGACCTATAGTAATCCACTCCCGGCCAGGTTTCGATCTCGGACCCAAGGTATGCGTAAAATAGGCCAGAATATGGTTTGTTTAAGGTTTCAGGGAATATTATAAAGGAATCTTACCTGTAACTGGATGGATTCATCGTTCTTACCAAGTTTCCGACCTATAGTAGTCCACTCCCGGCCAGGTTTCGATCTCGGACCCAAGGTATGCGTAAAATAGGCCAAAATATGGTTTGTTTAAGGTTTCAGGGAATATTATAAAGGAATCTTACCTGTAAATGGATGGATTCATCGTTCTTATCAAGTTTCCGACCTATAGTAGTCCACTCCCGGCCAGGTTTCGATCTCGGACCCAAGGTATGTTTACTTTATGCCAGAATAAGGTTTGTTTAAGGTTTCGGGGATATTATGAAGATACCTTACCTGTAAATGGATGGATTCATCATTTTTACCAAGTTTCAGACTTATAGTAGTCCACTCCCGACCAGGTTTCGATCTCGGAGCCACGGTATGCATACAATAGGCCAGAATATGGTTTGTTTAAGGTTTCAGGGAATATTATAAAGGAATCTTACCTGTAAATGGATGGATTCATCGTTCTTACCAAGTTTCCGACCTATAGTAGTCCACTCCCGGCCAGGTTTCGATCTCGGACCCAAGGTATGCGTACATTATGCCGAGAATAGGGTTTGTTTAAGGTTTCGGGGGATATTATGAAGGAATCTTACCTGTAAATGGATGGATTCATCGTTTTTGCCAAGTTTCAGACTTATAGTAGTCCACTCCTGGAAAGGTTTCGATCTCGGAGCTACGGTATGCATACAATAGGCCAGAATATGGTTTATTTAAGGTTTCAGAGAATATTCTAAAGGAATCTTACCTGTAAATGGATGGATTCATCGTTCTTACCAAGTTTCCGACCTATAGTAGTCCACTCCCGGCCAGGTTTCGATCTCGGACCCAAGGTATGTTTACTTTATGCCAGAATAAGGTTTGTTTATGGTTTCGGGGATATTATGAAGGTACCTTACCTGTAAATGGATGGATTCATCGTTTTTACCAAGTTTCAGACTTATAGTAGTCCACTCCCGACCAGGTTTCGATCTCGGAGCCACGGTATGCATACAATAGGCCAGAATATGGTTTGTTTAAGGTTTCAGGGAATATTTTAAAGGAATCTTACCTATAAATGGATGGATTCATCGTTTTTACCAAGTTTCCGACCTATAGTAATCCACTCCCGGCCAGGTTTCGATCTCGGACCCAAGGTATGCGTAAAATAGGCCAGAATATGGTTTGTCTAAGGTTTTAGGGAATATTATAAAGGAATCTTACCTGTAAATGGATGGATTCATCGTTCTTACCAAGTTTCCGACCTATAGTAGTCCACTCCCGGCCAGGTTTCGATCTCGGACCCAAGGTATGCGTACATTATGCCAGAATAGGGTTTGTTTAAGGTTTCGGGGATATTATGAAGGAATCTTACCTGTAAATGGATGGATTCATCGTTTTTGCCAAGTTTCAGACTTATAGTAGTCCACTCCTGGAAAGGTTTCGATCTCGGAGCCACGGTATGCATACAATAGGCCAGAATATGGTTTATTTAAGGTTTCAGAGAATATTCTAAAGGAATCTTACCTGTAAATGGATGGATTCATCGTTCTTACCAAGTTTCCGACCTATAGTAGTCCACTCCCGGCCAGGTTTCGATCTCGGACCCAAGGTATGCGTACATTATGCCAGAATAGGGTTTGTTTAAGGTTTTGGGGATATTATGAAGGAATCTTACCTATAAATGGATGAATTCATCGTTTTTACCAAGTTTCAGACTTATAGTAGTCCACTTCCGGCCAGGTTTCGATCTCGGAGCCACTGTATGCATACAAGTTTACCGGTAAATGGATGGATTCATCGTTCTTACCAAGTTTTTGACTTATAGCAGTCCACTCAAGGCCAGGTTTCAATATCGGAGCCAGGTTATGCATACAATATACCAGAATAGAGTTTGTTTAAGGTTTCGGGGAATATTCTAATATAATCTTACCTGTAAATGGATAGATTCATCGTTCTTACCAAGTTTTCGACTTATATATAGTCGTCCACTCACGACCAGGTTTCGATCTCAGAGCCAGGGTATACATACAATATGCCAGAATATGGTATGAACCCTCCCGGAGCTTCTTGGTTCATATTTTTGATGTCGTCATACCACTTTTGAAGTTCAAAGCGACACTGAGCTTCATATTTATCAATTTCGATGATGTATCATGCTAAGTTTGAAGTCTGAACCCTCTCGGAGCTTCTTGGTTCATATTTTTTAAGCCGTTATACCACTTTTGAAGTTCGAATCACCATTGAGCTTCATACTTATCGATTTTGATGATGTATCATGCTAAGTTTGGAGTTTGAACCCTCCCGGAGCATCTTGGTTCATAGTTTGTATGCCATTACACTAGATTTGAAGTTCGAATGGACATTGAGCTTCACATTTATCGATTTCGATGGTGTATCCTGCTAAGTTTGAAGTCATAACCAACCCGGAGCCTATTCATGACTTGTATGACTAGTCCAAATTGCTTCGTGACCAATGTGACTAGTCTAAATTCAAACCGGAAACACAAAGAGAAAGCACAAAAGCACAAAGAAATACCAATTATCGAATTCATTTTTCATTTTCCCGATTCATTCTTATACATTTTTTGGATTTTTTTATATCAGAATGTCAATAACAATGTCCTAAATTTATTAGTATTTTTTTTTGGATTTTTTTTCATGTCGAAGGTTGATAATTAGACCAATTACATGAGTTCGTATTAGCACAAAGAGAAACACATATGCTTCTCAATCCGTATGAGCTTCCCAAATACAATATCATCCGTCTAGATCTTTCTCAATCCGTATGAATGTATGAAACGAAACGTGGTTCGTCAGATTTTTTTTTTTTGAAGCATTTTTTTTACTCACTCATTCTACCAAACCCTCCCTCAAACGCTCGAACCTAATCTGTTTTTTCTCTTTCTTCATCTCTTTCTCTCCTCCTGAGTCCTGAAGAACACCTCTCTTAATCCCTCTTCTTCATCATCTTCTCAATCTCTATCTTTAACTCCACCTTTCTCTTATCCGCAACAGTCAACAGTAGCATCTCATCAATTCCAGATCTGAACCAAGGAGAAGATGGCGTTAACTGCAACAGCATCAACAAGTGCTGCTCTTATCAATGAATAGGGAATCGAACTTGGTTCTTCTTCATTTCGTGCTTCCAACAAGATGGAGATTCAAGGTAATTTCTGTGATCATTGTACAACAGCAACAACAATGAATTTGGGGGGTTTTATGTGAAACGAAATTAGGTTTAGTTCAATCTTAAGTATGGAGAGGGTAATTGCTCGAGATCAACGGAATCAGGAGATGAAATTGGTTGAATCGTTGATACTTCCATCACTTATTATTGGGCCAATGCTGCAGTCTATAATGAATTCAAGTACCTTAACTCTCGTCAAAATTAATGCCACAACACAAGATTTGGTTGACAAGCTCAAGCTAATGTATCCAATGTCTCATAATCCAAAGAAGTAAGTCAATTCATGAAGTCTACGTGCCTTTAATTTGAGTTGAGAAGTAATCTTTGCTGTCTATGATTTTACTGCTGGTGTCTTTATTTTTCTAATTATAATTTTTTTTCATCTACATGTTCTTAACAGAATTACTAAATGGGAAGATAAGCACAAGCTAAGTTCTGAAAAATTGCAGAAGTTGGGATGGACAAACGTACCGCTCGAAAAAAGCCTCGCTGACTGAAGAGAAGGGTATCTTGATTTGAGGTACAAACATGTTTTAAAGTGTGACAGAGAGTGATATTTGGGTTCAAGAATGAAATCTATAGATGGGGTGTTGAGTGATTTTGATGGCTGGTTCTTACTATGAGTTTTGGACTCATAACTGAACTGGGGTTAGGTCAATACTGCAGTCTCAATTGCTATGAGTTTGAAATTTGGATTCTTTGAAGTTTTGTTCTTTAATTTGATCGTGGCAACAAAATTGAATGAATTGCAAACAGTGGGTCAAATAAGAACAGTCTTCTAATTGTTCATGCCAATTTTCCATTACTTCCGGGGTTTAATAAGTTGAGACTTAGAAAGATGATATCATCTTAGTAATTGAGCTTTTCGCCCTCAGTCCCAGGTTGGAATCTAGTTGTTATTAGATTACTTTATGAGTGATTGATGGATTTTGATAGTAAGCGCGTATCTGGAGCAGGTTATTGAGTCCAAAGTGTTTTAGTTCTTTGTAGCTGCTATAGTTTACATGTGTTTGTGTGGAAAATATTAACGGCTTTTGGGTGTATTTGAAATTTTTGTTTCACCTCTCTTTGCAGGTACTTGAAAGAAAATCTGAGTTGGCTAGACTAGAAGCCCTTGATTGTATATGATATCTTCCTATACTGCGGTCGGTATCAGATCCTCCACATTCAACTATGAGACGAATGTGAGGTCTTGACATTAAATTTTTTTACTTAGTATCATCTTGGGATCCAGCCGCTGTTTCTTGCAGTACCCGCTCATTTGATATTTCATAAGGAAATCATGGTTAGTTTATCTTATGTCACTTGCAGATATTAGATTTTCTAACTTAAGCATTATATGCAGATATGAGATTTTCTAACTTAAGCATTATATCTATGCTGCGAGGTCTATTCAGATGCTAAGAATGTTGAATGAGCTAAGAACATAGAAAATACTGAATAACATATCAATCATCAATATTAATATGTCGAAGGGGCTCTCTTATGTTAAAACATTTTGCTTGTTATGATGACTTTTTTTGTTGTTATTTCTCTTATGTTAAGAAACTTAAAGCTTTTTGAGAGTAAAAACTCATCGCCTCGTTTCTCTTGTGCTTAAATGCATAGTGAAAATTTGAACCAAGTGCTTGAAAGCATTGTCTTTGAAGTTTTTGTAGTGCTATCCATGTTCAGGACATATTCTGATAGGAAATCTATGCTTCTTAAGTATTTTCTTATCTGAGTTTTTTTTTTCCTTGAATTAATTAGTTCACTTGTGCTTCCTCTTTGATCACCTTCAAATATGAGTTCACTGGAAGGTAACAAGGTGCAATGGCTGTGCTGCAGAAAATGGTTAGAGAATGGTTAGGTGATGAAGGAGATGTTGTGATGTAGGTGGAGTTGATATTGCTGCTTGTTAGGATGGTACTGCACATGATTGTGCAAGTGGTGCAGATGCAGATTTGGGGATGGTTGAGCTGAGAACTGGAATGGCTGTGAAGTACGAACATTGGAAATGATAAGAGTCTGCTAGGTTGAGAAAGTGAATCTGGTGGGTGCTTATGTTGTGAAGGCAGTAGTATGAGACATTGCAGGTGGATTGAATTTGGAGGTGTTGGTGGCCTATGGTGTATTACAGATTCAATTTTGTATTTAAATTCTCAAAATTTAATTTTTTTTTTCCAAATCCAATATGTATCACAACTCAGAATTAGAGTTGTCAGAGATGACATACAACTCTTCCAATAGCTGTCAAAGAAGCGAAATACAACTCTTCTTACAATTGTCAAAGAAATAAAATGCAACTCTAACCATTGTTGTCAAAGAAATTTCTACAACCCCAACAAGTGTAGTCAAACATTATATTCACAACCCAGAGATGAGTTGTGTTAGGCATTAAGAGGAAATTTTGAAAGACATTCACAACTGAATAAAGCATTGTACAAAACGATCGACAACTATGTTTACGACTATAATGACGGGTTGTAAAGATTTGAGGATTTTCTACAACCCCCCATGTAACCTATCGATAAGCGTCGTCGTAGACGTATGACAACTCTTTTCGGGGGTAGTTGATCACTGTTTTTCCCGTAGTGACATCTGGCGTGTTAGATCCCACGGGCCATCCCGACGTGAGGGAGTGTGAGAGGGAGGGGGGTGGGTCCCACCCTTAACCCACCCCCTGCAGATTCACTGGGTCAGGGGGCCCCTGTTTTTGTTTGTTGCGGGATGGATCGCAGGATTCAACCCGCGGTCAGTGTATCATTCCTGTGGTTGGAAAGGGTTTTGGGTTCAAATCCTACTATCACACAGTCTCAAAACCCACAATTTCCGGAAGTCTTATTGTACCTTTATGGCAATTGTTATCTTATATACCGGTATAGATGTTAAGGAGTAATTAATGAGTTACTTTCCTTATTGGGATTCATAGTTTTTATTAGAGTTGTGATTTTCTTGGGATAACAATCCATATAAATGTCAGAAAATAAAAATTCTGGTATTACCATTATTTCTACACAAAATTGGTTTAAAAGACCAAAATCAATAATTCCTGGGTGAAAAAGACATGTAAAATTTGGTACTGTTTAAATGGACGTGTAATGTAAAAATAGCCAGGATGTAAACAGTTTCATCCTACCCATTTTTAAATACTTTTTCTTATTTTTAATTTACATCAGGATGCATCCAATTTCATCCTCATTCTTTTTTAACTTTAAGCCCGGACGAATCCAGTTTCATTCTTGCTATTTTTTTGGTGTCCATTTCACCCATACTAATTTTTATTCGTCCATTAGACTATATTTTAAAAATATTTGGACAAATGACTCATTTTCCGTTATTTCTATCATACTCCCTCCGTCCCATTATTAAGTGACCTAATTTGAGTTTGCACAATTTTTGAGTCAACTAATGAAAAAGTACTTTTAAGCATTTTTTACAATTATACATTTATGGATAATAACTGGTGAAATTTATAAATGATTTATCTCTTAAACTACTCCACGGATGTTGGCAAATTTCACACTATTGAAAAGCATTTTAAAACACCTACGTAACGAATATAAACATGCCTATCAAATTATGTATATTTCTTATATTTTTTATAATTAACTAAAAGGATAATTTTAGAAATATCTCATTGTTTAGTGATATAGGTCACTTATTAGTGAGACAAAATGTAAAATCAAATATGTCACTTAATAGTGGGACAGAGAAGGTATTTAATATATTTCTTTTGCCTTCCTTAGTTAGGTATGCCACCCCACAGGGCCCACACGTTAGGCTAGGTCATAGGTTTACTGGGTCAGAAACGGACTCTTCTTGTTCCATTTTCTGCGTTATTTTTCTTTCTATTAATGTTCCAGTCTGTAAACAGTGGGAATAGATGAAATCTCATACTGTTTCAAATCCAGTCATTAGGGTCATCATGTTTAATTACTGTTTCAAATGGCACCATTAGGATGGTTATGTCTCCACTTCTGTAGGTCAATTTTTTTTTTAACTTATTCTGAATTTAAAATGAAACTGATCAAAAACAAACAAACCAAAATTCAATCTTGATGATCTTTTTTTTCACCATGTAAACGGAAATGTTTCCATGATAATAAATAATTTACTGAATCACGTAAGTTTTTTCATACCACCTAGGTTCATTTTAAAACCAAAATCTTCCGTAAAAATCTAAAACTAGTTTATACTATGATCCAAAATTTATTTCATGAACTCTAATCTCGATCATAAACAAACCAATGATAACATAAAGACTCAAAATTTGTGTCGTAACTTAGCAACTTCAAACTCTGACTCAAAGTTAACCCCATACACCCAAGAAGGTTCGTCGCAGGGATGGACCCAGAAATTTCCGTAGGGTAGGGCTAGACGACAAATTTTTTGGAACGAATTACATGAACAATGATTAGCTTGAAATTGTCTATAGAATACTAGATAGATAGAAATTTATTTGATGAAGATCCGCAAATTTTAAGTACAAAAATCGATTATAATCATTGGATTGATTGGAATCATTGGATAAAGAAATTTATGGTTTATATAGAAGAAAAATTGGAAAGTAAATGGATGTGACCAAGAAAATTCTATGTTTCCAACCTTTTTAATTTAAACTTTGCCCTTTCTCAGTAAAAAAAAAAAAAAGAAGAAGATATTGGGCTAAAAATTAATTGTGCTATAAATACAAGGGCTAATCATAAATAGAGGTGGGCTAATTACTAATATTGAAAAAATTACCTATACAAAATTTTATCAAACTAAAATTAGGGACGGGCTATAGCCCGGGTTAGCCCCTTGCTAGGCCCGTCCCTGGTTCGTCGGTTCGTATTTCGTTCCCGCACTCCCGAAAAGGGCCTTGTGCATTTTTCTCATGTCCTTGATAGGCTCGCTTTATTCTTTATTTATTTATTTTCAAGGGAGATAGATCATAAAACGAGAGAAAAATGCACCAAGCTACATCAAAATAGCATGCGTAAACAAAAAAAAATCTATATAGGCACCTTAATTGTTGATTTGGGCCTCCAAGGGGAAGCTAAATATCCCGCAAGCACAAAAATAGCATCTCGCCATTTCATTTCAGCTTTACTCTCTCTCCAAACCTATTTCCGATCTCTATTTCTGAAACCTAGATTTACTAATAAAATATTTCCTGTAAATCTTTAATTCAATGGATTATTTCAAGTTTCTCCCAGATATGTAATATATCCAATGAAATCACATTGGATATATTAATTAGAGTACCCACTGAATGGGTTCTTCAATGTAAATCAGTATGTAAAACTTAGAACAATCTTGTTTCTCATCATCCTTCCTTCTCCAAGATGTACTTCCATCATCAACTTAATCATCCTTCCGATCTTTGGGAAGTTGGGTTTTCTTGCTTTGACTGAAACTGATACTGCTGAGATTGGTCCAATTAGTAGTATTCCAAAGTTTCATTATTTTGAATATAATGTCAACCATGATCAGTCAACAACACCCATTAAGAAAATTACAAGGGTTAATTTTTCCACTCTAGTTACTGGTGTTATTACATTTCTTGGCTCGATTAATGGAATAATATGTTTTGTTGGATCGCAATCTTTAGGAGAAGAACCTATTTGTATTTGTAATCCCATCACCAAAGAGTATGTTATGCTTCCTGAAATTAAAACAGATACATATACCCAATGTGTTTGTTGGATGTACGCATTTGGTTATGTTTCTTTAACCAATGAGTAAAAATTTATGAGAATATTGGTGACGGCCAAGTTTGTAGAATTACACATATACACTTTAGGCAGTGGAAATGGATGGAGAATCTTTGGAAAGTTCCCTTCTGAATTCAACCCACATTATAGGCAACAACCTATCCTTTTCAATGAAGCTGTTTATTGGAAGGGTAACCAATCAGGAACGATCTTAACCTTCGATTTGTTAAGGATACAGCAGCTAAAGCCTATATCAGTGGCTTGATTAGCGCTGATCCTCTACTATGCCAGCTACAAGAGAATCACTCTTCAATCACAATTGTACGACCTGTATCAAAGGCATGATTTGCACAATAATTTTGTTATTCTCATTCATGTAATATATGCCATATTTAGGGTAATGTAATTCATATAAATAATGACTCTCTCCACTAGTGATATGTGTGGAAGATTTCACCAAATATCTCTTCTTAACTTGGTGTCTCCCCAGCGATCCTATAAGCCACGCTTAAAACCAAAAATACTTCATCTTCATCATCATGTCAGCACCAGAAACTACAACACTCCAACAGATTCATGTCAATCATCCTATCAGTGTCAAGCTCAATGACACAAACTATTTGCTATGAAAAACACAGTTTAACGCACTTCTAAAAGGTTATCGATTGATGGGTTATATTGATGGAACCTATCCAAAACCAGCAAGAACTCTACCAAATACTGAAACTGTTAATGCTGCTTACACCAAATATGAAGAGCAAGATCAAATCCTGCTTGGTTGGTTGCTATCATCACTCACATAAGGAGTTCTTGGTCGTGTTTCAGGACTTGGATCTGCAAAGGAGGTATGGGATGCACTTGAAAAGCGATATGCACCCAAGACTCGATCTCATCATATGAATCTCAGAAGACAACTTCATAGTCTTCAAAAAGGTAACAACCCTATGCAAGAGTATTTTTCAAAATCTAAACAGTTATTTAATGCTCTTGCAGCATCAGGCAATGCCCTATCAGAGGAGGATATGCAACAAGCCATCTTGAGCGGCTTGGATCAAGCATATGATTCCATTGTGACATCTCTAAGCACAATGAAAAAGGTTGATATGTATGCGTTTTATGCACATCTGCTTAGTTATGATATGCGATTGGAGAAACATATGTCTTCGCTTCAACAGCCAGTAACACATGTCGCTACTTCCTCAAATGCTAGACCCTTTCAGAGGTCGGACCACCTAATCGACCACCAAATCGACCAAACCAAAGAAGGAACCAACCTCAAATCGATCAGGGTGAAGGACCATGTCAGATATGTGGCCGTAAGAAGTATAATGCTTTCCATTGCTGGTTTCGCTTCAAACAGGACTTTGTTCATAGAAATCCTAGACAAGCTGCTTATCTTGCATTGCCAGGAGACGGTGTTGACAATCAGTGGATTACTGATACTGGTTCTACTCACCATCTCACTGCAAATCTCAACAATCTGAATGTTCTTCATGAGTATGATGGCACTGAACGTGTTCATGTTGGTAATGGTAATGCACTGCCAATTGAGAATATTGGTAAAGCTTCTTTCAAAATTAATAGCCGCTCTTTCAATCTAAATAACATACTTCATGTTTTTCAAATTAAATTTAATTTTTTATCAGTTTCACAGTTTTGCAAAGACAATTCTGTATGTTTGGAGTTTCACTCTGATTTCTTTGATGTAAAGGATATCTACACGAGGACAATATTGCTGCGAGCCAGGAGTAAGAATGGGATCTACATCTTTGATGAAGTGCAAGAGATACATCAATCAAATCCATCTACCTTTGTTGCAGAGACTATCCCTATTTGGCATCAGCGTCTAGGCCATCCGATGCTAAAAACAGTTCTTAAAGTAGTTAAGCAGTTTTCCCTTCTAGTTTGCAATAAAGAGTTTCGGTTCTGTCATTTTTGTCATGTTAGCAAGAGTCGTAAACTCCCCTTTTTTAGTAGTACCACTATTATTGAAAAGCCATTGAGCTTGATTGTTTATGATTTATGGGTTTCCCCAAATTTATCTCATCATGGTTTTCGTTATTATATTCTCTTCCTTGATGTATTTTCTCATTACACCTGGATATATCCACTTCATTGTAAATCTGATGCATTGCCTGTCTTTGTTCAGTTCAAAAGAATGATCGAAAACCAAACCGAGCATACATTGAAAATATTTCAGTCAGACAATGGGGGAGAGTATAAAAAGTTCACATCTTTTCTCAATGAGTCAGGGGTAATACATAGGTTTACTTGTCCTCAAACTTCAGCACAGAATAGCGTAGCTGAACGTCACATTAGGCATATCACAGAATCTGGTCTAGCCCTATGATTTCAAGCCTCAATTCCAACTTCCTACTGGTTCGAAGCTTTCTCTACTTCATGCTATTTAATTAATAGGCTCCCAGCTTCTCAAACTGAAATCAAAATTCCTTTAGAACTACTATTTAATAAACTACCAGATTATAGTATGTTAAAAGTCTTTGGATGTCTTTGCTATCCCTGTTTACGACCATATGTCTCTAACAAATTAGAACCAAGGTCAAAAGATTGTGTGTTTGTAGGATATAATAGTGATCACAAAGGTTATATGTGCTTACATGTTCCATCCAATCGTCTATATGTCTCCCGCCAAGTCAAATTTGAAGAAAATAACTTCTCATTCTCTGCCAAGCAGCAGGTAACTTCAGTCGATAAACTTCAGAGTCAGTTACGTACTATAGTTTTATCTTCTTCTCCTCTCTCTGTATTACCAATGTCTCCCATGCAGACCGTGCCACTAGTTGAGCAAACTATTGCTACTGAAACATCAGCACCATCACCGTCTACGTTACCGGAATCCTCAGTTAAACCATCTGTTGACAATGCACAAAACAACAAAAATGCTGGTACAACTTCTGCAACAGTTTCAGGTTCAACAACAAAATAACAACAATAACATTCTATGGTGACTAGAGCCAGAGATGGTATCAGAAAGCCTGTAAATAGATTGTGTTTAGTAGCTACCAAATATCCTTTACAAAATGATGAGTTTTTTGAGCCAAAGTCATATACAAAAGCATCTAAAGATCCAAACTGGATACCACCCATGGATGCAGAAATCAATGCTCATATACGGAATGGTAAGTGGACCAACGTACCATATGTTCATGGAATTAATGTGATAGGATCCAAGTGGGTGTTTCGAGTTAAGCAAAAACCAAATGGTGATCTGGACAGAAGAAAATCACGGCTAGTTGCAAATGGTTATCATCAGAAAGTAGGTGATGATTATGGTGAAACGTTCAGCCCCGTGATCAAGCCTTGCATTATAAGATTGGTCATATCTATAGCAGCAACACATAATTGGGATATGAAACAACTTGATATTCAGAATGCGTTCTTCACGGTGTGCTTGAATAAGAAGTTTACATGAAACAACCTCCGGGGTTTGTTGATCCTGAGAACCCAACTGTTTATAGGTGAAAATCGTTTCTGCCGATTTTGCTAAATTCGGTAGGTGAGTGAGAAACTGGTTTAAACCCTAAACAAATGTGCTGTACGTGAGCATTTTATAGATTCGAGAGATCAATCTGTACAAGTCCGGCCTAAACCAAGAAATGGCCGTTCCAGACTTGCTTCGGTCACAAAGTGGAGGAGAAGGGTTGATTTGGGGAGGGAAGCAAAGAAAGGTGTTGAGGACAGAATAATTCTGGGAGATTAGTGTCTCGACTTGTATCAGAAAGTGAAAGCTTAGGAAGCTTGCAAGAGATGAAAGCTTTTTGGATAGATTGCAAAGTTTCCTTTTCTGAGAGTATTGTATTTTTCTCCTGACTGAGACTTGTTGTCTGGTGGAAATAGGTAAGACCTATTTATACAAGTTGAGATTGAAACGTACCCTGGCCTCATGAAAGAAGAGAGTAAAGGGTGAAATAATGGGAGGAGGTGGTAACCACATGGTGTTTATGGGTGAAAACGTTTTCACCATTATTTCCTCATTTATTTGACCGCTTTATTCCTTTTCACGCTTTCTTAATGTGAGCGTAGTGTACGCTGCAAGCTGTGACCGCCAAACCAAAACCCTGGAAAGCATCCCCTAGTTTGTGTTGATATCTCGAGTGTTGGTTGCACCTTGAGTGCAAGTGGTGCTGCTAGTGGCGCGTGTGGCATGTTCCAATGGCATGTGCGGAATGCCTTGGTGGTAGGTTGTACGTTGAGCGTAAGTGGCAATGCCTTCTAGTGACGTGTGTGGCAAGTGCCAATGGCGTGTTCGGCCATTAGGGCCGTGGCCTGGTAAGAAAAGCTACCAGCGAGCGTGTTGGCATGTGCCAATGGCATGCGTGGCCAACTTGGGTTGCGCCCTGGTAGGAAAAGATACCAGCGGTGCGTGTTGGCATGTGCCAATGGCATGCGTGGCTAATTTGGGCCGCGCCCTGGTAGAAAAAGCTACCAGCGAGCGTGTTGGCATGTGCCAATGGCATGCGTGGCCAATTTGGGTCGCGCCTTGGTAGAAAAAGCTACCAGCGAGTGTCTTGGCATGTGCCAATGGCATGCGTGGCCAACTTGGGTCGCGCCTTGGTAGGAAAAGCTACCAGCGAGCGTGTTGACATGTGCCAATGACAAGTGTGGCCAATTTGGGCCGCGCCCTGGTAGAAAAAACTACCAGCGAGCGTGTTGGCATGTGCCAATGGCATGTGTGGCCAATTTGGGCCACGCCCTGGTAGAAAAAGCTACCAGCGAGCGTGTTGGCATGTGCCAATGGCATGCGTGGCCAATTTGGGCCGCGCCCGGGTAGAAAAAGCTACCAGCTAGCGTGTTGGCATGTGCCAATGGCATGCGTGGCCAATTTGGGTCGCGCCCTGGTAGAAAAAGCTACCAGCGAGCGTGTTGGCATGTGCCAATGGCATGCGTGGACAATTTGCAGCGCCCTGGTAGAAAAAGCTACCCGAGCGTGTTGGCATGTGTCAATGGCATGCATGGCCAATTTGGGCCGCATACAGTAGAAAAAGCTACCAGCGAGCGTGTTAGCATGTGCCAATGGCATGTGTGGCCAATTTGGGTCGCGCGTTGGTAGAAAAAGCTACAGCGAGTGTGTTGGCATGTGCCAATGGCATGCGTGGCCAACTTGGGTCGCGCCTTGGTAGGAAAAGCTACCCGGCGAGCGTGTTGGCATGTGCCAATGGCATGCGTTTCCAATTTGGCCTAGGTTGCATGGTTTGCATGCCTAGGTGTGGGCGCTACTTTGGCATGGTGCGTTTGTAGGGGTGTTTGGCTTGGCGTGGCTTGATTAGTGTAGCTAGGGCCAAGGCAGAGTGCATTTGGCATGGCACGGCTAGCTCGGACTAAGTGTGGCTGGCATGATTTGCCATTGGCACGGAGGTGCGGGTAGCATGGTTGGCATGCTTTGGCGCGTTTGGTGTGGCTGGCATGATTTTCCATTGGCACAGAGGTGCGGCTAGCTTGGGCTAGGTGTGGCTGGCATAATTTGCCATCGGCACGGAGGTGCGGCTAGCATGGTTGGCATGCTTCGGCGCGTTTGGTATGGCTGGCATGCTTTGCCATTGGCATAGAGGTGCGGATAGCTTGGGCTAGGTGTGGCTGGCATGATTTTGCCATCGGCACGGAGGTGCGGCTAGAATGGTTGGCATGCTTTGGCGCATTTGGTATGGCTGGCATGATTTGCCATTGGCACAGAGGTGCGGCTAGGGCCAAGGTAAGTGTGTTTGGCTTGGCGTGATGTGATTAGCATAGATAGGGCCAAGGCAGAGTGCATTTGGCATGGCGCGGCTAGCTTGGGCTAGGTGTGGCTGGCATGATTTGCCATTGGCACAGAGGGGAATTAGGGTTTCGTTCGTTATAACCCTAATTTGAAAAAATACCCCCTATTAATTACTGACTACATGCATTAAATGTCCTAATAAATGTGTCACTGGTGACATTGGGTTATTTGGGGTTTTACGATTTTACCCTTCGATTAAAAACCACCATCAACATTAAGTCCCCTGCTTAGCTCGGAACAGGAGCTTTGTTGCGAGGTAAGCATAAGATGGTGACAAACTATCAACAACAAACTTGTAAAGAGAATTGAGGAGGCTCGTCTGACCTTTTTATAAATAGGATTTGGAATCCTTGCCTACGCGATTTTGCGTAAATCGGGAGGCTGGCATAATTAGAAATTTAGCGTCGTGAGAGACGGGGAAGTCAGGCGGCATTGAGAAGTTGTTGCGAGTTGGGAAACTGAGCGTGCTAGCTGGTGGGACCGGCGCAAGGTGGGGAAGCTGCGCGTGCTTGCTGGCGCGACTTGGGCGGTCCTTGGGAAGTTGGCGCAATTGGTGGGACCGGTGCAACTTGGGCGGCATTGGGAAGTTGGGCGCAATTGGTGGGACCGGTGCAACTTGGGCGGCATTGGGAAGTTGGGCGTCCTTGTGAGCCCGAACGATTTTTGGTAAAGGGCAATCCTTCCCTATTTCAGAATCTTCACGCCCATATATATAAACCCCTTTCTCTCATCTTGCACCTTATTACTTTCATCCTTTCCTACTAGCGGCAGAGTTACAAAGAAAACCAGCTTCCAAGTATGTCCTCCAGTACTTCCCTTGTTTCCCTTTTCATGTAGGTGCAAACCCTAAGAGTAGGCATTTTTCTTTATAATCCTTGCAATGATATTGCGCATATAATTTCTTGGCGTGCCTTTTGTAGAAAATATTGTATATATGCACCCAAGGGAAATACTGCATATATTATTCGAACCCGTAGGAAAGTGCTCCATATATAATTTTGAACCCGAAGAAGGATACTTTGAGACGCACTTGAGCCCGTATAAAATATTGCGTATATAATTTTGAACCACTGAAAAAAATCTGCGTGTCTGAGTTTTGAACCCGTAGAGAATACTGTATATGAATCCCGAAGAAGAATACTGTATATGTGCTTCATATGACGTCGAACCCATAGGAAATATTGCATATATGAATTTTGGTCTTGAAGGAAATACTGCGCATGCATTTTTGAACCCGTAGAAAAATGCTCCATATATAATTTTGAACCCTAAGAAGGATACTGCAGACGCACATGAGCCCGTATAAAATACTGCGTATAATTTTGAACCCTGAAGAAAATACTGCATGTGCAGTTTTGAACCCGTACAGAATACACTCTCCCCCCTTTTTTTTTTCTTTTGTTGGGTGCGATTATGTGTCAGGGAGATAATTTCATCTTTCTTCGTGTGCAGATATCTCGTTACTAAACTGTTATGAAGAAATCCGAAAAAATGTTACCTGAACAAAATTTCGCCTCATCGAAGGATGTTCATAGTTCCAAACCAAACACGAATGATGAATTCTTTGCTAGACCCCTCACCCCTTCTCGGAAGAATCACCCAGGTTTCGTGCCAATTTTGTTAACCGGTGGTGAAGCCGAAAAGAAAACACGTTCGGTTCGCCCAGAGAACACCATACGGTTCTGTCTTCATAAAGGGGTATACTCTTCTTCCAACATTGATTTCAGGATGTGTCAAAGCCCATTGCGTTCTTTTGTTAGATGGGTTGAGTTCATGGTGAGTAGGGAGCACATAAATACCAACTTGACTCGAGCGCAGATTATTGATGATGTCAGAGCTTCAGTAGATCTCCAGATTAGGAAGGATATTCCGGGCTTGGTTGCTTTCATCTCCAGATGGTGTTCGGACACCCATACGATCATATGTAGATGGGGTGAAATAACTTTATCTTTGGAGAGTGTGGCTCTTCTTTGAATCTTCCCAGTGGCAAGGAATCTTAATATCCGATTGTCTCGAAGGTGAGGAAAAGATGCGGGAAGACCTTGCCGCTAAGTTGGGAGATTACGCTCGAAGAGACTCCACTGCATGCGAAGTCGAAGGATTCTGTCCGAAAAGAGGATGAAAGGTGCTTTTATAGCTGGTGGATATCTCAATGGTTTCAGGATGAGCTGGAACCTAAACAGAAAAGCAGTGATCTTCATGTTGCAGCATTTTTGGCTCTCTGGTTATCTAGAGACATTTTTGATGACGGTTCTGGCAAGAAGGAAATAAGACCAGAGTTGCTAGTGATTGCTGTGAAGTTAGAGAAAGGTGAAGTTCTTCCCATTGGCAAGCTATTCCTTGGTTCCTCGTATGTGCATCTGGATCACTTAGTTGCGAACATACGAGTTTCGAATGGTTTCATGAAAGTGGATTCATATGTGCACGTTGCTTTTCGCAAGTCGGCTATGGGAGCACTTTGAGAAGTATGCTCCTAAACCGTTGCCTTCGATCCCATGAGTTGGGGCGGCTCCGAATTCTTCGATGGGTGAACAAGCGTCAAGAGTTGGCATGAGCTTGGTTATTTTCTCGATAAATCGCATGAAATCGAGTTTTTCGCTCATGGGAGCCGGTCCATAGGTCGGTGACTCAAATTGACACCTTTTTTCTCGCTCCGATCATGTCTTTATCTTCTGACGGCAACTTGAGTGTTGGTGAAAACTTGTTTATTCAAAGCTGCATGTCCGGCTATATGCCGTCTTTCTTCATGGGGTCTTTCCGAATAGTTGCTTACAATATTGACCGTCTTTGCTCGTCACATGGGTTTCGATCAAGGGTGCCTCTTGCTTACCAGTTGGGGGTTCCTAAGGATTCATTGCATGCCGCCCTCAATGCCAGTGCCCTTGAGCCGTGTATCCGCCTTCCCTTCTTTCAGACGGGAAGAGTAACTTCGACGACTTTTTGATATAATGAGTTCTGGTACGATGAGTTCACTATGATACAAGATTTTTTAAATAACGTGGTGGAGAATGTTCGTTGTAAACCTTCCCCAGCAGTTTTGAAGAAGTATCCAATGTTGAGAGATCCCAAGCGAAAGTTGCCTGGCAACTCGGAAAGTCCAAGGCAAAGGAACAGAGAACGAAGAATCGTGTTGGCGGGTTCCGGGCGGTTTCAAAATATCCTTCCGCATCTCTCGTGTCTTTCAGTTCTTCTAATAACTAGGTATGTGTCGCCTCCTTGTTGGTCTGTCTCAAAACACGTGAATTTCTGCTAAAAACATGTGTCTTGTTTCTTCCAGGGGCTTGATAGTGTTAATGCTTTATTTTGCCCTTGAACGTTGCCGGAGGCGGAAATTTCTTGAAGAATTTGGCGGCACTTAGCCTGCTCATAGCGGTGATGAGTCGGAGAAAGAAGAAAGTTCGACAAGTGAGAGTGATTCCTCTGGCAGCACTGGTTCTTTTTCGGGAAGTGGTTCGGTGGGTTTCGCGCTTCTTTTCTTTCTTCTTCCGTTTCTTCTTTTAAAAAATGTCTAACTCAAGTTCGCAGGAGGAATCCGGTTCGGAGGACGATTCTGGGGTGGAGCCACACGAAAACTTGCCTTTGGTAACCACCGCCGATGACTTGGAGATGGGAGTTAGCCAATTTCCGGGCACAGATGTGGTTCAAACGGTGGATGATTCTCTGATGGTTGCTGCCGTAGACATGGAAGAAGACCCTTTGCGAGTCGTGAGGCCAGTTGCAGGCGCCATTTTTGATCCCCCGTACTTGGTTTTTTATCCAGGTCATGTGCTGATTGGCGGTTTCAGCGTGCTGGCTAAGTATGAGGCGTTGTACACTAGAATCTGGGAGAAGTACGAACATATGGCCACAACCAAGAAGGTCACTAGTGGATTTGCGCTAGTTAAGCGTGTGGAAGAGTCTTTATCCTCTATCGAGGATATGCGTGAGGTGACTGGTCACACCGTTTCTGAAGACGTTATTGCCGACTGGGAGCACCATCGCGACGTGTGCGTAGAAAAGGAGTTCAACACTTCGTGGTTTGTCGAAGGCCTTGCTGAGATCCGGAAGTTGAAAGATGCAAAGCAATCGAAAGCCTTCTGCCGAGGAGATTGCACGACAGGAGGTAGAACTCGAAAAGCTTTCTAAGATGTTAACTATGAAGAGAGCGGCTCTTGAAGACGCAAAGTTGACTTTCTCCAAGAAAAGCAGACCTCTGTTGAACGATTTTCCTTGATTGTTTCTCTGTTAAACTTTCATTTAGGTTCTTCTTCTTTTTTTTCTTTTTTTTTTTGAGACAACATACTGGATGTCTGGTTCAAAGTTCGACCGGTTTTGATAGACACCTGGTAGCTTTTGAGGATATTGGATTATTTATGGGATGAATGGTTTTGATAATATAACTCTGATTATGTTTTGTGAAAGGAATATTGCTTTTATGAAAGTGTATGCTAGCAATAGGCACAAGACGCAATAGTATGACGGTTTTACTAAGAACCTAAAAATAGATGGTATATCTTGCCCAGTATAATTTTACTCACTTCATAGGATTTTGCGAACACGCCTTCTCCAAGTAAAAGGCGGCTTTGCTGGTAGCATCACGCCTTCTCCAAGTAAAAGGCGGCTTTGCCGGTAGCATCGCCAGCAAGTCCCCAATCGCTGGTAGCATCTTCAGCGAGTCCCCAGTTTTCTTGTGTAGTTTTTACAAGTGGTAACCGGGTTGTCTGGCAGTTGAGTAGGATTGAGTCGCAAGTTCCCAATCGCGGGTAGCATCTTCAGCGAGTCCCCAGTTTTCAGGTTTAGTTTTTACAACTGGTAACCGGGTTGTCTGGAAGTTGAGTCGGATTGAGTCGCCTTCCCCTACCATCTTGACATCTGGGTCGAAGAACGAGATCATGATCGACATTGTAGCCGATAGATCAATCCTACTGGCATTGTGGTCGCCAATTGTTTATAGGTGAAAATCGTTTACGCCGATTTCGAGTAAATTCGGTAGGTGAGTGAGAAACTAGTTTAAACCCTAAACAAATGTGCTGCACGTGAGCACTTTATAGATTCGAGATATCAACTGCACAAGTGGCCTAAACCAAGAAATGGCCGTTCAGGACTTGCTTCGGTCACAAAGTGGAGGAGAAGGGTTGATTTGGGGAGGGAAGCAAAGAAAGGTGTTGAGGCCAGAATAATCCTGGGAGAGTAGTGTCTCAACTTGTATCAGAAAGTGAAAGCTTAGGAAGCTTTCAAGAGATGAAAGCTTTTTGGATAGTTTGCAAAGTTGCCTTTTCTGAGAGTATTGTATTTTTCTCCTGACCGAGACTTGTTGTCTGGTGGAAATAGGTAAGACCCATTTATACAAGTCGAGATTGAAACGTACCCTGGCCTCATGAAGGAAGAGAGTAAAGGGTGAAATAATGGGAGGAGGTGGTAACCGCATGGTGTTTATGGTGAAAACGTTTTCACCATTATTTCCTCATTTATTTGACCGCTTTATTCCTTTTCACGGTTTCTTAATGTGAGCGTAGTGTACGCTGCAAGTTGTGACCGCCAAACCAAAACCCTGGAAAGCATCCCCCAGTTTGTGTTGATATCTCGAGTGTTGGTTGCACCTTGAGTGAAAGTGGCGCGTGGCATGTGCGGAATGCCTTGGTAGTGACGTGTGTGGCAAGTGCCAATGGCGTGTTCGGCCATTAGGGCCATGGACTGGTAAGAAAAGCTACCAGCGAGCGTGTTGGCATGTGCCAATGGCATGCGTGGCCAACTTGGGTTGCGCCCTGGTAGGAAAAGCTACCAGCGGTGCGTGTTGGCATGTGCCAATGGCATGCGTAGCTAATTTGGGACGCGCCCTGGTAGGAAAAGCTACCAGCGAGCGTGTTGGCATGTGCCAATGGCATGTGTGGCAAATTTGGGTCGCGCCTTGGTAGAAAAAGCTACCATCGAGTGTGTTGGCATGTGCTAATGGCATGCGTGGCAAACTTGGGTCGCGCCTTGGTAGGAAAAGCTACCAGCGAGCGTGTTGGCATGTGCCAATGGCATGCATGGCCAATTTGGGCCGCGCCCTGGTAGAAAAAACTACCAGCGAGCGTGTTAGCATGTGCCAATGGCATGCGTGGCCAATTTGGGCCGGGCCCTGGTAGAAAAGCTACCAGCGAGCGTGTTGGCATGTGCCAATGGCATGCGTGGCCAATTTGGGCCGCGCCCTGGTAGAAAAAGCTACCAGCGAGCGTGGTTACATGTGCCAATGGCATGCGTGGCCAATTCGGGTCGCGCCTTGGTAGGAAAAGCTACCAGCGAGCGTGTTGGCATGTGACAATGGCATGCGTGGCCAATTTGGGCCACGCCCTGGTAGAAAAAGCTACCAGCAAGCGTGTTGGAATCTGCCAATGGCATGCGTGGCCAATTTGGGCCGCGCCCTGGTAGAAAACGCTACCAGCGAGCGTGTTGGCATGTGTGGCCAATTTGGATCACGCCTTGGTAGAAAAATCTACCAGCGAGTGTGTTGGCATGTGCCAATGGCATGCGTGGCCAACTTGGGTCGCGCCTTGGTAGGAAAAGCTACCAGCGAGCGTGTTGGCATGTGCCAATGGCATGCATGGCCAATTTGGCCTAGGTTGCATGGTTTGCAAGCCTAGCTGTGGGCGCTACTTTGGCATGGCGCGGCTGTAGGGGTGTTTGGCTTGGCGTGGCGTGATTAGTGTAGCTAGGGCCAAGGCAGAGTGCATTTGGCATGGCACGGCTAGCTCGGGCTAAGTGTGGCTGGTATGATTTTCCATTGTCACGGAGGTGCGGCTAGCATGGTTGGCATGCTTTGGCGCGTTTGGTATGGCTGGCATGCTTTGCCTTTGGCATAGAGGTGCGGCTAGCTTGGGCTAGGTGTGGCTGGCATGATTTGCCATTGGCACAGAGGTGCGGCTAGGGCCAAGGTAAGTGTGTTTGGCTTGGCGTGGTGTGATTAACGTAGCTAGGGCCAAGGAAGAGTGCATTTGGCATGGAGCGGCTAGCTTGGGCTAGGTGTGGTTGCATGATTTGCCATTGCACGGAGGAATTAGGGTTTCGTTCGTTGTAACCCTAATTTGAAAAATACCCCCTATTAATTACTGACTACATGCATTAAATGTCCTAATAAATGTGTCACTGGTGACATTAGGTTATTTGGGGTTTTACGATTTTACCCTTCGTTTAAAAACCACCATCAACACCAGCATATGTGTGTAAACTTAATAAGTCGATATACGGCTTAAAAAAAAGTCCACGCACACGGTACTCCAAACTCAGTTCTTATCTAACAGATTTGGGGTTCAAGGGTTTAATTGCTGATTCCTCCTTATTTGTGCAACAATCAAAATAAGGTATTACTTATGTACCTGTCTATGTCGATGACATCATAATCACAGGCTCTAGTTCACTACTTATCAATAAACTCATCAATGACTTGAGTACAAAGTTTGCAGTTCGTGATTTGGGTAATCTCAATTATTTTTGGGTATTGAGGTAATTCAACAAGGTGGTGCAATAATACGATCAGCGCAAGTACATTGCTTGATTTTCTTAAACGAATATCAATGGATGGTGTAAAACCTTTCTGTACTCCTCTTGCAGCCAATACAAAGGTACTGCGAGTTAGCATCAACAATTTTGATAATCTAACCTTGTACAGTAGTGTTGTAGGAGCTCTTCAGTACCTTCATCTTAATCGACCAAATATTACCGTTGCAGTTGCAAAAGTTTGACAATATATGCATGATCCTTATGAAGAACATTGGGAATTAGTGAAGCGAATTCTTCATTATCTAAATCACACTGTTGAATATGGTCTGGAAATACGAAAATCAACAGATTTATCTCTACATGCCTATTCTGATAGCGACTGGGTAGGCAACTTAGAAGACAGAAGGTCAACAAGTGGATATTGTATCTACTTTGGTGGAAATTTGATATCATGGAGTGCAAGGAAATAACAGACTGTGTCTAAGTCAAGCACTGAAGCTGAGTATCGAGGAATTGAAATAGATACATCAGAACTGATATGAATTCAGTCATTACTCAAAGAACTAGGAATTCCTACGTTTACTCCTTCTTTATGGTGCGACAACCTTGGAGCAACATATCTTACAGTCAATCCGGTGTTTCATGCACGTACTAAACACATAGAAATTGACTACCATTTTGTTAGAGAGAGAGTACCCAGCAAACAATTAGAAGTAAAATTTATTTCTTCTAAAGATCAACTTGCAGATATCTTTACTAAGGTCCTAGCTTCACCAAGGTTTCAATATCTCAGAGACAAGTTGAACATTCGTCATCTCACGCTCAACTCGAGGGGGGATGTTAAGGATACAGCAGCTAAAGCCTATATCAGTGGCTTGATTAGCGCTGATCCTCTACTATGCCAGCTACCAGAGAATCACTCTTCAATCACAATTGTACGGCCTGTATCAAAGGCATGATTTGCGCAATAATTTTGTTATTCTCATTCATGTAATATATGCCCTATTTAGGGTAATGTAATTCATATAAATAACAACTCTCTCCACCAGTGATATGTGTGGAAGATTTCACTAAATATCTCTTTTTAACTCGATTTATCCGAGGAGAAGTTTTTTGAAAATATTTCAGCACCTCCTCTGCCACTATACGATATTGATTGGATCTATCATAAAATAGGGGTTTTGGATGGGTTTCTGTTTTTTTGGTGTTAAGCTATTTGACGGAAAAGATCTATGTTATGACATATGGTTATTAAGAAAGAAGAATAGCAATCATGACATGAAAGAGCAAGAAGACCATCAGTCATTGGTTTGGAGTAAAGAGTTTAGGGTTGATGGGAGTGAATTATTAGCCATGACGACGGGTGATGGTATTTTAAGTTAACTATGTTTCAAACTAAACGTTTATGACACAAAATCTTTAACCTCGAAAATGCTTGTGGAGTTTGAAGAGCGATTTTGTAGAATATATCCTCACAAGAATACCTTGGTTTCGTTAAAATAATTAGGGGAAGAAGATACAAAGATAATGAAGTCAGTTTAAGGGGATAGAAAGCTGTGAACTGGTTTAAACTTGAAATTGGATAACAAAGGACCTATCTGTGAATCTGCTGCTGTCGGCATTGTATTAGTAAGTTTTTGTATTATAAATTATTGTTAGTCTGCCTTTATATAGTTGATCCAACTTTATAGGGGTATTGTTTGTTATGGTGTAAGCTCTATAAGTTTTGCATTTTGTTAGTAACTTGATTTTATTTGAATGGGTAAATCTGATTTATGCGGCAGTGACTTATATTATTTGTATACATGGTAGTCGAACAAGTATAGGCAGACAAAATCCCCTAGGGGAGTGGTATTTTATTGATATTTGGAATTACAATGCTCATTTCTTGCATTGGCTACCCCTAAATGATTTCTGCTCCTCCCTATTTATACAGTTCAATATCTAATTTCAATACAACTTAAATGGCATTAACTGTTCATTCATGCTCCATCTTCAATTATGTATGAAACTGCTGGAATTAATACTGCATGTTCAATTCTGCATGAAACTGGTGGAATTAATACTGTATGGTCATAAACTGAATTAATTCTGCACTTGTTGGATTTTGCATGCCTCCTAGCATTAATTCGCATGAAACTTGTCATTCATGCCTCCATATTAAATTCTGCATGAAAACTGATCAGTCACGCCTCCCTGTTTAATTCTGCATGATAGACTGACTGGCTGACATGCATAATGGCTGGCAATATGGATGGATGCTGGCTGGCAGCATGGGTAGAGACTGGCTGGAAGTTGGTTAAAGACTTTGGCTACAAGACTGAAAATTGGCTAGAGGTGCGACTTGCAAACTGACTTCGACAGTTGACCGACGGTTGACTTTGACTATTGACCGGGCGTTGACTTTGACCATTGACTAGGCGTTGAATCTATGTAACACTTGGCAGGCTGGTGGGATGCTTAGGTTGACTGGTTAGCGGACTTGAATGAGGTCCAAAAGATGATCCAAGTACCAATTGGGCCCATTATGTGACATTTTTACTTATGATACAAACACCGCCCCCTCTTAACCTCCAACTTGTTGGGGGTTAAGAAAATTCCGTTTTCCTTAGTCAATGACAAAACTCGCCCCCAAGTGTGGATTATTGATGTTGAGGTGATTGGCAAACTTCCCTTGTTGTTTGCGGAAATCACAATCAAGACGCCCCCAACTGAGGCTATTGTTTGGAAGATCGGCGGGCAATGAGTTGGACATAAATGCTTGTTGTTGTATGTGAAAAATGGACAGAAGGATGAATTGACTGCAAAGGAAGCGTGATACTGTATCGGAGTGATGTTGAAAGTGAGCAGTAATTGTTGATGTAAAACTGGACCGTGGTAGTTTCGTAGAACTAAAATAGTAACTGTTGTTTGGAAAAGATGAGCTATATTTGACGCCACTACTGGAACCTGTGAGTCATTTGTTGGTATTAAGTCGCTATCGATTACAGACTGAGCCGCGGTAGTTGTGAGCAAAAGGGTGTGACCCTTTAGTAGTTGAGATGGTAATAGAGTTTGTGTGTTGTTGGACCTCCAATGGTCTTGATTGTGCTACTAGATGTGACATCGACCTTTATATGTCTTCAGTAGTTATATGAATCAGGATAGCAGCAGCCATGTCGACTAGATCACAATAGTTCTGAACCGGGATTACAATGATTGCGGTAAACTGGGCTGTGACGGCCACGAAAACTGTCCACCGTAGTAATGAGGAAAACTAGGTTACAACAGCTTCGAGCAAAGCTGGTCTGCAGCATCTGAGATCAGCTGGACTGTAGGATCTACAAACATGGCTGGACTGCAGTAGCGACGAGCAAAAACGGCTGCAAAGAACGCGATCAATCGATCGCAGGAACTGCGAACAGCTGGAATGCAACATAGACGAGCATGACTACACTGTAGTAGCTGCGGTCAGCTGGACTGCAGGAGTTGCGAACATAGATGGACTACAACAACTTCGATCAGCTGGAATGCAACATCGACGAGCAAAAATGCACTGCAGCAGATTTGATCACTGGATCGCAGCTGACGAGCATGACCAAGCATGCAAGAAGCATGGTCCAACAGATCATAGAGTTGCGAATATAGCTGAATCGCAGCAGCTTTCAATCAATCGACTACAACAAAGAACGAGCAAAGCTGACCGGCAGAGTCATGCGACCGGATCGGGCAGGAGTCGCGAATATAGCCGGACTGGGCAGCTTCGATCGTGGATGGAATGCAAAAGGCGAAGGGCATGACTGACTGCGAGAAGCCGCGGTCAAGTGGACTGCAGGAGTTGCGAACATAGCTGAACTGCAACAACAACGAGCAAAGCTGCACTGCAGGAGCTGCGATCAGCTGGACTGCAGGAGATGCAAACATACCGGATCAGAGCGGCTTTGATCACCGGGAATGCAGCGGCCCTGACGGGCATGATTGCACTGTAGAAGCTGCGGTCAACTGGACTGTAGGAATGGCGAACATAGCTGAACTGAAACAGCTTTGATCAACTAGACTACAATGTGTAAACGAGCAAAGCCGCACCGCATGAGTCGCGATAAGTCGGGATCATAGGAGTCAGTAAACATAGATTAACCGCAGCCTTCTGATTAGCTGGATCGGCAGAGCCGCAAATAACGTGGAATGCGCAGCGACGAGCATGACTGCACGGCAAAGAGCCGGCGGCCAGTTGATCGTGGGAGTTGCGAACATAATCGATCGCAATCGATCACCCAGATCGGCAGGAGTCACGAATGTACCGAATGCAAGAAATGACGAAGATGAATGCACCGCAAGAATGGCGTTAGCCGGACGGGCAGGAGTTGCGAACATAGCTGGAATGCAGCAGCTTTGATCTGCTGGAATGCAGAAGGAAGAGAAAAATTCATCGCAGTTAGCTCGCGATCGTACCGGACTGGCAGAATGAGTTTACCAGCATGATCAGATCGGGCAAGAAATTTCGGCCAATCGGATCATATGAGTTGCGAACATGGGGCGTAATCGCAACAACTTCGGATCAGCTAGACAACAACAACAACGAGCAAAGCTGCACTGCAGGAGGTGCGAACATTGCCGGGAGGCAAGAACTTCGACACTGGAATGCATCGGCGACGGGCATGACTCCAGCACCGCAACAACTGCTTGGTCAATCGGCAGGAGTTGCGAACATAACTGAACTGCAACAACAACGAGCAAAGCTGCACTGCAAGAGCTGAGATCAGATGGACTACAAGAGCTGCGAACATAGATGGACTGTAGCAGCTTCGATCAGCTGGAATGCAGCAGCGACGGGCATGACTGCACTGCAGCAGCTGCGGTCAACTGGACAGCAGGAGTTGCGAACATAGCTTAACTGCAACAGCTTTGATCAGCTGGACTGCAACAGCAACAAGCAAAGCTGCATGCAGGTGCTGCGATCAGCTGGACTGCAGAAGCTGCGAACATAGCCGGGACCGCAGCAGCCTTCGACGGTTGACTGGCGGTAAGCCGCGAATAGCCGGAATGCAAAAAGAGCGATGAGCATGACCGCTCGGGCAAAGTAGTCGCAAATGATGGATGAAGGAGTTGCGAACATAGCTGGAATGCAGTAGCTTCGATCAACTGGAATGCAGCATCGACGAGCAAAAATGCACTGCAGCAGCTGCGATCACCGAGCTTGGCCCAAGCTGACGAGCTTGATCGCAGCGCAGCAGCTGCAGATCCAATCAGGCTGCGAGTTGCGAACATAGCGAGTGCGTGCCTTCGATTAGCGGGACTGCAGCTGCAACAAGCAAAGCTGCACTGCAGGAGCTGCGACTGGACTGCATCACCTTCGATTAGCTGGACTGCAACAGCTGCTGAGGGACTGGACTCAAACAGTTCGATAAACCTAGGTGTAACAACTACAAATAAAACCAGACTGCATCACTTGCGTCCAACTGAGTACAGAATTAATGAGAAAAACTGGACTACATTAGTTGCGTTCAACTAAGTGCAACCAGACTTCTTCAGTTGCGTCCAAATAAGTTCAGAATTCATGAGCAAAACTGGACTGCACTAGTTGCGTCCAACTGAGTGCAGCAGTTGCTTTTCAACTAGACTACAACAATTCGATCAACTTAACTGTAGTAGTTTAACATTACTGATTGTAATAATTACGTCAAAATATTAGGGTGTATGCTTTCCCCCTCTTAATCCTGTAACTCGTTGGAGGATTAAGAAGTTTGGGTTACCTGAAGTTTCGATTTTCAGAAGCTGAATTCCGCATTGCATTTAGGTGCTATATAACTCGCCCCCAAGCGTATGGAGTGTTACGCAACTCGCCGAAAAAGAGTTATTTTAGACCATGAGGCGTTACATATCTCGCCCCCAAGTGATAGTCAGTCACGTTGAAGTGATATGCAACTCGCCAACGGAAGATAGTGATTATCATGCTGCTCAATGCTCGCAAAAGGATGTCTTTGCCTTGCCGCATCTTGCTACACATGAAATTTTGAAGTTGTCGCTATCCGGAATTCGCGGGGCCAATCCCACTATTCCGGATGCGCGTGAGAATTGAAATGTGTGCATCTCCTTGTGAGAAAAAACTCTCCACATTGTAGGTGTCCCATTGAATAAAAGTATGAATGATTATGTGAAAAGATGCGAAAATATGTAATTGTATACGTACCATATTAAAAGAGTTATTGCGACTTCGTTTATGAGATGATTAGGATGTCCACTGGCTATGTTGATGTTTTCTTGCGGCGATGACTAGTGTAGTTTCCATAGCGTCTCGTCTTGACTCAACTACTAGATTTGTCTCAGGCCCAGGAATGTACCAGTTGAATCAAAACTGGATTGAAGATAGTTGCTATGGGCGTATTTCAAGTTGTGATCAACTGAATCGTATGATTATAAGTAAAATCGGATCAAGCAGTTGCTTGGAAACTGAACTACAGAAGTTCGATCATATTGGACTGAAGTAGTTGTGAGGAAAAATATACTGAAACAGTTTTTGGGAAAACCGGACTACGACAGTTCGATCAATTGGACTTGTAGTTTTAACTAGCACCGAACATGTGCGTGTTGAGGTTTATGAATCAAACCAGCACTCACAAACTTTTCACAATGGCGTTTTGTGGGCAGAAACTCGACGCAACAACGTCCCCAAACATTGAATATGATTTGTAGTTGATGTGCCACTCGGAACCTCAAAATTAATCTTTTCAAACTCAATATTTTTCATCTCCATATTATAGGAAATTGAAAGGCGATTCAAACGAGCCAAAAATCACTCAATTCGGACTCAAAATGAAGACGTTATTGACGAAACAAGATTTTCTCTCAGCGCGCGTGTTGTAGGTGATGTGGCACAGCTAACTGGACCAACTGGTGACGTGGCAGATGCTGACTGGACCAGCTGATGACATGGCACTGCTGAATGTACCAAGTTACTGGCGTAGCGGTGCTGACTGTACCAAATTCCTCACGTGGCGGTACTCACTAGACCAGCCGATGATGTGGCACTGCTGACGTGGACCATATTGCTGACATGGCGCTGCAAACTGGGACAAGTCGTTAATGTGATGCTGCTGACTGTACAACGTCACTGACGTGGCATGCTGCTGAAGTTTGATGTTGCATAGAGCATCGAAGTTTGACGTACCAACGAGCATCGAAGGTTGATATACGCAGTGCATCGAACTTTGATATAACAGGAAGCATCGAAATTTTCCAAAGCATTGAAGTTTAATGCACCGCAGATCATCGAAGTTTGATGTACCACACAACATCAACGGTTGGTAGATGCAGCTCATTGAAGTTTGATATAGCCGGAAGCATCGAAATTTTCCAGATCATCGAAGTTTGATGTACCACAGCGCATCAACGATTGAGAGACGCAGGTCATCGAAGTTTGATGTAACATCAAGCATGGAAATTTTCCAGAGAATCTGACGGTATTGAGAATGGCTGCCGTTTTTTTTTCCTTTGAAAGTATTCGCAACGGTTTTCTAAACTGTGTTCTTTTCTTCGGACCTTTGGTGACAGATTTTCTGAACTATTGCCTTTTCCCTCAAAACTTTTGTAACAATTTCTGTAAACAGTTGTCTTTTTCTTTGTTGGCCGTTGGCCTTTTCCTGCTTATTTTTTTTTGTATTTGAAACTTTCCGCGACGCTTGTTCAAAAAATGTGGTCTTTTCCTTCAACGGCTTCTTGCAACGGTTCTGGGGACTGTTGCCGTTTCTCATGGACTTTCCATCACCGTTTTGCTATGCTTTTGCGGCCTTTTCTGGAACTTTTTGAGATGCTTTTCTGGAGGTCTTCTCTAGGGTTTTCAAGCGTTTAGAGATGTAGGCAACTTGAAAACCATGCGATCACGACGGTAGCGATTTTGTCATACAGCAAAATCGAACAAGTGGATAATGCATTATTTGAGAAGCAATTTTTTTTTTTTGAACTTTGGACTTGAACATGTTGTGGATCGAACTTTCTTTTGTCTTTTTGAATTTTAATTTGCTCGTCCACAACGCTCGTGGTGAAAAACTCCAAAGCAGTAAAATAAACGAAAATGTTTCATTGACCGAAGAATGTGCACCGGGTGAGTGGATGGTGGGGCCCACTTCTGCCCCACCCTAATCCCAATGCGGAGAAGTAACATTTCTGACGGTGCGATCCGTTCTTTGTGCAATTCACGATGCACAATCACGGTGTGTCTATCCCAGCCGATAAATACATCACTTCTGGCTACGTTATCTGAATTTTTCCACCATTGGGAACCATTAAATGAGAATTGCCAAAATTAGAGACCATAAAAGTTAAGGATTTCATGATTAACTTCAGTCACAAAAAGGTATTTAATCATAATCCAATTATGGCAGGAAAATTTAATAAAATTGTCCAAAAATAAGAAAAACATAACAAGAAATTTAATCAAATCCTCTTGGAATGCCGCGTGAACACATTTTAGAGTTTTAGTATAAATTCCCCTCTATAGAGCCCAGATATTCCACAAGAGCCAAGATATCAGAGTAGCCAAGTAGGACAAACTTACCAGAGAGGAAGGAATAATTTTTTTTTTTTTTTTCGCAGTTGAAGATGGAAATGAAAAGTATGAAATTCATTGTTGTAATGTTCTTGTTGTTGATGGGAACCTCCATAGGGAATAGCAGTCCTCCAGCAAATTCCTTCTCAAAATGTTATCAAAAGTGTGTAGATCAATGCTGTTTGGGTCTGGGTGAGGAATGTCTAATCGAATGTGCCCCTAAATGTTCCGCTGATTGCATTCGGCCGTCTCCTCCTCCGCCGAGTGAGAACCAAGAATTCCCTAAACATTGATTGTGCTTCTACCAAATGCTATTATCAGTACTCCGCAAAACCCTTGTATGTATACTCTTGCTATTTTTCCTTCTTGCTTTTACCCTTTTCTTAACTCTTATCATATTCATGTCAATTAACTTGTGGTATTATTGGTGCTTGCAGGTGCAGAAGAGGTGGAAGGATTTTTTAATTCTTGCTCTAGCTAGCGGAGGGTTATCAAAAGTTGGGGCTGATAATCTGCATGATGGTTGCGTAAAAGAGAAAATTCATTACTTGTTTCCAGTTTAATAAGCTATAAATTAGTATGAATGGGATTTTCTATATGGTGTTGATGTTTTATGTTCCCCTTTTTTTTTTCTCATTTTTTTGCTATTTAGGCATGAGATCTTGTTGCCTTTTGGTTTCCTAGTATCATAAGCCATATCCCTGTAACATAAAATATGTCATGTGACCACACACAATGTTAGAAATTTGTTTCGAGGTCTAAATTTTGCTCAGTAACCCAAAATCTAGAAAGTGATCTGCATTATGAAGCAGAGTTTACTGTATAACTTCAAACTCAAAATGTTGTTAATTATCTATTTTCAACTCTCCTGTGGATACTGCTAACATTTTCCAGGTTCTTGAAAAAGAACTATGCAGCGCACTTCATGATGAGTTTTTATGTGCGTCATACAGTATCAAAGGTTCAACACCTAGCAAGTTCCTGCATTTATTGGTATGCAAAAAAAAAAAACAGTCGTGCTTATTTAGAGGGTTGGACTTCCTTTATCAAGGAGCACTAAAGCAGTGGTGTTTTTTTGGTAGGGTTGTTGTGGTTCCGAACCCCAAGAACTTGCCTTAATTGAAAAGGTTGGTCGCGGTGCAGAACTTGTTAGGATCGATTGAACCTTTGACCACGGGATTAAAAGTTACACGCTCTACCAGTGAGTTAAGTCGGCCACTGTCTCGCTACATTATTTCTTCCCTTCACTCTTGTGGACTTGAAAGCTTCTCAATGTTGGATGGAATCAGAACCTAAGAACACCCATTGATGTGTGTGGTACTACTTACAACATATTTAGTTGGAGGCTTGCTTGTCTTTCACAAAATTGGCTACTTGACAACAATAAGCTGAATCAAGTTTAAGGCTTAGTTTGGTATTGTTGCAGCTTTTGTAAAAGCACTTTTCTGCTATGCGTTCTTTGTCTTTGTCTTTGTGATAAAAAGCAAATCGGGAGCGTTTGGTAAAATATTAATTAAAGTTGAAGCGATTAAAAAAACAATCAAAATGTGTTTGGTAAAATTTCAGATTCAACCATTGTTATTGTAACAAATGACAAAAACAGACATATCACTCATGGTAGTTTTATTCAATTTTATTGGGTTTAAAAATAATTAACTTTTTTACTATATAATATTAATGTTCATACTAATTATCACTATCATTATGATTGTTAAGAAATTATTTTACTTAACAATTAAGTAATTATTTAATATTTGTTTTTATTTTTACTGTTGACAAATTAAGTAATTATTCAAGAAAAAAATGAAATTAAAATTAAGTAATTGTTTAATATTTGTTTTTATTTCTACTGTTGACAAATTAAATAAATGGTATAAAAAATAGTTCGAAATAATAAAAATAATAATATTTAAAGAATGCAATATAAGAAATAGTAAAAAATTGATTGTATATAAATTTAAGGGTAACTTTTGTCATTTATAAAATAAAGTAGGGATAAAAAAGATAAATCAAGTATTAAATTTATGTGGGACCCACATTTATGCTTTTGTAGCTTTTAAAAGCTCCTCCTCCCAAACTTTAAAAATTGAGGAATTTGGGAAGTGCTTTGGATAAAATGCACTTTTTTTTTTTTTTACCAAACACCAACTTCAAAATTTATTGACATATATAGGTTTAAAAGTCTTTTGAAAAAAAATAAGCATTACCAAACTCAGCCTAAGGCACCCCACTTGTTGCTTTGGGCATTTCACGGTCTACAGTACAAATCCGAAACGAAAAGGGATTTCATTTCATTTCACCTTTACTCTTTCTTCCAAACCCAAAAAGCAGATCCCCAATTCCATCCCTCTATTTCTTATAAACCCTAGTTTTCTTAAGATCTCTCTAAGCCATCTTCTACAAATCCTTGCTTCTTCAACTACAAGGGGCTTTGTTTTGATGGATTATTTCAAGTTTCTTCCTTCAGAGATTACAGTAGACATATTGAGTCGAGTTCCCACCGATTTAGTCCTTGAATGCAAATCAGTCTGCAAAACTTGGAACTATCTTGTTTCTCATCATCCTTCATTCTCCAAGCTGCACGTACATCACTATCTCAATCATTCTGCTGCTCATTCTAGTAAGTTGGGTTTTCTTGCTTTGACTAAATCTGATACTGAGATTGATCCAAAGCTTCATTATTTTAAATATAATGTCAACCATGATAAATCAACAACACCAATTCAGAGAATTAAAAGGATTAATTTAGCCACTCCATTTGAGCCAATTAGGTTGGTTGGTTCAATTCATGGTTTAATCTGTTTTTCTCGATTTACCCTAGAACAATCTTATGAAACTGTTTGTATTTGTAATCCAATTACCAAAGAGTATGTTGTGCTTCCCGAAATTCAGACAGATTATCAGTGTCCTTTCTGGACGACTGTATTTGGTTATGTATCTTCGACCAATGAGTACAAAGTTGTGGGAGTAATGGCAGAGGACGAGTTTACAGCAGTCCACATTTACACTTTGGGGAGTGGAAATGGGTGGAGAAATCTTGGAAACTTCAGTTTTAGATTAAGCGTATATCATTTGGAACAAGGTAGCTTTGCCAATGGAGCTATTTATTTTATGTGCAGTGACGAGACTGGAACGATCTTAACTTTCGATTTGTTGGAGGAGAAGTTTTGTGAAAATCTTCCACCACCTCCTTTGCCACCACCAGAAAATAATTATTGGAGACATAATAAAATAGGGGTTGTCGATGGGTTTTTGTATTTTGCTATTGTGCTAGGTGTTGAAGACACCGCATACTATGACATATGGTTATTAAGAAATAAGAATGAAAATCATGACATGAAAGAGCGAGAGGAACATCAGTCATGGGTTTGGAGTAGAGAGTTTAGGGTTATAATGAGGCAATTATTAGCCATTCCGAAGAGTGACATTGTTTTAACTTACGAAAGTTTCTACCTCAACATTTATGACACAAAAGCTCTAGCCTCGAAAACGGTAGTGGAATTTCAGGAGAGATTTCGTAGAGTACTTCCTCTCGAGAATACCTTTGTTTCGTTGAAAGAATTAGGAGAAGAAGATACAGAGATAATGGAGTTAGTTGAAGACCATTGAAAGCAGTGAACTGGTTGATCTTGAAATTGGATAACAAAGGACCTTTCTGTAAACCTGCTGCTATTGGTACTGTCTTAGTGAGTTTTATCTATTGTTAGTCTGTCTTTATATCATTGATCCAACTTCATTGTAGTGTTATCTGTTTTGGGTTGAGCTTTATTGATTGTGCATTTTGTTTGTGACTTGAACTTATTTGAATGGGTGCATGTGATGTGTACTTTGGTGACTTATTTCGTTTGTATACTTAGGAGTCCAACAAGTATACCCAGACAATATTGTTGAACGAGAGAGGCCTTATTTAAGTACTTTTCTCAAGTGTTTTGATACTGCAACTAATCACTGTCATAATAGAAATAGTGGTAGTTTGAACAAAAACTGCACTGAAGTTTACCTACAAGCAGTGTTCTTTGCGATAACATATTTCCATTTTGTCGTTAAGTTTGAAATGTATCCTGTGAACTTGTTATATGATTTGTGTATAGAACTATGAATGAAAGATTCGCTGGATTATTTCTAAATTCGGGTCTTGTATGTTTCTCTATTTATGTTGAGCTTGATCTTCTCTCATCAAGGAGCACTGGTGTATTCATTTTCGTCCTTGTTTCCAGCATTTTGCAACTCTCCTATGGGTACCGCCAACAGTAACAAAGTCCTTGAAAAAGAATTACACATTGCACATTAGCTTGATGTGTGTAAGATAATGTGTTCTTGTTTGCAGATTGTCATTCAACAGAACTCTGTAGTTCCAAGAGTAGACACTGGTTTGAACCAGCTATATCCTAGTAAACAATCCTGTAATTTATTAAGCTAGAGGGTTTTAGCGTCTTTCAGATAAATTTCTCATGTAACGAGGTTATGGCATGACCTGAGTCAAGTTTAAGCCTGTCTGTTTGGAAAGGGAGGTTCTGTAAATTGTGCTCTGGCAATCGTCAACTTATCATAAGGAGAGATGTGGCACCATTTCCTTCGGCAGCACAATTTTGATGCTAACTTTTGTGGGGCTTGCCTGGAGCCGAACACGAATTATGCAAGGTTAGAAATACTTGTCTTTTTCTTAATATTGGCAACTTACTAAAACTCTATTACTCCATCCAGTACTGATCTAGGATTTGGTTCATTATCACAAAGTTGTTTCCTTATTCAGATTTTAATTCCTAAAGGTGAAAAGTGAAATCTGCTTAATGTTCAGAAATCCTAAGAACTTCCATAAACTTTCCACTACCTCCTAAATGCCCAGGAGAAGCTTTGGAAAATTCTGTAACATCCAACAGAGCTGGAAATTTATTATGCTATAGCATTCATATGAGATTTATGTTTGCATTACTTCAGATTTGAAGACCCAAGCATCTCCTACTAACTGCGCTTTATAAGTTTTGAAATCCATTATTTTGCCTAGCGCATGATAGTTCTAGAAATCAAGCATGTTGTGAAGTGGGCCTTTTAGCTTTGATATGAATCTTATGTCTCTATACAAACAGATTTTGTTCATTTCAGTTGGAATTCCGAAATGCTGGAAATGCTGCTTCATTTATATAGGCACCCCTACTTGGTGCGATGGTACGCTGTTGGTTTAAATCCTAAGCCATTAAATTTAACAAATATTTGCTTTGATGAATGGGGTTCTTTAGGCATTCAAGAACCTAAAAGAAATGAGACAAGTGGAAATGTATATACACATAAATGTAGTGTTATGAGATCTGTAGATACCGCTTAAGGAATATATTACATGTATATTAGCAAACATTGTAGTATAAGGATATACTTCGTAATTTTATCCTGCAAACTTGGTACATCATTTGTGTTTCGCTATAAACAATGAATGAAAGATTTCTCTGCTGTATTATTTTAAAACTTGGGTCTTGGATGTTTCTCTATTTTGAAATTAGGCGGAGTTTGATCTTTTAAATGTTGCAGAGTTGGAAAATTTAGATGCGAGAGCAAGAGGGTCGGACTGTCTCATAAAGGGGCACTGAAGCACTGGTGTTTTAACATAGGTCCTTGGTTTTCAACTGTCCCCGTGGATACTGCTAACAGTGTCAAGGTTCTTGAGAACGAATTGCATTAGCAGTGCACATCATAAAGAACCTGATATGTGCGAGTGTGCATACCGGCTTTAAGAAACTCATTCAACAGACTTTCTAGTTCTAAGAGTAGACTTTGTTTGGACCAGCTGCATCCAAGTATAAATGCTTGTAATCCAACAACATAACAGTTGACTACTACCCCCACAAAATTGACTACTACCCCCACAAAATAACAGTTGCGAACAAAAAGCTGAATAAAGTTCAAGCAAATTTCCCACTTCAATATCATCAAAATCGTCCCACCAATCATTTCCAGTCCATTGCATACTGTCGAAAGCATATGCCACGCAAAAAAAAAAAAAAAAGCTTGTCGTCTAAAAAAATTACAGTATTAGCAAAACTGCCTCCTAAATGGCTCGGAGATGCTTGGACAAATTCTGTAACATTCACATTACACCGGAAGATTAGATTCGTTGCGCACTTAACATTTTAACCGATGCAAACAAAATTTTCCCCTACAGTTAAAATCCTGAATAGCTGCAAATGCTTATTCATCTATATAAGCACCCTTTTTGTTGTTTTGGGCACCGCTCGGTCTAATAAAAACCCCAGTCTTTCTAAAAATCTCTCTACACCATCTTCTCTGAATCCTTTTCTTCGACTGCAAGGGGGTTTTGATGGATTATTTCAAGATTCTTCCTTCGGAGATCACAATAGACATCTTAAGTCGAGTACCCACTGAATCCGTCCTTGAATGCAAATCTGTATGCAAAACTTGGAATAATCTTGTTTCGCGTCATCCTTCCTTCTCCAAGATCCACTTCCATCATCATCTTAATCATCCTTCTGATTCGGATAAGTTGGGTTTCATTGCTTTCACTGATGATATTAAGGGAGGTAGTAAACCCAACTTTCATTATATTGAATATAATAAGAAGCATGATCAGTCAACAACGCCCATTCAGAGAATTACAAGATTTAATTTAATCTCTCCATTTGAATATTTTAGGTTTGTTGGTTCGATTAATGGATTAATTTGCTTTTCTGGATTTACCCTAGAACAACCTTATGGAACTGTTTGTATTTGTAACCCAATTACCAAAGAGTACGTTATGCTTCCTGAAATTAAAACAGATTGTCGTGGTTCTACTGATACAAGGGCTTATTGGATGAGTGCATTTGGTTATGTTTCTTCAACCGATGAGTAGAAAGTCATGCGAGTAATGGTGGATACCGAGTTTGTAGAAGTCCACATATACACCTTAGGTAGTGGAAATGGATGGAGAAACCTTGGGAAACTCAATTTCGTAATAGGTTCATATTGTGCGGAACAAGGTATCTTTGCCAATGAAGCTGTTTATTTTATGGGCTGTCAATTAGATACAATCTTAATCTTCGATTTGTCCAAAGAAAAGTTTACTGGGAATCTTTCAGCACCTCCTTTGCCACCATCACCTGACAGCAATTACTGGCATCATAATAGAATAGGGGTTTTGAATGGGTACTTATATTTTGCTGTTTTGCAGATTGTGGAAAGTGCCATGTATCATGACGTATGGGTATTAAGAAAGAAGAATGACAATCATGACATGAATGAGCAACAAGATCATCAGTTATTTGTTTGGAGTAAAGAGTTTAAATTTCACCCATACAGGCCCAAATTAGTAGCCGTTACGAAGTCAGATGGTGTTTTAACTTACAATGAATACTTTCTCTACATTTACGACACAGAAGCTTCAATCTCAAAAAATCTTGTGGAGTTTAAGGAGAGCTTTCGTGAACTGGTTGCATCTTGGAATTAGATAACAAGGCCTACTGCAATTGCGCCAATGTCGTGATTTTTTATATTATGAATTATTGTTGTCTGTCTTTATTGATCCTAAGAGTGTTATTTCTTTTGGTTTAACCTATATCAATTGCTATTGTCCATTTTGCTAGTAACTTGACCTTATTTGAATGGGTGAGTGTGGTGTATGCTACTGCGACTTATCGAGTTATTTCCTTCGTTTACATGAGTGTCCAACAAGTGTACTCTGACAAAAATGTGGAACGAAAGAGATATCCCGTTAGCGAAAGATTACATTGTCATGACATATGGTTATTAAGAAAGAGGAATGTCAATCATGACATGAAAGAGCAAGAAAAACGTCAGTTATGGGCTTGGAGTAAAGAGTTTAAGCTTGATAGTAGGGAATTACTAGCCATTACGAAGAATGATGGTGTTTTAACTTACAAAAATTTCAAGCTCAGCACTTATGACACAAAAGCTTCAACCTCGGAAACACTTGTGGAGTTTAAGGAGCGATTTCGTAAAATACATCCTCACAAGAACACCTTGGTTTCGTTGAAAGAATTAGGGGAACAAGATACAAAGATAATGGAGTCAGTTGAAGGAGATAGAAAGCCGTGAACTGTTTACATCTTGAAATTGGATAACAAGGGACCTTTCTGTGAACCTGCGGCTATTGGCATTGCCTTAGCGAGTTTGCTATAATACATTATTGTTATTCTGTCTTTATATCATTGATCCAACTTTATGAGAGTGTTATTTCTTTCGGGTTTAAACTACATTAATCGCTTTATTTGTTGTTCAATTTGCTATTAAATTTGGATGGATCTTGTGCGTTTCCTCTATATTTAATTCTTCTCTGTACGTTGGATTTTGATCTCGCACAGATTCTCTAATTGTATTTTGTATGGATGAGAAACTGAAAATTTTAGCCAGAGGGTCTAATTCTCGTTTTAAGGAGCACTGAAGCACTGGTGTTTTATGTTGGCCCTTGTTTCCATTCTTTTGCAACTATGCTGTGGATACTGCTAACATTTTTTCCAGGTTCTTGAAAAAGAAATATGCAGTGCACTTCTTGAAGAGTTTGATATGCATCATATACGGTGTTCCGGTTTAGAGATGCTCATTCAACAGAACTCTCTAGTTCCAAGTAGGGCTGCACAAGACCCACCCACGATACCCATACCCGCCCGTACCCACTAAACCCGTGGGTTTTTTGTCCATACCCGCCCGAAGTGGGTGCGGGGTTGGTTAAGAAAAAAAAACCCCGCTGTCTGTGGGTGCGAGGTTAGTTTTAGGTCATACCCGCCCATACCCGCCCGAAAAACCCGCTCAATATACACCGTTGATTACGACTAATCCTTCTTTGGCCTTGAGAAGTTATTTCGCTCCCTAGACCACCTCTTTTGTCCCTTTCTCCGAGAGACTTCACGTTTTCAATGGTTGTTGGTGTCTTGTGTGTGAACATATCCACGAGTTGCCAATTTAAGAGCCGGCCTTCTTAACGTTCGGAGATTTCTTTACCATCAAAAATAAAACGAAGCGTATTCGATTTGCTATCACTATAATTATTTGCAACGTCATGAAATATATTAAAGCGGACTCCATGGATTGTAATCTTGAAAATTTCAATGTGGTGCAGCAGATTATAGCGAACTCCTCCTCCTCCTGATCAGTATATCTAATTTTTGGATTATATCTAATTATTGCGGGTTTAAGCGGGTTTAAACCCAAACCCACCCTACCCGCAGCGGGTGGGTAACAAAACCCGCCTGCTATTTGTGGGTGCGGGGTTGGTTATGAAAAAAAAACCCGCAGCCTGTGGGTGCGAGGTTGGTTTGAGCTTATACCCGCCCATACCCGCCCATGTGCAGCCCTAGTTCCAAGAGTATGCGGTGTTTGAATTTTTTTCTCTCTTTCTGACATTTGTTCGCATGATGGCGCTATGGAATAAGCAGAATCAAGTTTAAGCTTGGGTACTCGAAAGCGAGGTTCTGCAATATTTTCTCTATGGCATTATTTGTTGTGACAGCCTAATTTTGCAGCTAAGTTTGGTGGGGCTTTCCTGGATGGAGGTGAACACGAATTATACAATGTTAGAATATCTTGTCCTAGCGTAACTATTAATGCTGTTTCAAGTAGGATTCTTTAAATCTCGTAACTCTATAAATACAGGCCGCTACTACCTTTTCTTCTTCTTTTCTTTTTGCAGAGCAATTCATACTTCTGATTCTATTCATGAGTTTTTTTGTGTTATAATGGAGATTGATTTGAAACCCAAATCGTCGAAGTCTGTGTATGGATTCGATGGTGGATCATCTTATCGAGTCTAAAAATCCCCCTAATCGGTGTATAAATACAAGAGGAAGCCTATCTTGGAACAAATAGCGATTTCGTTTCCCTTTATTTTCCTAGAACCCGAAAGTCTCCCAAATACCCATATCTATTTCTTAAACCCTGGATCTCTTTTCTTTTGCTCGGTTATACCCTAGATCTCTCTAAATTATCTTCTTATTCATTGTTCATGGAGAACTTCAACTTCTTACCTGAAGAGATCTCATTAGACATATTAAGTCGACTCCGACTGAATCAGCTCTCAATTGCAAATTAGTATGCACAAATTGGAGAAGTCTTGTTGGTCATCCATCGTTCTCCAAGATACACTTTCAGCATCAGCTTAATCATCTTGCGTCTTGATTGGTAAGTTGGGTTTTATTGCTTTGACTCTGAATAAAAGTCTTATTCAAAAATTTCAGTATTTTGAATACAGTGAGAATCATGATCAGTTTACAACACCCATTGGGAAAATTATGAGGCTTAATTTTGCCCCTCCATTTACTGGTGATATTAGATTTCATGGTTCGTGTAATGGTTTAATCTGTTTTAGTCAATATCGATATTACAAATCACAATCTCATGGACCTGTTTGTATTTGTAACCCTACCACCAAAGAGTATGTTGTGCTTCCTCAGATTAATAGAGATTGTTGTGATGCTGATAAGTTTGTTTGTTGGAGGAACGCATTTGGTTATGTTTCTTCAAGTAACGAGTACAAAGTTATGGGGATAATGCTGACGACCGAGTTGGTTGAAGTCTACATATACACTTTAGGCAGTCGAACTGGATGGAGAAAACTCGGAACAGGGAATTCTGATTTCAGGACATATAATTGGCAAAAGACAATCTTCATCAATGAAGCTCTTTATTGGATAGGCAGTCCATCAGGAAAGATCTTAACTTTTGATTTGTCCAAGGAAAAGTTTTGTGAAAATCTTTCACCACCTCCTTTGCAACCACATAATGGTAACTGGTCTTTTAATGAAATTGGGGTTTTGGACGGGTGTTTGTATTTTGCTGTTTTCCTACTTGTTGAAAAAGATGCATATTATGACATATGGATATTAAGAAAAAAGAACCACAATCATGATATGAAACTGCAGCCAGAGGAACTTCCATCAATGGTTTGGAGTAAAGAGTTTAGGATTAGTCAAGGAGGCTTATTTGCACTTACCAAAAGTGGCATTGTTTTAAGTTACATTTTTCGCTATCTTAATATTTATGACACAAAAGCTTCCACCTCGAAGGAATTTGTGGAATTTGATGAGCACTTTCAGAGAGTATATCCTCACAAGAACACCTTAGTTTCATTGAAAGAATTAGGGGAAGAAGATACAAAGATAATGGATTCAGTTGTAGGAGATAGAAAGCCGTGAACTGGTTTATAGAAAGGGACCTTTCGGTGAACTTTATGCTACTGGCGGCATTTTCTTTGTCAGTTTTTATTATAAATTATTGTTAGTCTATCTTTATATCGTTGATACAACTTTACTGCAGTGTTATTTGTTTCGGGCTAAGCTATATTAAATTAAATTATTAATCGCTTTATTGATTGCGCATTTTATTAGTAACTTGACCTTATTTGTATGGGTGAATGTGATGCATACTACAGTTTTTACAGTGACTTAATCTTTCGTTTGTATATATGGGAATGGGAGGGGAACAAGTATACCTGGCTTGATTGGGGTATACCCAGATTAATTGGGGTATACCCAATCTCAAGGGGACATGGTGTGTCATTATTAAAAAGGGTGATTTTACTTTAATACCCTTGAACTAATTAAATCTTAAAAATAAACTCATTTCTTAATTTCATTAACCCTAAAATTAAAAAACTAAATAACTCTTAATCTTCTCTTCTTCTTCTTCATCTTCATCTTCCATCAACCAAAGTCATATAAAAATCTTCAACTTTGATTTTCCAAAAAAATTGTTGACTCTACCAGCGAAAATAAGACTATAAATGATGTTTAAACTCAAACCCATCATTGTGTTGTGTGATTGATTGTTATGTTAGGTTGGAAATCGAAAATTATGATTTCTGTGTTTTTGGTCGGCAAGGTCGTAATATGCATATCTTGCCGACTTTTCATAACATCCATGGCGACGACTATAAATTTTTTCAACATCCGGCAGGGTATTTTTGGAAGACCTTGCCGACTTATACTGCCGGCGGGGTATTTTTCTCAACAGCCGGCGGGTTTTTTTTGTATACCTTTCCGACTAATATTTTTCAATAGCCCTCTCCTGTGTGTCAAAAAACTAAAGTCGGCATGTTCTTCATTTAAATACCTTGCCGACTTATACCGCCGGCGGGGTTTTTCAACCGCCGACAGGGTTTTTCAACCGCCGGCGGGGAATTTTTCACCAGCCGGCGGGGTTTATTTTTGTAGACCTTGCCGACTAATATTTTTCAATAGCCATCTCCTGTGTGTCAAAAAAATAAATAAAGTCGGCATGTTCTTCATTTAAATACCTTGCCGGCTAAAATTGGTCGGCATTTTATTCAAACAAAGACCATGCCGGCCATATATAGCCGCACCTTATTCAAACCTCTACCTTGCCGACCTTTGACATTTTTGAAAACCAAATTTTTTGATCTTAATCGAACTCACAAGACGGATTAAAGGTTTAATCTCATCAATTTTCATTTTCAAAAATTTTATCTAAACTCAATTAATTAGCCTAGTCAGTTTTTTAGTGTTAATTATAAAAGGGTATTTTTGCCATTTTGAAAATATTTGGTTAAGGGGTAACCTCTTTTACTTCAAAATGACCAGATTTTGTCTTATTGGGTATACCCCAATTAGTTTGGGTATACCCAATCAAGCCAGGCAAGTATACGCAGAAAAAATTGTAGAACGAGAGAGATCTCTCCGCAGCAATGAGGGAATATGTCTTGCTGCTAAATGTTATTTGCTAGATACTCTTAGAGATCCAAGATGATTGACTTTACTTTTTATTTGTTCTCGTCAGTTGTTTTGGTCCAGTAACAAATCCTGCAATGTTAGTGTTGTAATTACTATCATTAGTACCAAGGGCTGCGGTTCTCCTGACCACCCGCTACAACTCGCACGAGTGCCATTAGTTCCAATATTATGAATGAAAAATGAATAATCAAGTCAAGATATGAATTTTCAAAAAATACAACGGCGAGGTTCGAACTCATGACCTATTGTGTCATAAGAGTGGCCTCTAACCGTTGTTCCACCTTGGTTGGAATTGATAGAAAAGATCAATCAACGGTGGTGGTTTGTTCAACTTAAATATCATAATTGCTTTATTAATTAGTGTTTCACTAATTGCACATAATAAATAATCTATTCATTATAAAGTGTTTTATTAATATGTGTTTCACTAATTGCTCATAATAAATGGCTAATTATTTTTTAATTATAAATGTTTTCTTAATTAATTATAATATGTATTTCTATTAATAAGTAATTTTGATAAATAGTATCAATAGACATTTTTGGCGACAATGAGTAGTAGAAGAGGTGGAGGCCGAAAGATTAGTGGTGGTTAAGGGCGGCGCCAAGTACAATTATATTTATTTTTGTTCTTTTATCATAAAATGGGATACGAAGTCCATTTTTCACATGTATCCAACTTGCCAAGAGTTTTTTCTCTCTCTTTTCTCAAAATCCTGGCTCCGCCCCTGGTTTGTGGTGGAAGAAGTAATGACGGTGAGTGCTGGTGAGTAGTGATGGACAATATTAATTTTATGTTGTCGTTACAACATCGATAACATCGTAGTGTGGAAGATATGGTTGGTGGTTTTTAACACTGGGAAGGTACCATATATTTCAGGGATGATATCATACAAGATAATATTTTCATGTTCGTAGTTGGATCACCCAAATGGTACCCCTGTTATCTTTGGTAATATATCGTATAATCATGATTTTTTAATGTTAAAATAAAATTGATTGCAATACAAAAAATAATTTTATTCATAGTTATCCAAATAGATGACAATATATGTATTGCTTTTTGATAAAATTATAAACCTTGACCTCCTAACATGAAGAATTCCAAAGCATGAACCACCAACTTGGGTTTACAAGTGATATAATGTGGAGGGCTAGTGGCTCATTGCATTTGCACAAGGATCGATGCTGTACCATTATTTCTTCTGGCAACATGTACAGTTGCTTTACTAATATTTCTGTGGCTTGCCAGCAGATGACCACGGATTGTACAAGGTGAGCTGAAATTCAACAAACATTAGTAAACCTTGAATGTTAGTAATTCGTTTCGTACTTGGCTGTATCCTATTTGATAATGGTTATCCTGTTTTCCTAGGTTTCTTCAAAACTTGGGCCTGTAATGAAGATTGATTTGGCACCCAAATCGTCGAAATCTGTGTATGGTGGTGTAGGTGGATCATACTTCTCATGGTCACCTTCGGATCTTCATATGCTTAAAGAAGGTAACATTGGAGCCTTTAAGATTGCTTTTCAGAAGAATGGTTACTCGGCCAAGGTTGAAGCAGTACTGCTGGTATCATCATTTGAGGTGAAACATGGTTTTCAGATGCATTATCCGAGGGAAGAAGATTGGGAAGGGATGTCTTTGAAGTTTGAACTGCTTGGAAGCACCCTTAGATGTCGATATCAAGAACGCCAGGCATGTTGTGGTTCTGAACACCAAGAACTTGCTTTTGGTTGAACAGTTTGGACTTGATGCTGATCTAGTCAGGATTGATCTGGGTCAATGTGCTCGCCTGGATTCTCCTGCGATTCACAGATTATTGGTGTTAGAGGGTATGCGCAAGATGGAAACAAGAGTCAAGGCTGGTAATTTGTTCATTCTTTGTTCTTCTCCATGTAACAAGAACAGCAATTGTTGATTTTGTGTTGGTATAACTAAATGTATCACGCGGAAGATACAGCAGCAAAATTGTTTACTGATAATTTGATTACTTCAGTTTAGAATATTTCCTACTGACTACACTGTTTATCTATATAGGCACTCAACTTGTTGCTGTTTATCAATAGATACAATCATAATAACTAACTAAACAAGCAATTTGCACTTATGGAATGACTACAAAGAAATCTAACTATTACCTTACCTTAAAACCCTTACCTGACTTTATGATATTAACCCAATTATTGACCTGAAATTCTCTTAATCATCTTCACCAGTTATTAGCATCACCCTCTATTTCTATCGTATGATAAATTGAAAACAGAAACTACTAACTATAGCTAATTACAATTTCACAGCAGCACATCCTAAACGGGCGTTCATAATAGCCTATTTATCGAAAAAAAAACACTTGGCATCACTTCAATATCAAGGTTCAGAGACCGTTTTCCTTCTCAAAAGATCCTACATTAGTTCTATTGGAAAACAAGTTGCTAGCCAAGCAATTCAAGCAGGCTCTCTACCATTTAGGATTTTCGTCAAGCAGCTGCGTATCATTTTTTTGACATAAATACCTAGAAACTAAAACTTGGAAAAATATTCATACTCACCTACTGGAAACCATCAAGAAATTGCAAGAGTTTGGATCTTACCTGAGATAGTTAGACAAACCCGAATTCAATCCAACTTGATACTAATCTCAATAACCAAACAATTTCCCCCACTTTTCTATTTTTCTGCCTTCCTCTCATACCTTCGGAAATTAATTCTCCCATCCTCTCTTATACCAAAACCCCTTCTCTAGATGTCTAACTGTTGGACCAAGACAAGAGATAGGAGAGCACAAACACGGAAGCAAAAACGACTACATTGATAATCAATTCGATGTACAGTCCTCATGGCTCAACAGCCTACTTATAGTCTCACAAATTTGATAACCACTCAAAGAATAAATTTGATGGCTCAATTAGTCAACTTTAACTGAGCAAAGTGATCATCTGCAACTGATCTACTTTACTTGCATCTGTCACGTTGTACTCTTTTCCCTTCGTCAAGGTTTTGTCCCACTGGGTTTCCTTGTCAAGGTTTTAATGAGGCAACATATGCAAGTCCATCTATGTTCTAAGTTTGCTTAATATTGCACTCTTTTCTTTAGTTCAGCTTTTGTCCCTCTGGGTTTTTCCTGACAAAGTTTTAACGAGGCAATTAACTTAGACTAGTCAATCCTTGAAGATCGTATTGCATGTGATGAACTACATGTAAAGTACTAAATAACATATGAAGTACTACATGAGAAGAGTCGTACCAAGGTTTTGTCCCACTGGGTTTTCCCTTGTCAAAGTTTTAATGAGGTAATTGATTTCGGCACAAGTCATCAAGGAGAGGACGACATTTGAAGAACTATATTCGAAGCACTAACTGTCAAGCACTGCATATGAAGTTCTACTGGACCACACAAGGGGGAGTGTTGTAGGGCTTATATACCATGGATGTGCGGCCCAATATAGTGTCTAGAGTCTTCTTCCTACTTGTATATAAAAGAATATTGTTCCATGTAACCATATTATCCTGATGAATGGAAACTACTCTGCCTCTCTACTTTCCCATCCATTTCCAATGCAAAAAAAGCATACATTTTATCAATTTATTTTGGGTTTTAACCAAATTACGGAATTCGGAATATCACGGATACTGTGTGTATTTTGGTGGTAACCTGATTTCTTGGAGTGCAAGAAAAAAGAAGACAGTTTCAAAGTCCAATACGGAAGCAGAATACAAAGTTGTGGCTATTTCTACTTTAGAAATAATTTGGATGCAATCATTGCTTCGTGCGCTAGGTATTACCATCTCAACTCCTATCTTGTGGTGTGATAACTTGGGCGCTACATATCTCACAGCGAACCATATTTTTCATGCCTGAACTAAGCATATAGAGATAGATTATTTATTAGAGAAAGGGTTTTCAATAAGCAGTTACAGGTGCGTTTTATCAGTTTTAGAGATCAGCTAGCTGATATTTTCACTAAAGGCTTGTCTTCACCAAGTTTTCGGTTTCTACGTTCTAAGTTGCACAGTCGCCAACTCAGGTACAACTTGAGAAGAGGTGTTAAGCATACAACGGATAATCTTCCTTAAGACTCTCAGTCAGATGAAGAAAATAACAGTACAACAATATAGGCTAGTAACTCGCTCTTTTAAGTTAGCTAGTAACTCGTTCTTCAGAGTTTGTTATATTGAACAAGTTTTATTTGTGTAACAACTTTGTAACAATTTGAGTTTACTCTCTCAATATAAATAACAACTCTATCTCCAAAGGTTTATTGTGGAAGATATTCTACCCAAATATCATGTTCTAAGTAATGGGTTATGCTTCTTGTTATATGAGCGGGATATTTGAGTGGATCGACGAGAATTATGACGGGTTTGGTGGTGAAACATGGGAAAAAGAGCCGGATTACTTTGGGCAATTTGCGAAGGTTTAGATATGGATTTTGTGGTTTATGAGTCCTATAAGGATGATGTTTATGTTGGTGAATGGTCTAATAAGTAAAGCGTAAAGCCATGGATGTAAACCTTTTCAAATATTTTCAAACCTTTTTGGAGGTAAGTTTAAACATAAGTTGTTAATTCATCAAGGTCTATATCTCCTCTATAACATGTAAACCTTTTCAAATCTTCAAATCTTCCAAACTTGATACCAACGATTTTAACGTTTGCTTAGGGTTTGACACGTGAAACTAATGCCCTATTTTTTTTTCCTCATAAACAAGAAATTTCGCGGTTTTTTAAGGAAGTTTGTTTCTTCACTTACGGTTATCCAAATCATTACGGTTATATAAGTATTCGAATGTACGATTATAGAAGAGGGGCTAGATATACCAAAAAAACTTGGTTTATTCTCAAAATTCCCACTAACTGAATTTTAACTACTTTTCTAACTGACAAGGCGCACAGCTAGAGTTTATGAGGGTATATAGAGGAGGAGCCATATATATATATACAAGTTCAGTAAACCCGCGCAATTCAATATGATTTACCGATCGCTGTATAGCTTGCATTTATAAGTAACTTCTTGTCATGCTTTAAAATAAAAACACCGAATGTGTTTTACGTCTTAACAACACCATAATCAAATCGATAACCGTATTTTCCAAAAACTATCTAGGAACTTCCTTCTTCACCATCTCCATCTTTCTAACCTAGATTTGCTCGGTTTAGCCGGGTTGATCTAGGGAATCTTAGTAAGTATAGATTTTAATAGTATGTAATTACTATCAATAAAACCAATCCCTATTTAGGTGATTATTATGTTTCTTTTATATCTTATTTTAATTTTATATCTGATTGTATGTTCTAGACAATTAAATTTTCTATTATATATTTCAATTTCATGCAGCCTTCTAGGCGTTTCTAACGATTCTTATAATCGTTTCAAACACATATTTGAGGGCGATCTGCGTCGACTTGACGAAGATCTACATGTGGATCCTTGGCGACAAGATTTGATCGCGATTTCGATCAATTGTGCTGATTACTCCTCTTTAGGAGCATCTAATCTTATTGAAGACAATAATTTCTCAATTAAGAAGAATATTGAAAAAAATTGCAAATGGTGGATTATAAATTCTCTGACCATCTCTCAATCGAATTACTCAGTGAAGTACATGAATATAATGCCTTTGTATTTTAGTATTTTTTCATGTATTTCAATTTGTATGTTGTATCTCTTTGATATAATTGAATGTATTCATGGATTCCATTTGGCCATTGTAACCCTTCTAACCTCAATTAAATGAGGTATTTGAAATAAAAGTTTGGGGCAGTAGCCCCTGATTCCTTCAAAAAAAAAAAAACAACAACACCATAATCATAAAAAATTGTAGTCTTTACCTAAGTATTTGTGTTGAGCCATTGTACAATGACCTAAGGATACAATGACCCGAGGAAATACTGGTCTTCATATAACTGAAACGTTTGCACCGGGTAGCTATGATGGCCTTTACTTATCGAGAGTGTATGCTAAAAGATTTAACGCTACAAAAATGGTTCAAATACTAAGCACAATACTTAGTGAAGCAGTACTTCCAAGCCACCAAAAATGACCACTTGCTTAATTCATATGATTAAATACTTTATACAATAATGTAAAAAAAAAAATGCCACTTGCTTAGTACATATTGTAGAAAATCTGATATCAAAGACTTGAAACAAAAACAGAACTAAACACAAAGACAAACTCTCTTCAATTGATATATATCGACTCATGGCTCAACAGCCTATTTATATGATTAACAAACTTGACTCACAAGCAAAAAGACTTTCCTAACATAATCAAACTCTAACAAAGAAACTTCTAGACAATTCTCACGTAAACAAACTCTTAAAACCAGTAATACTTGCAACTCAAGTAAACTTCTAAATACCGTACCACGCGTCAATAATACTTGTTGATCCATCCACTTCATGTCAACTCTCATAGTTGATCCATACTACTGTATCAACAACTCTTGTTGATCCCTTCTGTCTTCTTTATGATATCTTGGTTTATTCTTCAACATCCTCCCTTAAACCAAGATACTCTTTGCTAATCATTCCCAACTTTCCACGCAAGTAAATGAAAGTGTTAGACTTCAAAGACTTGGTGAAAATATCAGCCACTTGCTCTTCACTTTCAACAAACTCTACAGCTATTTCTTTATTGTTGACAAGCTCTCTAATGTAATGATACTTAATATCAATGTGTTTGCTTCTCCCATGAAATACAGGGTTCTTAGTTAGTGATATTGTCGACTTATTATCACAAACTATTGTTGTTAGTGTCTTTGTTCTTGAAACAAAGACTTCAAACATCATTCTTAACCATACAGCTTGTGTAGCACAGTTGCTAGCGGCTATATACTCAGCTTCTGTTGTAGATAATGCAACAACTTGTTGCTTCTTAGATGACCAAGAGAAAAATCCAGTACCCAACTGAAATCCATAACCTGATGTACTTTTCCTTCCTTCTATATCTCCATTTCAATCACTATCAGTGAAACCAACCAGACTTTGGATCTTCCGAGATAGTATAAAGTATTCCCATGCTTGTTGTTCCTTTTACATACTTCAGAATACGTTTTGCAGTTTGTAAATGTGATTGTCTAGGAGCTTCCATAAACCTATTAACCAAACCAACTGCATACATGATGTCAAGTCTTGTAGCAGTCAAATATCTTAAACATCCAACAAGACCTTTAAAATCTGTTGAATTCACAAGCTCTCCTGATCCATCTTTTGTCAACTTCAATCTTTCTTCTATTGGTGTTAAGATTGGATTACAATTATCCATCTTGAAACGCTTAAAAATTCCTTCAGCATACCTTTGTTGATTAATAAAAATTCCTCTTTCAGTTTGTTGTACTTCAATACCAAGAAAATATGACATCAAACCAAGATCCTGTCATCTCAAACTCCTTCACCATATCCTCCTTGAATTCCTTAATCATCTCAAGTACTATTTCCAAGTAAATATGAGATCATCCACATACTGAGACACACAATGATATGATTGCCAAGCACCATCATTTTTCAAATACAAAGTATGCTCATGTGGACATCTTGTAAAACCCTTCTTGAGAAAATAAGAATCTATTCTTGTATACCATGCTCTTGGTGCTTGTTTTAAACCATACAAAGATTTGTTTAGCTTGTATACTTCATTCTCTTTTCCCTCCATAATGTAGCCAGCTGGTTGCTCTACATAAACTTCTTCTTCCAATACTCCATTCAAGAATGCCGACTTCACATCCATCTCGAAATATCTTCCATTGCTTTTGTGCGGCTAAAGCAATGATCATCCTTCTTGTATCAAGTCTTGCAACTGGTGCAAACACTTCGAGTAATCTACTCCTCTTCTTTGTCTATATCCCTTAGCAACTAACCTTGCTTTCCTTCTCTCTATTTCTCCATTTGCCTTATATTTTGTTTTGTAAACCCACTTAACACCAATGGGTTTCTTTCACGGTGGAAGTTCTGTTAACTCCCATGTGTTATTCTTCTCAATTGACTTCAGTTCTTCATTCATGGCTTGAATCCAACCTTGTTCTTTAGATGCTTCTTCATAAGCCACAGGATCACAATCTCCAAACAATGTAAAGTTCACAACATCATCATCATCTTCATCATCTCTTGTTAAAACATAATCATTCAACCTAGGAGGTATGATATATTTTCTTCTTGGTCTTGTATTTTTTTGTTGTGTTACTGCCAGTTATTGCTTCTTCATGTTGTTATTCCATATTGTCTTGAGCTTGCACTTCTTCCTCAACTTCAATTTGAACTGTTCTGACAGCAGCAGGTGAATCAACATTCCTAGTTGATCCAATATTATGTGGATCAACATTCCTTGTTGATCCATAATTATGAGGATCAACACTGATTGTTGATCCATTACTCCAATTCCATTGTGAATCCTCATCAAATATCACATCTCTGCTTATAACTATCTTTCTAGTTACTGGATTATATAGCTTGTATCCTTTAGTCACTGAACTATAACCAACAAGAATACATTTTTCACTCTTATCATCCAGCTTCTTTCTCAATTATTTTGGCACATGTGCATATGCAATGCACCCAAAAAGTCTTACACTTGGTCTTACTCCTCTCCATGCTTCTTCTGGTGTTTTGTTGTTCAAACTATTTGTAGGACATCTGTTGAGTAAATACACAGCTGTGTCAACTGCATAACCCCAAAAAATTTTTGGTAAATCTTTTGTTCTTCTTATGGTTCTTGCCATCTCCATTATAGTTCTATTCTTCCTCTCTGCAACTCCATTCTGTTGTGGTGTATATCTTGCTGTTAGTTGATGTTGAATGCCATGCTCTTCCATAAAATTGTCAACAACAGTGTACTCAGTTCCTCTATCAGTTCTCAAAATTTTTATACTCTTACTAATTTGTTTCTCAGCATAAGCTTTGAAACTTCTAAAAGCATGAAAGGCATCACTTTTTTGTTTAAGCAAATATACCCATGCTTTTATACTAAAATCATCAATGAAAGTTATGAAATAATTATTACCTCCATGTGAAGTTACTTCAATAGGACCACACAGATCACTATGAACAATCTCCAATTGTTGATCAGCTCTTCTAGCTTTGTTGACTGGGAATGGATCTCTGTGTTGCTTGCCTAATATGAAGTTTTCACATCTTGTTTCTGGAAGTTCAATGAAAGGTAATCCAGATACCATCTCTTTCTTTGCTAAGGTTAGTAAACTATTACAGTTCACATGCCCCATTCTCTTGTGCCACAACCAAGCATCATTATGAACATGACTACTATAACATCTTTCCTTTTGATACTGAATATTCAAAGGAAACAATCTATTCTTAGTCATTTGCACTCTTGTAATAAGTCTTCTAAAACGATCTCGAATTGTACAAACACCATTGAAGATGTTCATAGAATAACCTCTTTCAGATAATTGACCCATACTCAAAAGATTTTGATGCAAACCTGGTACATAAAACACATCCATAATATATATTTTTGCACCATTCTTCAAAACTATTACAATCCTTCCTTTTCCCATAACTTGGAATTGTAGAATTGTTTCCAAACTTCATGAGTTGAACATCTTGATTCATCAAGATTATCAAACAAATCTTTTCTTCCACACATATGATTACGCAACCAGTATCTAGATACCACTTATGTTGAGGCTGTTCTTCAGGTGTATGACAAGCCAACAACATATTTTCATCTTTCTTTTATTCTTCATCTTCTTCTTGACTTTCTGCTAAATTTGCTTTGTAGTTATTAGCAATTGTCTTTCTTGGTTTTGAACACTCGGTAGCAATGTGTCCAAAATCTCCACAATTATAACATTGAATTTTGCTTCTATCCATTGGTTTTCTTCCCGATAGCCTCCATTGTTAGATCTTTCACCATTGTTATATCTTCCTTGAAAAACTCGCAGTATTAGATTTTCCTTGATTTCCTCTCCAGTGACTTGACTCGAAGAGCCTCTTCAACTTGTTTTGCAGTAGTTATTTTCTCTAACAGTCTTTGTTCATAAGCTTGTAATGAACCCAACAACTCATTAAGAGTCATAGTTGCAACTGTATTGCATTCTTCTATAGCAGTAACCTTTGATTCAAACTTCTCAGGCAAGCTTCTTAAAATCTTCTCCACAATTGTTGAATCTTCTACAGTATCACCATTGGCTTTCATCTCATTAACAAGGTTCAGTGTCTTTGAGAAAAACTCTGAAATTGTTTCATTGTCTCCATCTGTAATAATTCATATTTTCTTTTCAGGGTTTGTAATCTAACCTTCTTGACCTTGTCGATCCTCGTGTAATAGCTTATCAATCCATCCCAAGCTCTTTTAACATCTTTGATGTAGATAACTCTATCCATGAGAGATTCATGAATACCACGATGAAGAATATATGTAGCTTTAGAATTCTTCTTTATTTTTGATTAACGAGTTTGCGCAGACTCCTTCAAGTACAACTCCTTCTTTGGTTCTACATAACCATCTTTCACAATATCCCATACTTCTTGGAATATGAAAATATTCTCCATCTCGCAACCTCCGGTGTTCAAAGTTTTTACCTTCAAACACCGGAACCTTAATTGAACTTAAACTTGTCATCTTCTTCAAATCAACAACTCATACCCACAGCCCTAGAACCTGAAACCAGTGTGCTCTGATACCAGATGTAGAAAATCTAATATCAAAGACTTGAAACAAAAACAGAACTAAACACAAAGACAAACTCTCTTCAATTGATATATATCGACTCATGGCTCAACAGCCTATTTATATGATTAACAAACTTGACTCTCAAGCAAAAAGACTTTCCTAACATAATCAAACTCTAACAAAGAAACTTCTAGACAATTCTCACGTAAACAAACTCTTAAAACCAGTAATACTTGCAACTCAAGTAAACTTCTATATACCGTACCACGCGTCAACAATACTTGTTGATCCATCCACTTCGTGTCAACTCTCATAGTTGATCCATACTACTGTATCAACAACTCTTGTTGATCCCTTCTGTCTTCTTTATGATATCTTGGTTTATTCTTCAACACATATGATTAAATACTTTATACAATAATGTAAAAAAATTAATGCCACTTGCTTAGTCAAGCAACACTGGCATACCTAAAAAAATGACTACTCTTGCTTCTTTCATATCATACCTTCGAAAACCAATAAAAGAATTGTTCAAACTATCTATGTCATTCGAACATTTTGAATGCAAGACAGAATTTTACATTCCCTGCCGTTTGATCGCTCATTTTTAGTCTCCAACATAAAAATTAAATATCAATGTAGATGTGAAATCCAACCATTAATTCACTCGAATGGAGACTTAAAGTCTTAAACTCAGAGAATAATTCCTTTTAATTCCGTGAAAGTTACTTGTACGTTCTTCAGCACATTTCTTCCACAGAAATGTACCTTTTGATCTTCATTGTAACCTCTGCGGTCTCTCCAGCAAGACCATCTCCATCTCTGACTACCAACAATAATGATCAGTGTATGACTCTCCTAACTTAAACATCAATCAAAATTTAGAACTATTGTCATGACTTATCCTAAAATACTGATTGAATGAATCGACTGTATACCAAAAATACTTCATCCCACAGAATATTTGGATTAATATGAGCTATAGGAAATAGTTTGTTTCCTTTATCGCTTCAACAACGTGTTCATATTATTCAGAGCTAGCAATTTATTTTCCACACGAAGTACCCCTCCTTGAAAACATAGTTACTGTGAAATCCATCCTAATTCTACATGATCACCAGCATCACTATAACCTCCAATTCATCAACCTAATCATCAAAAACGGTGACAAACGAAAAAATTAAGGAAGGCCACCATTTACATATTAAAATTAACCAATTTAGCATCCTTACTTACCCTTTGCTCCGATCCATCAATGGGTCTAGAATTATATCTCTATAAAAATTAAAGAAAAGGAAGAGAAAGGAAAGGAAAAGGATGTAACCTGTTCGGAATTGTTGGGATTTCCTTGATGAAAGCCTCGATAATGGTCCGCTTACGGCTTACCACACCGTGTCGTTTGAGTCTTTTTCGTTTATTATGATCGGAACTTCCCCTAAGTATTATATTTACGTAAACCTTCAGATTGAAACTTTACCACACCAATGAAAGAATTAAAGGGTATGTGCCGTAAAAATTCATCAAAACTTACCCCAGAAAGTTTGTCTTTCTGACATTTCACCTAACGGTCTTTTCCTCACAACCATAATGCCCACATCCAAATCTTTAGTTCAGGTCAAGCCTAAAACGTTGAAATTCAATATGGATATCAATTTGGTTAGTGATTCACATTTATACATAAAAGTATTTCATTTGCCACAAAGAATCTCTTCAAAAAGTTTTGTTATTTCCTTGCATTGGAAAAGAAACAGCCCAACAAATGAATGAAATTACTTTGACGAAGAACACATTACATGCATAAACAAAGTTTAGAACGAATAGAAACTTCCTTTGTCTTACCACTTAGAATACGCTTCATAGCGGTTGAACATTGAACCATGGTTAGAAGCTTTATAGGTAGTTTCTATAGGGTTGTGTTACTTCTGTTTTCCTTGGAAAAATCGCGTCTCTCGACATTCTTTTGAACACATGAACAATCGCGTCTCTTGGCTCTAATTGCTGCATCCTCTGGCACTTAGACGCCAGCCTAAAGGATTTGCTCAATATATGACGTCTTTTAACGAAAAGACTTGATATGCTTACTTGGCACTCTATATTTCCAGCAAACTTATAATTGAATCTGCTGTTGACACGTCAGCATAAGCATCCTCCTTATCGATAGATAGAATAGAATGCACAATACTTGTTTCTTTGCGCACTACTCGGTCTAAAAATCCCACTAATCGGTGTGTCAATAAAAACCGTATCCTCTCCGAACAAATAGCTATTTCGTTTCCCCTTTTACTCTCCCAAATTCTCATCTCTATTTTTTAAACCCTAGATCTATCCAAACCATTTTCTGCAAATCCTTATTTCAATGGATTATTTCAAGTTTCTTCCTTCTGAGATCACAGTAGACATCTTAAGTCGAGTACCCACTGAATCCGCCCTCGAATGCAAATCAGTATGCAAAACATGGAACTATCTTGTTTCTCATCATCCTTCCTTCTCCAAGATCCACTTCCATCATCATCTTAATCATCCTTGGAAAGTTCAATTTTGGAATAGGTTTATATTGTGCGGATCAAGGTATCTTCGTCAATGGCGCTGTTTATTTTATGAGGAGTCAATTAGATACCATCTTAACCTTTGATTTGTCCGAAGAAAAGTTTTCTAGGAATTTTTCCCCCACCTCCTTTGCCACCATCACCAGAGAGTAATTCCTGGGGAAAAATATCGTTTGGTCCTTTTATAGGTGGGCTCATGTCTGTTTAGTCCTTTGGTCAAACGCCTTTTACTGTTTGGTCCATAATTATTTAAAAATACGAGAATGGACAAAAGTACCCTTCCATGTTAATTTTTACTCATTTTTTGTATCGGTTCATTCCGTGAAAATGAATTTCATATAACAACATATACAAACCCAGGACTTCATTCTAAATGAAGTCCATATAAACCTTTTTTTTTTTTCCTTCATATCAAAACCTATACAAACAGGACTTCATTAGGAAATGAAGTCCATATAAAAACCTATACAAACCAGACTTCATTCCATAAATGAAGTCCATATAAAACATATACAAACCGGACTTCATTTACGGAATGAAGTCCATATAAAAACCTAAGAAATACAGGACTTCATTTATGGAATGAAGTCCATATAAAACCTAAGAAAAACAGACTTCATTTTTGGAATGAAGTCCATATAAAAACTTAAGAAAAATGGACTTCATTCCGTGAATGAAGTCCATATAAAATATATACAAACCCGGACTTCATTTGGAATGAAGTCCATATAAAAACCTAAGAAAAACGGACTTCATTCCGGGAATGAAGTCCATATAAACCTAAGAAAAACGGACTTCATTTGGAATGAAGTCCATATAAAAACTTAAGAAAAAACATACTTCATTCCAGGAATGAAGTCCATATAAAAATAGACTTCATTGGACGGAATGAAGTCCATATAAAACATCAAGCAACATCATCTTCATCTTCTTCGACGTCTTCAAAGTGACAACAACATCGTATTCATCATATTCATCTCATTTTCTTCGATGTCTTCAACACCAAGCAGACAACAACAACCAACATCTTCGTCGTCGTCTTCAACACCCAGACAACATCTTCATCTTCAACATCTTCATCTTCTTCGTCGTCGTCTTCAACACCAAAGCAGAAGAACAACATATCACGAGATCTAGATTTGAAAAACAGATCAAGAAATTATAGAGAATAGAGAAAAAGAAACATATCAACAATAGCAACAATGATAATATTCATCGTCTACAGATCAAGAAACATATGTATTAATCATCACCAACATCAGTTCGTCTTCATCTTCATCCCGCACCATTGTTACAGCATCAGGAAGAACAAAAAGAAAAGAAAAAAAAAAGAGAGAGAGAATGTGAATCTGAAAATAAAGATATTTTCTAGGGTTTTTTCTATATATATGGTCCCAAAAGGATAGTTTTGTCCTTACAAGGTGAAATTTACATCATCCATGACATCATCCTAGGACCAAACCATAATTTCTAGGACCAAACTATAATTTATATTACCAATTAGGACCAAACAGACACATGACTGGGTCAACAGGACTAGACTCTCTCTAATATATTATTCCTATGACCTAATGGTATTTCCTACTAATTCCTGGCATCATAACAAAATAGGGGTTTTGGATGGGTTTTTGTATTTTGCTGTTTTGCTATTTAACGAAGATGGCATGTATTATGACGTATATGTATTAAGAAAGAAGAATGACAATTATGACATGAAAGAGCAAGAAGATCATCAGTCATTCGTTTGGAGTAAGGAGTTTAGGATTAACTCATACAGGTCCAGATTAGCAGCCGTTACGAAGACAGATGGTGTTCTAACTTACATTGATAACAATCTCTACCTATATGACACAGAATCTTCAATCTCGAAAACGCTTGTGGAGTTTAAGGAGCGATTTCGTAGCGTATATCCACACAAGAACACCTTAGTTTCGTTGAAACAGTTAGGGGAGGAATATACAAAGATAATGGAGTCATTTGAAGGAGATAAAGAGCCGGTTGCATCTTGAAATTGGATAACAAGGGACCTTTCTTTGTACCTACTGCTGGATTAATTATTGGTACGCTGTCTTTATAAGAGTGTTATTTTTTTGGTTAAACTATGTTAATTACTTAATTAAATTGTCCAATTTGCTAGTAACTTGACCTTATTTATTTTTTGAAGCATAAGTTGCTGTCATTCTTTAGACATTCAACAATTATTTGATTTTCTGAATAGGTTTCTTATGAGGTCTGCAGGTACTGCTTAACGAACTTATTACATTTATATTTGCGAACATTGTGGTTCGCAAACCTTTTACATCATTTGCGTCAAAAACTATGAGTGAAATATTTTGCTACTGAATTATCTCTAAACATGGGTCATGTGTGTTTCTCTATACTTAAGTCTTCCTTGTACGTTGAGTTCGGTCTTGCAATTGTTGCAAGGAGACAAAAATCTCTAATTGCATTTTTGTATGTATTAAAAGTTGAAAATCTTAGAGCAAGAGGGTCTGATTCTCTTATCGAGGAGCACTGAAGCACTGCTGTTTTACTTTGGCCCTTGTTTCCAGTCTTTTAATTTGCAAATCTCCTGTGGATATTGCTAACATTTCCAGGGTCTTGAAAAAGAACTATGAAGCGCACTTCATGAAGAGTTTATGTGCGTCATATAGTATCAAAGGTTAAACATCTGGCAAGCTGCTGGATTTATTGGTATGCGATCTAAAAAAAGCCGTGCTTCTTTAGATTCAGCGGTGTTATATTGTATGATTGCTTAGAGGTTTGTTGTTTGGTGTTGTTAGCATATGCAGTACACTGCATTTCCGTAACCATATAGTAAAGTCTAGTCGAATATTTATGTTTGCAGTAAACTATATATATGATTTCTGCAAATGTTATGTTTCACTTTTTCTACATAAGTGCGGCGTTGAACTACACAAGTTATGGGGCCTTTAGTTTGGCGCTCACCAAACTCAAATACAAAATGGAAAGGAAAACTTCCTTGCCTTTGGCAAGTTATCAGTAAAGTTCATGGTTTGGTTGTTAATGTATATGGGTCCTTTTTGATTCTATCTTAGGGTTTAGCGTCCACTGTGTGATTCCATATTTGGATAACCAAACATCTCCCACCAGATTAGGTTTTAGCGTCCACTAAACTTGGGTCTTGTATGTTTCACTATATTGAAATCATCTCAATACGTTGAATATGATCTCGCAAATGTTGCATGAGTTGCTTTCTTTTTCTTTTACGAAAATCTGATTATTTCGGATGCTCGAGCAAGACGGCCAGATTCTCTCATCAATGGGCACTGGCGTACGTATTCGGTTTGGTCCTTGTTTTCAGACTTTTGCAACTGTCCTGCGGATACTTCTAACAGTTTCAAGGTTCTTGAAAAATAGTTATGGGCATCATAAAGAGTTTGATGTGCGTGAGATAATGTTTTCCAGTTAGCAGATACTCGTTCAACAGAGATCTCTAGTGGCAGGAGCAGACACTGTAGTTATAGCTTCCTCCCGGTAAAAAAGATTGTAATAAGAGTCAAGGCTGGTAACTTGTTCATTTTCCCAAGGTCTTTCGTGGTTTTGAAAATTGCTGATGATGAGGGTATGGATTGGTTTTCCATCATCAGTACTCCAAATCCAGTTTTCTGCCGCTTTGCAGAAAGGACATGATCAGTCTGGAAGGCATTGAATCCAATTTCGATGTTGCACCTGAGCTGGAGAATCATATCCATTCCAGGAGGACTAATGCTAAAATCTTCTTCCCTGCACCAAACTAACAAGCGTTAACTATGACCCTCAATGTCCACGTTTGTCAGTGAAACCCATACTTAGTGTAATAATTCTCTATTCGATTTTGGAATGGAGATTCGAGTTGAGATTTCTCCTGTGTATCTTTCTGTGGTTGAAGTAGTAGATACAATAATGTTGATTTAAATTTCATTTTGATGGAGTTGAATTTTGTAGCTTTGGGTGCTTATCTATTAGCCATTTTAGGAAATCACCACAATCGAAGTGATGAAGCATAAATGGTGCCCATGACTTTAGGAATCTTGGCGGGGTGCATGTGATAAACATTCCCTTGTTTAGTAATCGAAAGCAACAACGCGCCAAATTTAAGGTAGAAAACGAGATATGGCCTTTGCTTTGTCAATTTTAGGGTTTGTCAGGACGTACTCACATAGATTGGAACCTAGCCCTCCCTAAAATACTACTCTAGTATTTTAGAATTAGGAGGGCTAGAAGACATTGATATGCTCTGAAATTTAGAAATTTATGGGTCAGACACAAATACCATGAAACTTAAAGCAAAATGTTTGTCTGATAATCAATATCTGCTGGGAGACTTTTCTGTACTCTAGAAGATTATGGTGGGCACTTGAAAACTAGGCTGACCTGAAGTTGTGTAGCCATGCATGGCATTCCAAAACATAGAGAAATTATCATGTCATTGAAAAATTAACATATAAACCGAAATCTACACCATGGTATTCTGTCTAGTGATCCGGATTAGTCCGGACTCTGGAGATTATTTTATTTTGAGCCCTCTTGAGTCGGTGTGATTCCTCAAAATAAAATCTAAACATGCCATGAAGCATAAGTTTGTGGATGTACTAGGTTTGGTTGACTGTGAGTTTGAAGTTGACTTGTTGGTCAACTAAGAATCTGTGTTCCGCTATATTTTTAGAGCCTTTGTTTTATGGTGTTCTTCTATCACTATGCGTGTCCTGTTGTTTCTTGAGGTAGTTGCCTTTTTTCTTGTTGTTTATGGCTTAAGAATTAAGAGCCGACGACCTTCAACCGTCCGTCCACCGCGGCCCACTTTCCATCTTCTAAACTTTGTGCATTTCCTTACTTTAACGTACTTAGGAAACAAGGTTTGTGGACTTCTATTTCTATGTTCTAGCTAATTGACCAAGAGTTCTCTGTACCGTTATATATAATGCATTAGATCCCAGGACATAGCTATGGAAAACAAACTAAAAGTAAGGTCTCCCTCGTATATAGTTCCTGCAACTTTGGTTAATGTTATGGAACTTTTATCACCAATTGAAATTTTAGTAGGAAGAAATTCTTGAATATACTTTGGTGTAAATTATTATATTCGGCAGCCACCAATTTTTTATCCCAACTCAAAATATTTATACTTATATTTGTTGCTTGAAAAATGCTTGTTTTGCCTCAACACATGCACCGATTTATTTGCGTTACTCTTACATGTAATCTTGACTTCACTTGGGAAATGTAATCCAAGCCGTTGCGTACATGTTCCCACTGCTACCGACCTTTGGTTTATCCAATTACGTTAAAAAGAAATTGCAAGAACCAGTATCAAACCCTGAGATTGGTTAGTAGCTAGCTAGGGCAATAATATAGCCTGGTTGAGTTCTGAAATATGGAATAAAGGTTTATTATTATTTGAATTAGATTTAACCTTTGCAACTCCTCTTGGTTTTGGATAATTTCATTAGGCCACACCATCCGTCCAATTGAGAGCATAGGTTTTCTTAAAATAGAGATGAAGAAGATTATGTGCATGTACTCGTTCAGCTGGAAGTTTAAAATGCGCCACCAGTGAACAACCCACATTCTTCCGTGGTTGGTGAGTCATGTGTCGCACAAAAGAATTAAATACCAAGAATTAAGGCATAGAATGTTTATCAGTGGAGGATTTGAATATTTTTTTTTAATTTAGGAAGTGATGTACGTAATCTAAATGTTTTCCATGCATGATCAAATTCGGAGTAAATGGCCAATAACCACCATTAATGGCAGGGGAAACCTAACATGTGAATATAAATACTTGATCAAGTATAAAATTCCCAAACATCCCATTTTCTCTGTTTCATAAGCCCTAGATAACCATTCCTTTTAAATCTTGCCGAGTTCAAAAACTACAAAAATGAAAAATGATTCTTCATGACTCACCAAATTTATCATCCACAGCCAGTGGATCTAAGGCTATCTGACCTCTGGCGCCGGACAGTCACATTACAACCAAGACCGGCAGTTCCAAAAGCCCCGGCCTGGTGGGCACATCCATATTGGTAAAATCTTTTCAAGTAAAGTAACACATGTGAATGTGAATAAGGGGCCATTTTATTGCTGTTGCATTTATGATGTGTCCATGAAGGTAGAAACTGGGTCGCTTTGCAATTAAGTTAGAAATGAGCAATTGCATGCAAATAAAGTTATAATCCAAAGGTCAATTTGCTTTCCATTTCCATGACTATTTAAAGTATATTGGATTTCGCAATTGGACGGGAAAAACTTTTGCACTCGCAGTGCGAGTGCAAAGGTTGAATTCGCGGCTCCATAGTCGTAGGATGTCAAATCTACCACATCCAGAGATATTTCAAAATTTCCACAGATATTTCAAAACTTAACTTTAAGTTTGATGATGTCATATCTACCACATCCTACGACTATGGAGCCGCGAATTCAACTTTTGAACTCGCACTGCGAGTGCAAAATTGTTTCCAATTGGACGTTAACTAGGCTTGTGATTCTTGCATTCTTAATTAGTGGCAGTGGTGGCGTCAGTTGAGCAGTCTTGTAGATTTACTATGAATAACAACATGATCTCGTTAGCTCAGAAGAAGTCACTTGATGAGTTTAACGAAAAGTGGACAACAACAAAAAAATAACAATAATATTGCAAAGTTCCTCAAATGGTTAAAACTGCAAGAACCAATATTTAAGCACTATTCTCCATTAGAATCTCAAATTATTGCTCTAGGGAGGATTATACAAAACATGATATGCATGTTTATTGAAGAGTACATAGACATTGTTAATAAATATTTACTATATAACGACACAAAGGTCTGTGAACTGTTAACTATGAGCCTCAACGTCTATTTAGGTCAGATACTGTGTAATCATTTTTTGGAGAACGTATTTCACCAAGATTAGGTGGGATTGTGACCAATGGTTTTTTCTCTATTCTTGATTTTGGAATATAGAGTCGAGTTGGTATTTCTGCTGTTTCTTTCTGTGGTTGAAGTAGTGGATACAATAATGTTGATTTTTTCATCTTGATGGAATTCAATTTTATAGCCTTGGGTCATTATCTATCAACCATTTTGAGGAAATCAGCACAATCGAAGTGGTGAAGCGTAAATGGTGCCCATGACTTTAAGAATCTTGGCAGGGTGCATGTGCTATACATTCCCTTACTTAGTCATCGAAAACAACAACGCACCAAATTTAAGGTAGAAGACGATATGTGGCCTTCGCTTTGCATTTCTATGGATTGTCACTCACATGGAGTGGAACCTAACACTCCCTATAATATAACCCCTATTAATTCTCAGAAGAAGCTCCCCGTCCTTCTCTCTATCTCGTGAGGTTGCTCTGAGTATGTCAATCCGCATTGATACTATAAAATACTCTAGTATATAGTATTTTGAGTTAGGTATCTCAGAACTAGGAGGGCTAGGAAGACATTGATATGCTCTGGAATTTAGGGAACACAATCACCCCCGGCCACTGAACTAGACCAAGCTAGGAACATAAATCATGCACTAAACATATACTGGGAGACTCTTCTGTACTATAGAAAATTATGGTGAGCACCTGAAAACTAGGCTGACCTGATTGATGATCATAAATCCACTAGCCCCACTGACAAGAGATCTTCATTTTTGGCACAAGAATCCTTCAAAGTTATTGCTCAATTTTAGTAGTTGATGAGTCTTAATCTAGCATCTATTTTGAAAATCAAAGTTATGTAGCCATGACATTAATGGAAGTAAAGTTCGATATATCTAGTTGGTGAGGTGATAATGCAAAAAGCTAAACCATCTCCTCCACCAGTCAGACACACTTGCAAATGTAGAATAAGTTGAAAACAAACAACTTTACCATTATCGTGGTTAATTGATCATGGTTATTGGATAAGCATGACCATATATAACATAAAACTCAAAAGAGGGTTTGCTTTTTCATGGTTATTCTAGGGTTTAGATTTTTTTCATATAACTACTGAGAAAAATCTCAATGGGTGGTGGTGGCCTATCAGTAGAGGAGTCCTATAAATATACTGTGAAAAGAACACCTCATATAACAAGTCACTTGATAAGAATCATCCAAAGTGGACAAAGTGACAATAACAAAAAAACAAATCAACCATACTTCTTAAATGTTTAAATTATTTTTTAAAGCAGTACTTTCTCTCTGTGAAAAAGGCCTATAAAAACAGAGAGACAGAGATCTTGTTTTGCCATACCGCAAACTGAATTTCATCTTCTTCTCCTTTTCTTTGTAACTAGACAAGATTGTTCCGCACGTGCATATGCACGTGCAATTTGGAATGGAGCGGGGAGACCGGGATTTATTTGCATACACAATTTGTGTGGGCATGAACAAAGGGCAGTTTTGGAAATCCAAAATGTGCAGCTTCAACACTGTTCACGAACAGTGCCTAAAGCAAGGAAAAAAAAATGAAAAATCAAATTTTCCATTTTGCACTGTGATATTACCATTTTGCCCTTGAATTATATTTCCATTTTCCAGCTGTTGCTTAGGGGAGTTCGTTTTATATAGAGGAATAGATAGAAAAAATCAGAAACAGTAGAACTTCTAATCATTTCCTTTCTTTAACTCTGAAATCTCAAGGAACTTCTCATCATTTCTTTTCTTTGGTTGTATCATTTGTAAGCAAAAATGACAATCAACAACAAACTACTCTGCTGTATGCTTTTCATATGCTTTTTGAGTCTCTCATGTTCCAGTAACGCCGAAGATCATAACTATGGAGTTACTGAACAGGTAATCATTTCCTGTCAGTTCATTTTTCTGTGAAAAGTCATCTTTTCTGGTTCTAAAAGTATGGTAATGAGTAATGAGTAATCATCTATTGTGAATATGTGATTTTGGCAATTTTTTACTCCTTATGCAATTTTGACCCGTTATTTGTTTTTGTAGCCCTCTGCAACACCATCAATCAAATTTCCACAACCTGCTTACGGTTACAACAACACTTCACCAACAAGTACTATTAAAGGTGAGCAAATATAATACCCTTTGGAGTTTTTACAGTTGAATTGTTTTTAAGTTGATTTTTCATCTCTATCTTTCTTCTCCTTCTTTTACCTAATTGTGTTTCTGTTACTCATTATGCAGATGAAGACTTGGCGACGACTTACTGCGTCGCCAAGTCATTCGGAGCTAACATGGAGTCTATGGCCGCTGCTCTCAGCTAGTGTTGCGGTGTTATCGATTGCTCGCTTTTGCAGCCTGGAAAGCCATGCTTTGAACCAGACAGCTTGGCGGCACACGCCTCGTATGTGTTTAACCTTTACTACCAGAAGATTAATCGGATGAAGGGGAGCTGTGATTTTAATGGGACAACAATGGTTACGAGCACCGACCCGAGTCATGAGGCATGCAAGTTTCCAGATCACAATCCAGGGTTCACTGGATCATCGGCATGGAGGCTCAAGTACGGTGGTGCTATTCTAGCTCTTGGGGTACTTATGGGGGTTGTATTTGGAATATAGGGTTTGACTCTGTGTTGATAAATCTATCTCCCCTGTTATCTGTAAGAGATGTCGAACAATATAATTATGTAATAAATAAAATAACAGTTTATATCAATTTCAAGCTTTTCATAGCTTTTTCATGGATTATGATTCCCGTTTTGTTTATTTACAAGAGTAATCAAAAGAGTATGAATGTTTGGATAATCCAGCAGCGCAAGTTTTGTTACCATCCTAAATATGGTTCTAGGTCATTTGGGATAGAGGGAAATTGATAATTCTTGTTCAGAGTATAATTGGGGATTTCCATGTTCAACATATTTTTTGAAGATTTTATATTCAATTTGGGTCTTTCCATAGAGTTCAGTCAGAGATTGATCACTTTAGCTTCAAACAACTTGCGATAATCAATTGTCAGTCTGTTGTTGTCAAGTCTGAAGCAAATTGCTAGACTGGCTAAACCTAATGAGCTGATCAAGATGTTAAATTGGCTTTGCAAGAGAATGCAATTTCCTGAGTGCACATGTATATTTAGCTGCTCCGATAAAGAAGAAGTCTGTTGGTTTTGCAAGTGTTTCGTTCCATATCCAATACCCATTACTTCAATTGCTAAAGATTTCATTTAGCGAACAGTACATTGAGTACAGATTACAAGATACAACAGATCAGTATGTAGTATACAATTTCAGAATATTTTGAAAAGCAAACTCAATGGAAAGATCCTGCTGCCTAATTATCAGTTTAATTTCATGACAGGATTTACAGAAACAAGCGTTAGCACCCTGAGCAAATTCATAGAATTATAGCCGTACAGAAATGATATGAAACGCTGAAATCTGCAAATTGTCCAAAAAAAATTCACTTGCTTTTTCCATTTTAAGAACCAACATTCAGTAAAGAATTATGAGTATAGCTTATGTTCATAAGCGTTGTATAGACTGATTGCAAATCACCAAAGAGAAAATGAAACATGCACCCTAAAGCTACTTGATAGGCAGTACATGCTTAAGACCTTCACTTATGAACTTTATATATTCGAGATCAGACACAAAGACGACTTATATAGTCGTCTAGAGCCCTTGTTTCTTAATAAAATATAAGCTACAAAATCTGGTGTCTATCAACTACCAGGTGAATTGATAGATTCTAGATTCAAATCTAAAAAGCCTGGAATCTTATGCAAATTGGATATTCAAAAAGCCTTTGACAATGTCAGTTGGCATACAATAAAAAGTGTTCTTCAAATCTCTGGATTTGGAGAAAAATGGATTAGTTGGATTGAATGGTGTGTAACTATAGCACATCATTCTCTCTTAATCAATGGAAGCTCAACAAGAAAATTCAAACCACAAAAGGGTTGAGACAAGGAGATCCACTTTGTCTCCATTCTGTTCATTCTAGTTGCGTAAATATTCTCCAAATTAATGAAGAATCTTTGTGCAACTTAATATGATATCGGGGTTTTCCATCAACACCATTCAGATTTCACACTTACAATTTGCGAGATGACATATTAGTGTTTTCGGATGCTAGTGAAGAGGAAGCTGAAAATTTGTTTCTTATTCTTCAAATTTTTGAAGCTATCACAGGGTTGTCAGTAAACTACACCAAAAGTGCAGTCATGAGTATTGGAGCAGATAATAAAATTCAAGTTGTTGCTGAGATTCTCAAAAGAAAGATTGAGTCACTTCCCCTCAAATATCTGGGTATGTCAGTGGGAGAAAATTCAAGATGCAGTGCAATTTGGGACTCAATTATTGAGAAATTCCAAAAAAAGCTAGCACCATGGAAAAGAAAGTTCTTCAACAAAGCAGGTAGATTTATTTTAATCAAAACATCTCTTGCTAGTCTCCCTATTTACTACATGTCTATCTTTTAAATGCCTGCCAGTGTGGACAAGAAATTGAATCAAATAATGAGAAACTTTTTGTGGGGATCTTCTGCTGAGAAAAGAAAGATATACTGGGTGGCTTGGGATAGAGCTTGTATCCCAAAGCATATGGGTGGATTGGGCATAAGGAATTTAAAGCTTACCAATAAAGTTTTGCGAGCTAAATGGTCTTGGAGATTTTCCAGGGAGAAGAAACAACTTTGGAGAAGACTGATCCAAGAGAAAATGGCCATAATATCTCGATTCTCTATGGGTTAAGGATTCTTCTCAACCTCAAGGTAGAAGCATGTAGAAAAACATACAGAAGCAAAAAGAAATAGTGGAACATCTCACAACTTTAAAGATTAATAAAGGAAATGATATTAGCTTCTGGTGGGACAAGTGGACGGGAGATCAATCTCTCAAGTTATAATTTCTTAAAGCATCTTCAAACTAATCTACACGTAAAGACTCATCCATAAAAGAAATGATTACATATGGAGTGTGGAATATACAAGCGAAAATAAACGACATGCCAGTAACTTCCACGAGATGATGGAGTTATTCTCTATCTTTGGTGTTGATGGTGGTTTTTAGACAAGGGTAAAATCGTAAAACCCCATGACCTAGTGTTACCCGCAACACATTAAATAAGAGCATTTAACTCGGTGTAAATAATTAATAGGGGTATTTTTCAAAATACAAGATTAGGGTTTTCAAATACGTAACCCTAATTCCAAAACTAAGCGCACCACTGCGCACCATGGCAACAATGCCAAACCAAGCCGCATCTTCGCAAGCACCATGGCAACAATGCCAAACCAAGCCGCATCTGCGCACCATGGCAACAATGCCAAACCAAGCCGCATTCTCGCGCACCATGGCAACCATGCCAAACCAAGCCGCACTCTGCGCACCATGGTAACCATGCCAAAACAAGGCGCATACTGCGCACCATGGCAACCATACCAAACCAAGCCGCTCTGCACCATGGCAACCATGCCAAAACAAGCGCATCATCTGCGCACCATGGCAACCATGCCAAAACAATCCCATCTTTGGCGACCATGGCAACCATGCCAAACCAAGCCGCATCTCAGCACCATGGCAACCATGCCAAACCAAGCCGCACTCTGCGCACCATGGCAACCATGCCAAAACAAGCCGCATACTGCGCACCATGGCAATCATGCCAAACCAAGCCGCACTCTGCGCACCATGGCAACCATGCCAAACCAAGACGCACCCTGCGCACCATGGCAACAACGCCAAATATACTACACTTACACTCTCAGAAAGGCAACTTTGCAAGCTCTCTCAAAAGCTTCCATCTCTTGCAAGCTTCCTAAGCTTTCACTTTCTGATACAAGTCGAGATAATACTCTCCTCAACACCTTTCTTTGCTTCCCTCCCCAAATCAACCCTTCTCCTCCACTTTGTGACCGAAGCAAGTCTCGGAACGGCCATTTCTTGGTTTAGGCAGGACTTGTACGAGATCGATCTCTCGAACCTATAAAGTGCTCACGTGCGGCACATTTGTTTAGGGTTTGAATCGGTTTCTCACTCACTCACCGAAATTACCGAAATCGCGAAACGATTTTCACCCATAAACAATTGGCGACCACGACGGGAGGATTGATCTATCGGCTATAATGTCGTTTGTCGATCTCGTTTTTCGACCCGAGATGTCAAGATGGTAGGGGAAGGAAACTCGATCCGACTCAACTACCGGGCGACTCGGTTACCGGTTACAAAAACTACACGAGGAAACGGGGACTCGTTGAAGATGCCACCGGCGATTAGGGACTTGCGACTCGGTCAGGCTCGTTGCCGGACAACCGGTTATCGGTACACTTAAAAGCGTGGACTCGTGACAAGACGCTACCAAACAATTGGGGACTAACTGGCGATGCTACCAGCAAAGCCGCCTTGCTACCAGTAAAGCCGTCTTTTACTTGGAAAGAGGCGTGTTTGCAAATAAACGTTCAAGGAAAATCGTCCAACAGAAGTCTGCTCTTCTTGGACAAAGTCGACTTTGCGTCTTCAAGAGCCGCTCTCTTCATAGTCAACATCTTGGAAAGTTTTTCGATTTCCATCTCTGTCGGGGCGATCTCCTCGGCGGAAAGGCTTTCGATTCTTTGCATCTTTCAACTTTTGGATCTCGGCAAGGCCTTCGACAAACCACGAAGTTTTGAACTCCTTTTCCACGCACACGTCGCGATGGTGCTCCCGATCGGCAATAACGTCTTGAAACGGTGTGACCGGTCACCTCACGCATATCCTCGATGGAAGACAAAGCCTCTTCCACACGCTTAACCAGCGCGAATCGACTAGTGACCTTCTTGGTTGTAGCCATATGTTCGTGCTTCTCCCGATTCGGTGTACAACGCCTCATGCTTATCCGCACGCTAAAACCGCCAACCTGACACATGACCTGGATAAGGAACCAAGTACGGAGGATCAAAAATGGCGCCTGCAAGTGGCCTCACGACTCGCAAAGGGTTTTCTTCCATGTCTACGGCAACAACCATCAGAGAATCATCCACCGTCTCGAACCACGTTTGTGCCTAGCAATTGGCTAACTCCCATCTCCAAGTCACAGCGGTGGTCACCAAAGGCAAGTTTTCGTGTGGTGCATCCCAGAATCATCCTCCGAACCGGATTCCTCCCGCAAACTTGAGTTAAACATTTTTCAAAAGAAGAAACGAAGAAGAAGAAAGAAAGAAGCGCGAAACTCACCGAACCGCTTCCCAGAAGAAGAACCAGTCTGCGGAGGAATCACTCTCGCTTGTTGAACTTTCTTCTTTCTCGACTCGTCACCGCTATGAGTAGGCTCGGTCTGCCGAATTCCTTGAAGAAGCCGCCGTCTCCCCGGCAACATGCAAGGGCGGCGAAAGCGTTAACACTACCGAAGCCACGAAGGAAACAAGACACATATTCTCGGCCAGAAATTTACGTGTGTTTTGAGACAAACCCATGAAAAGGCGACACATACACGGTTATTGGAAGAATCGAAAGACACAAGAGCCGTGGGAGGATCTTGTGAAACCGTCAGGAACCCCGGCCACGATTCTTCGTTCTCCGTTCCTTGGCACAGGGGGCTTCCAGAATTGCTAGGCAACTTTCGCTTGGGATCTCTCAACATTGGATACTCCTTGAACTGCTGGAGAAGGTTTGCAACGAACGTTTTCCACCGCGTTATTCACAAAATCTCGGATCATAGTAAACTAAATCGCACCAAAACTCATTATAGCCGAAGGTCGTCGAAGTTACTCTTCCCATTTGAAAAAAGGAAAGACGGATGCCGTCTTAAGGACAACGGCATCAAGGGCGACACGCAACGAATCCTTAGGGATCACCGGCCGGTAAACGAGAGGCACCCCTTGATGAAACCCATGTGACGAGCAAAGCACGGTCAATATTGCGACTATCTGGAAAGAACCCGCGAAGAAAGACGGCATATAACCGGGCAAGCATCTTTGAATGAACAGGTTTTCACTAACGCTCAAATCGTCATCAGAAGACAAAGACATGAGCGGAGCAGAAGCAAAAGTGCCAATTTGAGTCACTGAATTATGGACTGGCCCCCATGGACGAAAATTGACTTCATGCAACTTATCAAGAAAACTAACCAAGCTCACGCCAACTCTTGGCCTTTGTTCACCCATCGAAGAATTCGGGAGCCTCCCCAACTCACGGGAAGCGAAGGCAACGGTTTCGGAGCATACTTCTCAAAGTGCTCCCATAGCCGGACTTGCGGAAAAGCAACGTGCACATATGAATCCACTTTCATGAAACCATTGAAACTCGCATGTTCGCAACCGGGTGATCCAGAGATGCACGTACGGGAACCAAGGAACGACTTGCCAATGGGAAGAACTTCACCCTTTGCCAATTTCACTGACAATCGCCAACAACTACGGTCTTATTCCCTTCTTGCGAGCCGTCATCAAAAATGTCTCTAGACAACCGAGAGAGCCAAAAATGCGACATGAAGATCACCGCTTTTATTTGGGCTCCAACTCGTCCAGGAAACCATTGAGATATCCACCAACCGTAAGGGCACCTTTCATCCTCTTTAGGGCGAGTCCTTCGACTTCGCAATGGAGTCTTTAGAGCAAAATCCCCCAACTTAGCGGCCAGGTCATCCCGCATCTTCGCCTCACTTTCGGATAATTGGATTCCCGAGATTCCCGATTCTGGGAAGATTGTGAAGAGAGCCACACTTTCAAGGAGAAAGTTATCTCGCCCCATCTACATATGATTGTATGGGTGTCCGAACACCATCTGGAGATGAAAGCAACTAAGCCTGGGATGTCCTTCCTAATCTGAAGATTTACTGAAGTCTTGACAGCATCAATGACCTGCGCTTGAGTCAAGATGGTATTTATACGCTCCTCGCTCACCATGAACTCAACCCATCTGTCAAAAGAACGCAATGGACTTTGACACATCCTAAAGTCAACGTTGGAAGAGGAATATACCCCTTTATGAAGACAAAACCGAATGGTGCTCTGCAGGCGAACCGAACGTGTCTTCTGTCATCCTCACCACCAGGTTAGCAAAATTGGCACGAAACACCGGGTGATTCTTCCGAGCGCGGGGGCGAGGGCTCTAGTGAAGAATTCATCATACGTGTTCGGTTTGGAATTATGAGCATCCTTGACGAAGTGAAATGTGGTTCAGGTAACATCTTATCAAATTCCTTCGTAACAATTTGGTAATAAGATATCCGCACAAAACAAATGGAGAAAGACGAAATTATCTCACGACACATAATCGTACCCAACAAATTCGGTTTCAAGACTATATACACATGATATTTTATTCGGGTTCAAGACTATATACACAAGTATTTTATTCGGGTTCAAGAATATATACACGGTATTTTATTCGGGTTCAAGACTATATACGCAGTATTTTTTCGGGTTCGAAACTATATACGCGGCATTCTATACGGGTACAAGTGTGTCTACAGTATCCTTCTTTGGGTTCAAAAATATATATGGAGCATTTTTCTATTGGTCCGAAACTACGCGCGTGATACTTCTTTCAAAAAGCAAAATCATATATACAATATTTCCGCAGTTCGAAGTCATATGAAGCATATACAGTATTCTTCTTCGGGATTCATACGGGGTTCTCTACGGGTTCGAAATACACACGCAGTATTTTCCTCGGAGAGGCACGCCAAGGAATCATATGCAAAGATTGTGGAAGAGCCTACTTTTAAGGTTTATAGCTATAAAAAAAAATAGAGAAAGAAGAGTACTCGAAGACATACACGAAGGCAGGTCTCTCTTTGCCGCTAGTATGAAAAGAAGAAAGAATAAAGCGCGGAGAATGGGGAAAAAGGGGCTTATATATATATATAGGTGTGAAAGACTTTGAAATAGGGAAGGATTTCCCTTTTACCAAAATCACGCCTGCAAGCATGGTTTCAAGATTGGACCTAGGCCCCACCAATTGCGACTTCCTAATGCCGCCCAATTCACGCTGCAAGCATGGTTTCTAAGATTGGACCCGGGCCCACCAATTGCGACTTCTAAATGCCGCCCAAGTCATGCCTGCAAGCATGGTTTCCAAGTTGGACCGGCCCCACCAATTGCGACTTCCAAATGCCGCCCAAGTCACGCCTGCAAGCATGTTTTCAAGATTGGACCGAGCCCCACCAATCGCGACTTCTCAATGCCGCCCAAGTCACGCTTTGCAAGCATGGTTTCCAAGTTGGACCGACCCCACCAATTGCGCCCGGTCCCACCCGACTAGCCCACTCGGTTTCTAACTCACGCCAACTTCCCAGCGTCGCCTAAGGCGCATCGGGCCCATCAATTGTGTCGACCTCGACTTGTGCAAAGCGACCGAGAGGCAAGGATTCCAAATCCTATTTATAAAAGGTCGGACGAGCCTCCTTTCAATTTTCTTTACGGTTTCTTGTTAATAGTTTGTCACCATCTTATGCTTACCTCGCAACAAAGCCCCTGTTCCAGAGCTAAGCGGGGGACTTAATGTTGATGGTGGTTTTTAGACAAGGGGTAAAATCGTAAAACCCCATGACCTAGTGTTACCCGCAACACATTAAATAAGAGCATTTAACTCGGGTGTAAATAATTAATAGGGGTATTTTTCAAAAACCCAGTTAGGGTTTTCACCAGAACCTAATTCCAAAACTAAGCGCACTGCGCACCATGGCAACAATGCCAAACCAAGCCGCATCTGCGCACCATGGCAACAATGCCAAACCAAGCCGCATCACTCGCGCACCATGGCAACAATGCCAAACCAAGCCGCATTTTGCGCACCATGGCAACCATGCCAAACCAAGCCGCACTCTGTAACATGGCAACCATGCCAAAACAAGCGCATCTTTGCGCACCATGGCAACCATGCCAAACCAAACCGCACTCTGCGCACCATGGCAACCATGCCAAAACAAAGCGCATACTTGCGCACCATGGCAACCATGCCAAAACAAGCCGCATCTTTGCGCACCATGGCAACCATGCCAAACCAAGCCGCATCTGCGCACCATGGCAACCATGCCAAACCAAGCCGCACTCTGCGCACCATGGCAACCATGCCAAAACAAGCCGCATCTTTGCGCACCATGGCAACCATGCCACACCAAGCCGCACCTGCGCACCATGGCAACAACGCCAAATTCCAAGCGCTATGCCTTTGGCCCACGCCAAACATAGCGCCCTAGGCTTGCAAGACTTGCAACAAGGTCAACATGGCCGTACGTGCCATTGGCACATGCCAACACATGCCGCAAGCCATATTTCTAAGCCGCTATGCCTTGGGCCCACGCCAAACATAGCGCCCTAGGCTGCAAGACTTGCAACTAGGTCAACATGGCCGCACGTGCCATTGGCACATGCCAACACGTTCATAAAGCCATATTTCTAAGCCCGCTATGCCTTGGGCCCACGCCAAACATAGCGCCCTAGGCTGCAAGACTTGCAACTAGGTCAACATGGCCGCACGTGCCATTGGCACATGCCAACACGCGCCGCAAGCTATATTTCTAAGCCGCTATGCCTTGGGCCCACGCCAAACATAGCGCCCTAGGTTTGCAAGATTTGCAACTAGGTCAACATGGCCGCCTGCGCCATTGGCACATGCCAACACATGCCGCAAGCCATATTTCTAAGCCACTATGCCTTGGGCCCACGCCAAACATAGCGCCCTAGGTTTGCAAGACTTGCAACTAGGTCAACATGGCCGCATGTGCCATTGGCACATGCCAACACATCATAAGCCATATTTCCAAGCCGCACCTGCGCACCAAGGCAACAACGCCAAATTCCAAGCCGCTATGCCTTGGGCCCACGCCCAACATAGCGCCCTAGGTTTACAAGACTTGTAACTAGGTCAACGGCCATGCAGGCCATTGGCACATGCCAACATGCTCGCTAGCTAGTTTCCCCAGCAAAATCACGGCCCTAACGGCCACGCATGCCATTGGCACATGCCAACATGCTCGCTAGCTAGTTTCCCTATCAAGGTCACGGCCATGCAGGCCATTGGCACATGCCAACATGCTCGCTAGCTAGTTTCCCTAGCAAAATCACGGCCCTAACGGCCACGCATGCCATTGGCACATGCCAACATGCTCGCTAGCTAGTTTCCCTATCAAGGTCACGGCCCTAACGGCCATGCATGCCATTGGCACATGCCAACATGCTCGCTAGCTAGTTTCCCTAGCGAAATCACGGCCCTAACGGCCATGCATGCCATTGGCACATGCCAACATGCTCGCTAGCTAGTTTCCCTATCAAGGTCATGGCCCTAATGGCCACGCATGCCATTGGCACATGCCAAACACACACTTGTTGGTAGCCTAACTCGCAAGCCGTGCAACCTACCACCAAGGCATTCCGCACATGCCATTGGCACATGCCAAACACACTTATTTGGTAGCCTAACTTGCAAACCGTGTAACCTACCACCAAGGCATTCCGCACATGCCATCGGCACATGCCAAGCACACTTATTTGGTAGCCCAACTTGCAAACCGTGCAAACTACCACCAAGGCATTCCACACATGCCACACGCGCCACTAGCGGCGCCACTTGCACTCAAGATGCAACCAACACTCGAGACATCAACACAAACGGGGATGCTTCTTTAGGGTTTTGGTTTTGGCGGTCCTGACATGCGGCGTACACTACGCTCACATTAAGAAAGCGTGAAAAGGAATAAAGCGGTCAAATAAAGAGGAAATAATGGTGAAAAACGTTTTCGCCCATTAAACCATGCGGTTACCACCTCCTCCCATTATTTCACCCTTTACTCTCTTCCTTCATGAGTCCGAGTGCGTTTCAATTTCGACTTGTATAAATAGGTCTTACCTATTTCCACCGGACAACAAGTCTCGGTCGGGAGATATATACTACACTTACACTCTCGAAAGGCAACTTTGCAAGATCTCTCAAAAGCTTCCATCTCTTGCAAGCTTCTAAGCTTTCACTTTACGATACAAGTCGAGATACTACTCTCCTCAACACCTTTCTTTGCTTCCCTCCCCAAATCAACCCTTCTCCTCCACTTTGTGACCGAAGCAAGTCTGGAACGGCCATTTCTTGGTTTAGGCCGGACTTGTACAGATCGATCTCTCGAACCTATAAAGTGCTCACGTGCAGCACATTTGTTTAGGGTTTGAATCAGTTTCTCACTCACTCACCGAAATTACCGAAATCAGCAGAAACGATTTTCACCCATAAACAGCTGGGTACCCCTCCAAATATAAATAATGAAGAAGAAGATGAACTTCAATGCACTGCAACTGGAGGTTTCTCATTCAAATTATGCTACAACTGGTTAGTACAGCAGCTCCCTGAAAACCTTAATGATATTCCACACTCTTGCATTTGGATCCAATTTGTGCCTCCAAATATCCAATTTTTCATGTGGCAAGCTGCACAAAATGCCATCCCCACTATGGACAACCTTTTGAGAAGAGGATGTCAAATTCAGCAATCCACTTGTGCTCTTTGCTCTCTTGCACCAGAATCTGTGGATCACTTACTTTTACATTGTGATATCTCACACAAGGTATGGTCTTACTTTATTGGAGGTTACAACATCAGATGGGCGCAAGGTGGTTTAGTCTCTTCACAATACAGGCATGGAAATTCAGGAGAGGTAGAAACAGGGGAAGGAAGATATGGCCATTAATTATCTTTGCAATCAGCTGGACTCTATGGGATGAAAGAAATCGCAGAGTAATGGCTCATAAAAGACCAAAAGATGATGAAGAGATCATCACCGATGTGAAGCTCTTGATTTACATACGGGGAAGTCATCAAAAATGGTTCTCAGGGATTTCTTTTCGAGAATTGATTACTCAGTGGAAAACAGTTATAGATTCAGGTTAAGCTTTTCTCTGTAATTAAACATGGATGCGGTTCTTGGACCTATACCTATAAATACTCAAATGGGGCCTTAGAGCCTGTTACTTTTTCTTTTATAAAATCAACCTTTCAAGTCAAAAAAAAAAAAAAATCCAACCGCATACATAATATTCGCTGTTTTTTTTCTCTGGTACATTGAGGTGTCAAAAGATAGACGTCTCCTCTCTCCAACACTTCAGCGCCACATCACCAAACGCAACTATTCAGCTGTCATACAAGGCTCCGAATCCCGTGTCTCCAATCCCGTCGTCTCTTCGTGTCCCACCACTCGAAGGTCGATATGTATCGGATATTTATTTACTTAAATATAAAATCTAGAAACACATTAATGGGACGAAATCCAATAAAGTCTAGAAATACATAGATACATAAAAGTCATAAATACATTTTATTTTCAACATATCTTATAACAAAAGTAAGATTTAGTTTCAGTTAATAACTATAGTAAGATTTAGTAATTAATGGTGACGAAATCTGAAGGTCCAATAAAGTTTAAAAATATATATGGATAAAAATCATAATTTATATTTCATTTTTTTGATATCTTCTAACAATAGTAAGATTTATATATTCTGTATTATTATTATTCTTTATAAATCAATCCTTTTGGCCTCTCGTGTCAAATATTTAGTGCTAGTTTCTGAGAAGATTATTAAGAATAATAATGTTGAAATTCATCAACTCAACAAGTTGGCAACTCATTCTAGCTATATTCATTTATGTGGTTTTAACTCCAAAACCATTTGTTAATGGAAGAACGATTTCGAATGTTGAGAAGAAATCAATAATCAAAACTATTAAGGTAAAAACGTAATTTATATTTGTTTATACGTAATCTCAAGTTTCACTGCATATTAAACATATATATTGATCGATTTTTATGGTGTAGGTCGACAACAATGAAATCATTGATTGTTATGATATTTTCAAGCAACCTTCTCTTAATCACCCTTCGCTTCATAACCATACTATACAGGTTCAACACATATTTTCCTTATATATATGTTTTTATTTCAAATTCTAAGAAATTGTTTTGTCTTTGTCATTATAAATATGAAACAGATGAGACCAAATGTGTACCCGAAAAATATAAACTTAGATAATCCGGGGACTCTCCAAATTACACAAACTTGGCATAAGTATGGGACATGCCCACATGGAACCATCCCTATTCAGCCGGAACATTGAAAAACATTACTCTTCAATACTTTTGCGTAAGCAACATCGTCCAAAGCCTATTCGGAACAAGAAGCGTAATACATTACAGCCAAATGGAGTTAGGGACAACCATGAGGTATATTTATACGTCCTTATTTTTCTTATGAAAAGTGTTAGTAATATTTTTGGTTTGTATCTTTGTCTTCTAGTAATTTTGAAAATGGTATGTGCTCAATGACTCATGTAGTATGCGGTAATAAGAATGCGCGGAAGTTTTCTAGGAGCACAAGCAAAAATAAATTTATGGAATCCGATGGTGGAATCAATAATTGAAATGAGTGTATCCCAAATTTGGGTTATGGCCGGTGACACGGTGATCTTAATACTATTGAAGTTGGATGGGCGAGTAAGTTGTTAATCCAAGATTATGTTTCTATAATTCAAACTTGGGTTTTGTATGATTTCTTGGCTCAATTTTTCTTTTTAATTAGGTATACACAACCAATTTTGGTGATAACCAAACCAGATTCTTTATAATGTGGAATTTGTAAGTATTGTTACTCCTCGAAATGTTATATGGTATTCTTTTTTCTTGATGATATATTAGATCATTATGCATTCATTATTCTCCTTCCTACTCTCATTGGAATATTAGTTGGAAGTGCTTGCCTCTACCATGGAAAGAAAGATAGGAACCTATTGTACCAAAGGTTCCAGTAAGACCAATATTATCGTGCGGTGTTATTTTTAACTTTTTTATTTATTTGTTAGAGCGATTTCTACCAACACTCTTGCATCAACTTTGAGATGTCCTGGCTTTGTGCAAACATCCAGGGTATTGCCCTTGGTTGTAATTTTACGGAAGTTTCCACTTTTAATGGCGATCGGAAAGATGCTACCTTCGGTATACACAAGGTTAGAAAGTGGAAAGGATCAATGTTTTTGCTAGCGTCATTTCTTGACTCTACTTTAAAAGATGATGTTGTATCATTTTGCGAGGATCCAATTAGTGGAAATTGGTGGGTACAATTACAAGATATTTCCTTGGGATATTATCCAAGTTCCCTATTCACCCTATTGTCAAAGACTTAAGATCGTGTAGAATTTGGTGGAGAAATCTACGACGGGAGATATAGTGGACGACATACTACAACTCAAATGGGTAGTGGTCATTTCCCTTCAGAAGGAGGTCTTAGAGTATCCAGCTATTTTAGTCATGTTCAAGTAATTAATGAAAATAACGAAGCCAAAGACCCGGAAAATGTGCAGACATATATAACAAATCCGGATTGCTATGATTTGAAAGTTGACAAGAAACGTACGAATGGTTATAGTTTTTATTATGGAGGTTCTGGCTATAATGATAATTGTCATTAATAGTAAAACATGTCTAAGTGGTTATTAATAGTGGTCAGCCCTTAACAAATTGAAACAGTTAGGGGAAGAAGATACAAAGAAAACGGAGCCAGTTGAAGGGGATAAAAAGCCGTGAAGCTGGTTGCATCTTGAAATTAGATAACAAGGAACCTTTACGTGAACCTACTGCAATTGCGCCAATGTCTGTGATTTTTATATTATGAATTATTGTTGTCTGTCTTTATATCATTGATCCTAAGAGTGTTATTTCTTTTGGGTTAACCTATATCAATTGTTATTGTCCATTTTGCTAGTAACTTGACCTTATTTGAATGGGTGAATGTGGTGTATGCTACTGTGACTTATTGAGTTATTTCCTTCGTTTACATGCGTGCCCAACAAGTGTACTCTGACAAAAATGTGGAACGAGAGAGATATCCCATTAGCATTTAGGGGATATATTTCCTTTTTCTTCTTGATGTTATTTGCTAGATAATGTTAGGTACCAAATTGATACTTTTTATATATATTCGTCTAGTGTCTTGATACTGCAATATATCCTGTTATGTTAGTGTTATGACCGCTAAGATATTACTAAAAAAATAAATATAGTTTGAACAAAAAACTACACCTTAGTTTGTCTTCGTTGTTCAATAAATTTCACAAGAACCTACAAGCAGAGTTCTCTGTAATAATGACTTGTTAACTTGTTACATCGTTTTGTGTCCATTGTGTCATTAACTTTGTAACTATATCTTATGAACTTGTTACATTATTTTTGTAATAGATTATGAGAAAGATTTCGCTGCTGGATTACTTTTAAGTTTAATCGCGCTAATGTTGCATGGAAAAAGTACGCCCTTAGTTGCTTACATGATTTCCCTTTCTTTTTAAAAAAAAACTGAAAAATCTCGGGAGGCTCGAGCATAAGGGTGGAATTCTCTCATCAAGGAGCACAAGTGTTTTCATGGAGAAGATCACATTAGCAAGAGTAGATCAAAATTGATTTTGTGGTTGTACATATTTCGCGTAAGAGACAGTGACAAAATTGGCTCTTGATAATTTGATTCCTTGGTTTTTGAATATTTCCCTCTGCGTTTGCCTTGAATCTGAATTCTTGGCTCTTGTTTTTTCTATGTAGGCACTCTACTTGTTGCTTTGGGGCATCTCCGGGTCTAAAAATCCAATAATCTGTGTGTAAAAGTCCTCTCTAATAAATCCTCTCAAAAGTCAACACAGAGACGGATTCTTTTCATTTTTTTTTTTTCTTCTGCATCATTAGATCCCCAAATACGGTTTCCATCAATTTCTCTAAACCATCTTCTTGTGCAAATCCTAATTTCATATCATTCATGGAGTATTTCAAGAAACTCCCGGAGACATCACGAGTAGATATCTTAAGTAGAATACCCATTTTGAATATGTTGTTGGATGCAAATCGGTTTGCAAAACTTGGAATAATCTTGTTTCAATTCATCCATCATTCTCAAAATTTTGCATTTATATCATCTCAATCAGGCTTCGTTGATTCGAGTAAGTTGGGTTTTCTTGCTTTGACTTATGAGACTAGGAAGAGTATTCCAAAATTTAGTTATTTTGAATATAATGAGATCCATCGATCCAACACCACCCATTGAAAAAATTACAAGAATGAATTTAACCACTCCATTTCTTGGTGCTATTAGATTTCTTGGTTCGTACAATGGGTTGGTCTGTTTTACTCAATGTCGATCTTACGTAGAACAACTTCATGGAGATGGACTTGTTTGTATTTGTAACCCAATTACGAAAAGAGTATGTTATGCTTCACGATATTAAGAGAGATTTTTGTGATACTACTTTGTTCATTTTATGTCTAGGCAAACCGGATTTGGTCATGTTTCTTCCACCAATGAGTATAAAGTTATGGGAATCTTTGTTGATGCCTGAGTTTGTACAAGTTTACATATACACTTTAGGCAGTGGAATTGGATGGAGAAACCTTAGAAAGTTCAATGTTGGACTCGGTCCACATACGGAACCAGAGTATCTTTGCCAATGGAGCTGTGTATTGGATTGGCGCTCAATTTGGAATGATTGTAACTTTCGATTTGTCCCGGGGAAATTTTCTGTGAAAATCTTTCGCCACGTGTGCCGGTGCCGGCATACAATGATTATCGGGCTTATAATAAAATAGGTGTTACTGGATGGGTTTTTGTTTTATGCTAGTTTGCTAGTTAGCGAAAGATTACATTGTCATGACATATGGTTATTAAAAAAGAGGAATGTCAATCATGACATGAAAGAGCAAGAAAAACGTCGGTTATGGGCTTGGAGTAAAGAGTTTAAGCTTGATAGTAGGGAATTCTGGCCATTACGAAGAATGATGGTGTTTTAACTTACAAAAATTTCAAGCTCGGCACTTATGACACAAAAGCTTCAACCTCCGAAACGCTTATGGATTTTAAGGAGCGATTTCGTAAAGTGTATCCTCACAAGAACACTTTGGTTTCTTTGAAAGAATTAGGGGAAGAAGATACGAAGATAATGGAGTCAGTTGAAGGAGATAGAAAGCGTGAACTGTTTTCCTGCTCGTATTGGCATTGCCTTAGGGAGTTTTCTATAATACATTATTGTTTGTTTGTCTTTATATCATTGATCCATCTTTATGAGAGTGTTATTTCATTTGGGTTTAAACTACATTAGTCGCTTTATTCATTGTTCATTTTGCTAGCAACTTGGATGTATACTTGATTTTGTGTGTTTCTCTATATTTAAATCTTGTGCGTACGTTTGAGTTCGATCTCTCAAGTGTTTCACGAGACTCTTTAATTGTGCTTTGTATGTATGAGTATGAGAAAGCGAAAATTTTAGCAAGAAGCGTTGTTTGATGCTCTTTAGAAGGAAAACATAGCAGTGTTTTATGTTGGTCCTTCTTTCTATCCTTTTGCAACTGTCTTGTGGATACTACTAACATTTTCAGGTTCTTGAAAAATAAATGTTTAGTGCATTTGATGAAGAGTTTGATGTGCATCATATTCTTTGTTCCGTTTGCGGATGCTCATTCAACGAGAACTCTCTAGTTCCAAGAGTCTGTTTGTGTTTGAATCTTTTTGCTATTATGAAATTTGTTCGCATGATGAGATGCTTTGGCATAGCGAGTCAAGTGTAAGCTTGGTTAAGCTTGGCGCTTGAAAAGCGAGGTTCGGCAATTTTTTGCTCTATGGCATTATTTGTTTTGTGACCAAATTTTACGACTACGTTTAGTGGGGCTTGCTGGATGGAGGTGAACGCGAATTATACAAGGTTAGAATATCTTGTCCTAGCGATACATGAAACCTAATAAAACAATATCACTCCATAGTATCCAGATTTTAATTGTGAATCATGTTTCTATCTGATTTCTGCTACTTGATCTTGTTATCCATGAGTTTAATATATACCTTTTCTTCTTCTATGTGGCTCAAGCTTTATTTTTCGCCTCTGGTCTTGGGCTGACCCATCTTTACCACTATGATCATATTTGAAATTTTCAATGTCTTCTTATTGTCGAGAGACGGCGATAAAGCTCGGTTCCATGGGTGTCGAGACAAAAAGTTTATGATTACATTTATCCTCTACTAGTGATAGCTTATGGAGTTCTTGATATCTTTGAAGTACATTTAAGGAACATTAGCGGCGCATTGAAGATATATTAGGAAACATATTCTATTTTAAGTTTGTTACGAGTTATATTAGGAATAGTTCTCGTGATACGCAAGTATTGTGTCTTGCTAATCAAGTCATATTGATGTATAAATATCTTGAAAGTCTAATGAGAAAGATAGAGCGATCGTGAATTTAAGATGGCATCGAGCCTGGTTAAAACCCTAAAACCCTAAAATCCTTAAATCGATTTTTTTCATTAAACAGAATGGTAGAAGACGAAACATCAAAAGATGGAGGAAAAGGAAAACAACCGGAGCATGATTCATCGAAGAATCATCCGGTGTATCATCTAGGATCGAGTGATGGTCCTGGTATTCTTATTACCCCGATTGTCTTACGAGGAACTAACTATGATGAATGTGCTTTGTATCCATTAGAAGATCATTAATAGCCAAACGAAAGTTTGGTTTTGTTAACAACACAATAAAAGAACCTACGAGATCCTAGAACAATTGGAGGAATGGATTGCGGTTCAATCAACCATTGTTTCTGGATTAACAACACCACGGATTCCTCCATACGATCGACCTTTGGGAGATTATGATGATCTTTGCTCTTCTCTGGACACACTTGGAAACGTTTTTGTGTGGTAAGTGGTACAAGAATCATCAAATAAAATTATCTTTGAGTGAGTGTAAACAAGGTAAATACGAAAGTGTAGTTTGTTTATTTTGGAAGATTAAATAAGTTGTGGGGCGACACAGTGACATATATGAAAATACCACAATGCAAGTGTGGTCGATTGCACACTGTGATATTGCGAGTCGGTGACTACTTTGAGAGAAAAAGATTATCTTCATTATTTTTTGATTGGTTTGGCCGGTGTGTATGGGTCACTCGTGAACAATTATTAGCAAGAGATCCTTTACCATCAATAGATCTGCATACCAGACGATAGTTAACTACGAGCGGTTGAGATTGGGAGGCTGTGCTTCTATCTAAGGACGTGCGGGAAAACGTTATGGCTTTTAAGGTACAACTTTGAACAACGAGCAACCACAAATACTTATGATGCTTCAAAGTTTTGCAGGCATTGTAATCGAGAGGGACACTCGATGATGGGTGTTATCAAATAATTGGTTATCTGAATGGTGGGGAGACAGACCTCGTAGTGGTAGAGGATATGCAAGAGGTGGCAGAGCTAGTGGTATAGGTAGAGGTGGTTTTGCATCTGGCAGAGGTGGCATAGGATATGGCAACATCAATCCTGTTCGTGCAAATAACTTGAATATACCAGCAGACTCGGTGATCAAATACGACATCTACGAGATGGATTTGGCTTGGCTGGAGTGGCAAAGGCTCAACTTCAACAAGTACTTGAGTTTTGAGCTCAAACAAACCAAAAATTCAACTACAAGGTAAACAACACAGGGCTTCTGGATTATAGATACAGGAGCTACGAATCATGTCACATGTAATATAGATGACATGATAGAAGTAAAAGATATTAAGGCATGCTCAGTAGGTTTTCCAGATGGAAAGTATGCGAACTCTGAAAAAATTGGAACTGTGATTCTTCCTGGTGGTTTGAAACTTGATAATGTGCTTTATGTACCTCGGATAACTTGCAACTTAATCTCGGTCATACGGATGATCGATGAGATAGCTTGTGTTGTGCAATGTACTAACGGTTTATGTCTTATACGGGACCGGTTGTGAGGAAGGTGATTGGAGTGGGTGAGAGACAAGGTGGACTATATTTTTTTCGTGGTGTTCCTCCAGTCAAAGTGTTTGCAGTTAGTTGGGATTCGTATGAGCTGTGGCATCAAAGATTGGGACATCCTTCAGAAAAAGTATTGAAAAAGATACCTGCTGTGAGTTCGTTATCTAGGAAGAATAATAATGCTTGTGATATTTGTCCACGAGCAAAACATCGTAGAAGTAGTTTTCCTAATAGTCAGATTAAAGCTATTTGTATATTTGAGTTGGTTCATTTGGATTTATGGGGGCCTTACAAGACACCTTCGTCTTGTGGAGCTCATTATTTTTTAACAATAGTTGATGATTTTTCAAGAGGTGTGTGGATTTATTTGATCAAATCTAAAGCGAGGTTGAAATGGTATTTCTTGATTTCATTGCTCTCGTTAAACGCCAGTTTAGCAAGGAAATCAAACATGTTAGAAGTGATAATGGAACAGAATTTAATACTTTGCGTGGATATTTTAAGACTAATGGGATAATATTTGAGACATCTTGTGTTGGTACGCCCCAACAAAATGGGAGAGTTGAGAGAAAACACCAGCATATAATGAATGTTGCAAGAGCTTTGAGATTTCAATCTAATTTACCAATACAATTCTGGGGCCAGTGTGCATTGACTGCGGCATACTTGATAAATCGAACACCAACACCTTTACTTGATAACAAGACTCCATATGAAATTCTGTTTGGAAAGCAACCACCATATGATCGGTTGAAAGTGTTTGGGTGTTTGTGTTATGTACATAATCAAAACGATTAAAGGAGATAAGTTTGCAAGTCGAGGAAGAAGGTGTGTATTTCTTGGTTATCCATTTGGTAAAAAGGCATGGCAAGTTTATGACTTAGACACAAAACAATTTATAGTGTCAAGAGATGTGGAATTTTATGAACACCAGTTTCCATACATGATGGACAATATTGGGCAGTCAAATAATATTGATTTATCCAGTAATGAAGTATGTTGGAGTGATGATGAGGATAGAGAAGAAGTACAGTTACCTAGTGAAGCTATTGAATATAAACAGTTTGAGCTACAACAACAACAAAGTAATGAAGAACCACAGCTTGATATTGAATAAGAAGGATGTGTTCAAGAACATCCTAAGGAGAGTACACAGGATGCTCTCTCTAGTGATACATCATCTGGAGTTGTGGAAGATAATAACAGAAGTGAGATGGGTAAAGGAAAACATCAGAAAATTCCTTCTAGCAGACTCAAGGGTTTTGTGGACGCATACGTACGAGAAAATAGTCCACCTTCCACTCAACCTACACAATCATCGGCCTCAGGTACACCCTATCCTTTGACATATTATGTTAGTTGTGATCGTTTTTCTATGGCACATAGAAATTTTCTTCTGACTATAACATTTGGAAATGCGCCTAAGAACTTCAAAGAAGCTATGAAGCATCCGGGATGGCAAAAAGCCATGGCGAGAAGAAATAAAAGCTCTAGAGGAACAAGGAACATGGTAATTGGAGGAATTGCCACCGAGGTAAGAAGGCATTAGGAAGTAAATGGATTTACTTTGAGAAGCATGATGAAAATGGGAATTTGATACGTCTCAACGCAAGATTGGTAATATTTGGGAATCATCAAGTTGAAGGATTGGATTATAATGAGACCTTTGCACCGGTGGCAACGATGACAACAGTTCGTACCTTTCTAGCTGTTGCAGCAGTTAAGAATTGGGAAGTGCATCAAATGGATGTCCATAATGCATTTCTTCATGGTAATCTGGAAGAAGAAGTGTATATGAAGATACCTCCGGGATTTTCCAAAGGAAATTCTAATATGGTTTGTAGAATGAAAAAATCATTATATGGCCTAAAGCAGGCGCCTAGATGTTGGTTTGCAAAGTTATCAACATCTTTGAAAAATTATGGCTTCAAACAGTCATATTCAGATTATTCTCTTTTTACTATGACAAAAGGAAAAATGCATCTGAATGTCTTAGTTTATGTAGATGATCGATTGTGGCAGGCAATGATCTAGTTGAACTTGAAGTTTAAAACTTACTTGGGACAATGTTTCAAGATGAAGGATCTGAGAAAGTTGAAATATTTCTTAGGTTTAGAAGTGGCTCGTAGTAAACAAGGTTTCTACATATGCCAAAGAAAATATGCATTGGATATTATCATGGAAACAGGATTATTGGGTGCAAAACTGCAGAGTTTCCAATGGAAACGAATCATCAACTAGCATTGGCGAAAAAGGAGGCTGTCTTGGGTGATGTGGAAAAATATAGAAGGCTGGTAGGTCATTTGATTTATTTGTCGAGTCACAAGACCAGATCTTGCTTACTCAGTGCATATTTTATCACAATTTATGCAACAACCAAGAGTGGAACATTGGGAAGCAGCGCTCCGTGTTGTTAGATATTTGAAGAAGAGACCAGGACAAGGAATTTTGTTGCGCTCTGATAGTGGTCTTATTTTAAAAGGATGGTGTGATTCAGATTGGGCGAGTTGTCCATTGACTAGACGTTCATTAACTGGTTGGTTTGTTCTTCTTGGTTTTTCTCCTGTGTCTTGGAAGACTAAGAAGCAACATACAATCTCTCGGTCCTCGGCAGTGGCAGAATACAGATCTATGGCAGCTGTAACATGTGAGTTGAAGTGGTTGAAACAGTTACTTGGTGATTTGGGAGTTCATCATATGCATGGGATGAATCTATTTTGTGATAGCCAATCGGCACTATACATTGCTCAGAATCCAGTATTTCATGAGCGAACAAAACATATTGAAGTGGATTGTCATCTTGTCAGAGATGCCATCTTACGGAAGATTATATCACCCTCATATACCCCTACAACGGTGCAATTGGCTGATATCTTCACAAAGGCATTAGGGAAAACTCAGTTTCAGTTTCTTTTGTCCAATATGGGCATTTGTGATCTCCATGCTCCATCTTGAGGGAGGGTATTAGGAAACATATTCTATTTTAAGTTTGTTACGAGTTATATTAGGAAGAGTTCTCGTATATTCAAGTATTGTGTCTTGCTAATCAAGTCATATTGATGTATAAATATCTTGAAAGTCTAATGAGAAAGATAGAACTGATCGTGAATTTAACAAGATACTATCCGCATAATCAATTCTGAGAAGTTCTGCCACTTCAATTTAAAAAAACAAAAACCCTTGACCACGGGATTACACGCGCTCTACCACTGAGCTAAATCGGCTCTTGTTCAATTCAATTGTTTCTTCGCATCTACCAATGGCGGTCGATCTATATAGGCACCCTATTTATTGCTTTGGGCCTCCGAGGAGGCTAAAAAACCGGTGCACTCTATGTAATTTACCGTATCCTCTCAACACAAAAAAGAGATCTCATTTCAGCTTTACTCTCTCCAGATGCCTATCCCCAAACCCCATCTCTTACTTAAACCCTAGAATTCATATTCTTATGTAAATCCTTACTTCATTATTCATGGAATATTTCAAGTCCCTTCCTGTAGAGAATACATTAGATATTTTGACTCGTTTGCCAACTGAATCGGCGCTCGATTGCAAATTTGTATGCAAAAAATGGAGAAATCTTGTTTGTAATCCATCATTCTCCAAGATGCACTTCCGTCGCCATCTCTCAAAATCCTGATTCTGATATTTGTAAGTTGGGTTTTCTTGCTTTATTTGGAATTGTGATTATTATGCTACTAAGTATCAGAATTTCACTACTTTGAATATAATAAAAATCATGATCATCTGAAGCACCTATTGAGAAAATTAAAAGGGTCAATTTAACCACTCCATTTTTGATATTAAAATTTAATTTCCTTGGTTCGGTTAATGGTTGAATCTGTTTTTTTCAATTTTCCTTGGAAGAACATTGTAAAACTGTTTGTATTTGTAACCCCATTACCAAAGAGTATGTCATGCTTCCTAAAATTAATCCAGATTCTTGTTGTAAGTATATTCGGTCGAGGACCGCATTTGGTTGTGTTTCTTCAACTGATGAATACTGGGGCCGAGTTTGCAGAAGTCCACATATACACTTTAGGCAGTGGAACTGGATGGAGGAAACTTGGAAAGTTCAATTCTGATTTCCGGACATTAAATGAACAAGCTATCTTTGCCAATGGAGCTCTTTATTGGAAGGGTTTTAAGGAAAGAACAATTGTAACCTTTAATTTGTCCGAGGATTACTCACCTCCATTAATAGATAATCCCTCCGTTTCACAAAGACAGTCACTTTGACTTTCTCAAAATATTAAGAAGACCATACTATTTTACTTGACTACCCTTAGTTACTTACCTATTTTATTTTAATAAAAATGCTAGCAATAAAGACTATCCAAAATTGGTTTGAGAATTATAAATACGAAATATAAAAGGGAAATTTAAAAGATATTGAATTTAAGAAGTATAAACTTTATAAGGAATCTAATTTTTAGAGTTAAATGTATATTTCCTTAAAAGGAATGAAGGATATATTTGTTTCCTCAATTTACTAATTTATTTAATATTTTAGATTGAGTCACGTTAAAAATAGATTTATGAATATAAAGAATTCATGGGTATATTAGAAAGTTCATTGAAAAAGTATGACTATAAACAGAAACTGGACACAATTTTGAAACTGACGAAAAAGGAATAGAGGACGGTCTTTCAGAAACAGAGGGAGTATTTTAGTTGCGTGTAACTTTCTTGATGCAATTTGATGGTGCATGCGTGGATTCATTCTTTTCATGGTTTGATTGGGCCCCAAAAAACTAATTACAGGCCTCGCCATTTTATTTGCACCCCAAATTTTCAGGGGCTTATTAAACTGACTGTGAAAATATTGTTTTACCCTTTATTTTTTTTTATTTTTTAAATCAATGTCCTCTTTAAAGGGTCGTTAATAACGATACTTTAGAGGGACGTTGTGGTTTATAATTTATATGACGATTCTAGAGAGTCGTCAATGCTTTCAATGACGACTCTAAGAGTCGTTACTTTTTTCAATACCATTTAAAAGAGTCGATTAACGATCCTAAGTCTTTAAATGACGAATGTAAAGTGTGTTCTTTGTAGAGTCATCAACTGAAACAATGACGACACTTTAGGGTCATCATTGAAAATAGTAACAACACTTAGAGTCGTTATTGGTAACATTAACGACTCTTTAGACTTGCATTGAAAGTAGTCTTAACATTAACGACTCTTTAGAGTCGTCATTGTTATAAAAAAGTTACAAATACCATGACGATTTTTCATACAAGTCTGCAAGCGAAAAAAGAAAAAAAAAAGGGAATTGCAAACGAAAAATTTGAAAAGAAAAAGAAAGATTAAACTCTAATTAAGTAAGATTAACACTAATTAAGTGAGATTATCACTAATTAGATAAGGGGTAGATTAGTCATTACCAAAATATTTGGATAAGGAGTGACTCAAATTAAGTTTGCGTGACCTTTTTTGTCCTCTAGTGGGAGGCCCCCAATTAGTATTTAGGGCCCTCAATTAAACGAGGATTCTTTTGATGTGCTATGCTTAGGGTATACCAGTGACATTTGCGATTTCGTATAATATGTGATGTCAATAGAATGAAAGATACTCCATTTAAAGTTATGTTTCATTTCAGTAATGGAATAGAAATAGTGGTGGATACTATAAACCCTGGTTACCGACTTATCCATTGTATTCATTCCATTAATTTAGTTCAATTTTATTATTTCATTTTTCAATTCTAAAAATCCAAAAACATCATTACTGGTTAGTTTCATTAAAGATATTGATAATAGTATTTCCACAGCTCCCTGTGGGTTCGAATTGTACTTGTCTCTATCTACTAGTTAGACACCGTACGATTGCGGTTATCACATATTGGGTTTCCCCAGATGCCTATCAAAATGCGTTTTGCAAGTCAAGCATATGAATATGCCCATTTAAATGTAAAGCACAAGGATAATGCAAATAATATGTGTGTTAACAACCGGACAATACTATTCGGCATAATCCACACCCACTCTTGTTGATTATAACCTTTAAAAATTATACGAGCTTTCTAAGTGTCATGCATGTATTGGTTAAATCCAATAATAATTTTTTTTGACCGGTCAATAGGAAAGGATTCATTGAAAAAGAGGTATTTAGGGGTACCTCAACCCAATAAATACAACCAACACAAAAAAGGAAACCGAGTTAGGAATCGATCACCCAAAGAAAAACCAAGAAAAAAACTAATTGAGAAAAACAAGAAATAAACACCAAATATCTCATATCCATCTCAAACCGGCCGATAGAAATATGAGTCCCATAAAGCTGTCACTTTTTTAACCGTTAACCCCAACATTTTAGTGTGCGACTCCACCCAAAAATAAGCTTGAATCTTAATATCTCGAATTAGACTTTCCAAGTTTCTCTTTTTATGATCGAAGATTTTAGAATTCTTTTCTTTCCAAATACACCACTATATTGCAACCGGTAAGTTGTTCCATATACAGTTAAATCCAATAATAATGAGACCTCCTTTTATTTCATGGGGATCAAATTTGACGAAGAAAATGTGCGATACCATAAGAAGTATATAGGAAAAGTTGTACAAAAACTTGTTTAATGCAAAAACTACGGCTACTATGTTAGTTTCATGTCACGTCATTTTTTGATAAATATTGTTAGTACCTTTCAATTCGGATCATGACCCATAATGAAAGATTTAAGGATTATCGAACAAATTTGTTCTTTTTTTATTCTGATAATACAAAACACATTATGATACTTTTATATTTAATACCGATTTAAAATGGCATAATATGAATAATATTTCAAGAAAATTATATTTTGCGGATTAACACCATGTTTGTTTACTTCTGACTTATCTGAGTCGTCTAGATTCGAGTCAACTGGATCTGAGTGAAATCACCTGACTCATCTGGACCTGACTCGATATATTTGTTTTGAGTTGACTCAAAAATATGTGAGTCGGTGGTTTGGTCTCATGAGTTAGGGGTATTTTTTTATCTGACTCAAACGGGCCCGAATAACAGGTTACATCTGGGTCAGAGGTCAAGTGAGATCTGACTCAAAATAGAAAATAAACGATCATTGTTGACTGCCCGAGTAAGGGATTGACTCAGATCCATATTAGAGCAGTTGCCAAACAAACAATGTCTAAGTTGATTTATTCAGCTGCAAACAAACAAGGTTTAAGTTGATTTATTCACTGCACGCCATATACAATAAATAAATTGGAAATGGTTAAAAATAGGGCTTATTTCAGCATTAATTTTATTATATTCTGTTTTATTAAGCTTGATTTACCTATCCAAGTACAGGAACCTGAGCAACGGTTCTTTGGGGATCATGGTTCACAATAAGCCTAACACGATTACAACAAATATCTGTATATACAGACGATCCTTTTCCTATGATAACTACATTCACGCCCGGCAATTGTCCTTCAATGACTGCCTTTGCTTGCGCAGCTGGCTTCCCGAGGAGCTGCGGCCAAGACATCCGTCCCGCACCTCCTGCAATATTAACAAAGAAAAAACAAATGTGCCTCAAGAAATATTCTTTGGATCTATTAAGAGTCACGGTATCCGAAAACTGAAAATTTCTTTGGCATCTATGTCTTTTCTTTTTTCGGCGAACTTGAAAGAAAATTCTAGAAAATTTTATCAAACAAGAAGGTGTACATAAAGAAAATTCCACGAAAAAATGATGTATTCTTACCGAGACAATCATCGCCTCCACCGCCAATGCATGGGGGATAAGGCATTTTCAAATCTTTGATCTGTTTGTTGTTTTTTTCGATTTGATGAATTGGTAGGGTTTTTGCGATTAAGTTGCAACTGTGAACCTTAATTTATAGTTTTATACGTGCGCGACTAAGAAGATCCAAAAAGGAATGAAAGAAAATCTTTCATCTTAATTAGCTAGATATTCGTCATTCAATTGCACCGATATTGTAACAGATACTATGGTAAATAAAAGATATCTTATAACTAATTTATTAAATGTGATATCAATGAGCGTGCAAAGCTTTAATTTCTGGGATGGGGTGCACAAGAACCATATGTAGAATACGAAGCTGCTCATCCGCAACCACGGGCTCAACCACAAACTACACTCGCCCATGTCAATCCAACTGGGATTTCTTTACATATTCACGATTTTTTATATCTTTCCCGGGAATAACATTGATCATCTTAATCTTAATTTTTTTTTTTTTTCTCCTATTATATGTGGGCTTTTGGAAGAGGTTTCCAATTCCATCCCTCAACCAGCACCCACACACGCAAAGAATTACTCACGTCCACTACTATTGTCCCCAACGCATTAAGAACAAATCAGAAAATACAATGTGTGTAATATCAGATCAGAACCTTTGCAATTGTGTCTACAATCGGCATACAGTATTAGTTTGTTTTTAAACCAAGAACTCATTGTCAATCCACCAAAAAGAACCGAATAAGCACTGTCAATTGGTACAGTTGCCCTTTTTCCATAGGTTTTTGAAAATGTTCAAGCTTGTTCGGTTTATAGCCCAACGGTGGCATTCAGTGCGTGCAACTATCTACTTAGTTAAGTTCGGGGAGATCGCAGCGGTCGTATGTCATGAGCAGTCATCCACTATGTAAATGCCTATATAAAGAGCGAGAGAGCCTAATAGACAAGGGGGAAAAAAATGAAAAGATAATATAATAGAGAGAGAAAAGGAGAGAAAAAGAGAGAAAAAGATGGATTATCTTTCAGCAGTGCAACCATCTACCGATTGGACTTTGGTAGATCGACACAAAGGAAAGGGTAAGAAGAAGACAGGGGCTCAAGTGCTATCAATTCAAGGGGTAAGTTTCGAATTTTTGAAGATAGTAGAAGACAAAATTGAGAAAGTGGTGATTAAAGAAAGAAACAAAAGCTATCTTGATGTAACCATTTGTCGGGAATCTGTGACATGGTTAATTTCTGCTTTGGAGAGAGAGGCACGATGGGAAGGATCCAAGAGAAGTTTCTGGAGGTTTAAAAGCAAACACAATTGGATCTGTGTAGATCGGTTGTGGAATAACGATGGTGAGTTTATGAAGGCGAATTTTGTGGGTAGAGGGGTTAATCCGGCCAAAGTTTGCTTTTTCCCTGCTGGTCCCAATAGGCAGGGATGGAAGGATGTTGCTCATATGCTTAATGTATGTCTGAAGGGTAAGAAAGATGATCTCTCTGCCATGGCCCATTAATAATATTTTGCATTTGTACCGGTGCGGAGGTGTTAAGTTGTTAACAAGATCTCATAAGAAAAGAACCATTTTTTTGGGGACCATGGTTTTTTTTTGGGATCATGGTTCTATTTTTAGTAAGACATTTAGAAGTCAATCTAGGTCACCGCTTATCTAGTTAGTGTAATGATTAGTGAAATGATTAAGTTAAAGATAATTAGTGAGATTAAAAATCGGATGGGTTTTTTAAAAAGAAGTAGAATTATTGAGAGAGTAAAGTTAGAAGATGAAGAAGTAAAACATGGATTTTACCAACCACAACTTAGGAGAAAGAGTATTTGGGTACCGGGTATCTTCAAACTTAGATAATGTTGGTTGAATTGATCCAAAATTTCAAAAAAATGTAAATTTTTAAGTAGATTTGGAGCTTGTTCGGTTACCTTATGTGAAGAGCAGTGTGAACACATACGAAAGTGTAGTTCGGTTACTTTTTCCAAACACGCGGAGTTACCGAAATCGCTCTTAATGGAGGTTTTTAGTCGTTCGGTTAGCACGCGAGTTCTAGGAACTTTGTTTATAGGATTTACTGAGTAATGTTCGGTTTGCCAGTAATCTTGCTAGAACTTTAGGGTCTAGAAGTTCGGTTGGTTCGCAGCCTATATGTAAGAACTTCGCGTTGATTAAGATTTTACCAAGTGTACAAAGGTCGGTGTTCGCAAACTTCATACCAACCAATATCTAACCGAACTACACACAATTAGTTAAGAGTTCGGTTTGTCAAGGTTTTTTGCGAACAAACCGAACATGGTGGGACAAGTTCGGTTAAATTGAAACTCAACATAGTGGGAAAAATAGCACAGTTCGGTTACATTGGAATTTTTTTTTTTTTTTTTTAATATTGGTAAAGTTCGGTTAGAAAATAGTTTTAGCCTTCTTTGCGAACCAACCGAACATAGTAGGCAAAGTTCGGTTAAATAAAAAATCAACATAGTGGGAAAAATAGCACAATTTGGTTACATTTGATTTGATTTTTTTTTTTTTTTTTTGTAATATTGGTAAAGTTCGGTTAGAAAATATTTTTAGCCTTCTTTGCGAACCAACCGAACATGGGGGGCAAAATTCGATTAAATCAAAAATCAACATAGTGGGAAAAATATCACAGTTCGGTTACATTTGATTTTTTTTTTTTTTTTTTGTAATATTGATAAAGTTCGGTTAGAAAATAACCGAAGTGTTCTTGGTTTCAGAATGTTCGGTTAGCAAACTAGTTTTTTTTAAACTATTCCTAACAAGAACATGACACTGTGTAACTTCCATTTAAACCATATTTTGATGACTCTTTTGCTCAAAATTTCAATTAAAAGCGAATTATAAGTAATGGGTTTGTGGGAAAATACTTATGGATAGGTTTGTTTATAAAAGATTGATTAATCGACGATGAAAATTCAATGAATCGACCGGGCTAAAAATTTGATGATTTTGATTAGATTTGTATATGATCAGGGTTAGATGATCATAAATTGATGTAGAATAGAGGAAGAAGAAGTTGTAGATTAGTTATAATTTTAATTAGGTAAAAGGGTAAATATGTTAATGATTTAAATTAAGTTATATATATATATAGAGAGGTGGTGGTGGTAGTCGAAGGTGGTGGGAGGAGGTGGTTATATATATATATATATATATAGGTGGTTATTAGGTTAGTTTTAAATTAAATTAGGTTAAGGGTAGGTTAGTCATTTCCACACTTTAGGACACCCCTTATAAACTATAGGGAAGGTGACCTAATAAGACCATGGTCCCCAGAAAAAAACCATGGTCCCCAGAAAATGGTTCTAAGAAAAATGCTTTGAATCTCTCTTTACCCCGAGCCTACTAACGTACTAGGCCTACTGCATTCTAAAGACCTCTGTAAACAATAGACATAAAAACAAACGGAAAATACTAAAGCTGGCACAATTAGACGTAACAAATCTTAACCGGAGTAGCAGTAAACAAACTGCACGACTAGTTAAACCAACTTACTTCAATAATCATGAGATTAGATAAAAAAGTGTGTAGTGAGTGGTCAACTAATGTTGCTCATATGCTTAATGAATGTCTGAAGGGTAAGAAAGATGATCTCTGCACAGGATGAAGTCGATATCATGAATGGAGAAATCTTTCCGAGTCTTAATGATAAGGAATCAAATCGTTTGGAACCGAGCATTGATTTGTGAGTGTGACAAACCGGTGTTGTGTTGGAAAGAAATTGGGGATTTTTTGGGGAAGGTACTAGGATTAAAGGAGGGATTTTCACTATCTCCCTTTGATAAATCAAAAGCTCTGTATTTTGCAGAGAATATTCAAAGTAGCCAAACTCTAATAACGAAGAAGTGGTGGAATTTTAATGACATGAGACTCCAATTCTCTTTATGGAAGGCTGAGAGTAATAGTCTAAAATCTTTAAAAATCAAGGCTCCTGATCCTGTATGGTTAGCAATTAAGGGTATTCCTTTACATTTATGGAATTTAAAGACTTTCAAGTACATTGGAGATTTATGGGGAGGGTTCATTAAGGTCCGTGAAGATTCAATTTCAGGTAGGGATTTCTATGAGGCTTTCATTCAAGTATCAAGTCGGCTATCAGAGGTGCAGGAATTTAAACAAGCTACCATTGATGGGAGGAAATTTTCTGTTATGGCGTATGAGCTAAAAGACTTGGGGGAAATTGAATCTTCAAATTGGAAGACGGTGGAGTTTGTGGCGGCGGAAAATCCCAAGGCTGGTGGTTCAAGAGCTGCTCCAGTGATCTCAACGGCTGTTGTACCAGACAGTACACACGTGGTAGATAAGGTGGCAGAAAATGTGACAGGTGGGCCACAGGTCAGTGAAATTCAAAATTCAAATTTGAATTCTTCGCATAGGAATACAGGTGGCAGTTCTGTTTGGGAGAGTCCAATGTTGACTTTGACACCATCCTTGGGAGATATCCACAACGGGTATCTCACGTCAGGCATACTCGACCCGGGTTGCACGTGTTTAGCGTATACGTTAGTGCCTGGGCCAGTAAACTCTAAATCGGCTCGTAAAAGAAGAAGAGCTCAATGGGCCAAGGCAAGGAAGCACGCACGTGAGCAGTGCCTAATCCACAAAGATGAAGTAGATGGTGATTTTGGGACACAGAGCGAGAATGAGGATGAAACATCTTTCCATGATGCAGTTGAAAGCCAACAATCTATTTCGCATGTTTCCGACTCAATTTCGGAAGGAAATTCATCCTCTCAATCCCCATCAAGTGGGTGCCGTGGAAAGAGCAGGGGTAGTGGTCCGATAACTGAAGTAGAAGGTCTTAGAAGGTTGCAATTATTGATCAATGATTTCAAAAGTGCAGGTCCAGAGGTGGGGGTTTCTTTCAGGCAAACAGAGATGGAATTGCAAAGGTTGATGAGTAATGCAGTGAAAGATAAAGACCTCAACTTGAGGGATTTGGAGGGTGCTGTGGGGTTAGACGAGCTGTAAGTGTTTGTTTTTTGTTCCGAGTGAAGCTTTAATTAGTTTTTAATGAAGATAAAAATTATTTCATGGAATATCCGTGGTCTTTGTAACCCGGATAGAAGAGCCGAACTTAAAACTCTCATTAGGTTGTGGAAGCCTGATGTAGGGTGTTTTCAAGAGACAAAAGTTTTGAAGTGGGATAGAAGAAAAGTGCAAGAAGTTTGGGGTAATAACAATTTTGATTGGGTTTCACTGATCTCTATTGGAAGGTCTGGTGGAATTCTCTTGGTTTGGAATACGCGAAAAATGGAGGTCGATGATTCTCTGGTCGGGGCTTTCTCAGTTTCTGTTCGGTGTAAACTAAGAGGGGAGGACTTCTGGTGGGTGCTTACGACAGTGTACGGCCCTTGTTTGGACATTTTTAATGAGCAATTTTGGTTGGAAATGAATGATGTGGGAATGTACTGGGGGGTCCTTGGTGTTTGTGTGGAGATTGGAATGTCGTTCGCTTCAGTTTTGAAAGATCTGGTGAGGCAATTATTACCAATGCTATGAGGAATTTTAATTCTTTCTTTGATAGTTTTGGTTTAATAGACTTACCTCTAATTGGGTCTGCTTACACTTGGAGCAGAAATGATAGTAGAAGTAGAATAGATAGATGCATTGTTTCTAATGAGTGGGAAGATCACTTCCTTAGACTTGAACAGCAGGCTTTAGTAAGACCTTTTTCGGACCATTGGCCGCTCTCGCTGACGTCTGAAGGAGAGGGATGGGGTGCAACTCCTTTTCGGTTCCAGGAGATTTGGTTTGAAGATCCTAATATCATCAGCTTAATGAAGTCATGGTGGGAGTCAGCTATCTTTCAAGGGAACCCAGGTTTTGTTTTCGCAAAGAAGATGCAGGTGCTAAAAGCTTTTCTTAAACATTGGAATACTCATGTGTTTGGGAATTTTGAAAGGAAGATTGAGGAGAATCTGCTTGAAATTCAAAGACTTGATACAGAGGTGCGGGAGAATGGTGGTTCTGAGGATTTGACTACTTTAATAGTTGAAGCTAAAGGCGTTTTCCATAGACTTGCGAAGATGAAGAGCATTTATTGGAGGCAGCAATCCAGAATTGAATGGTTTGAGAAACATGAGAGAAACACAAAATTCTTCCACAAACGGGCTTCTTCTCGGCAAAGAGGTAATTCATTCTCCCAACTTAATGTGAATGGAACTTTAACTTCCGATAAAAATGTCATAAAAAGAACAATTGTAGATTTTTACACTGAATTGTTCAAAAAGGAAGCCACTTCAAGACCACAATTGGATGGTTTAGACTTCCCATCTATAAATCAGCTGCAAGCAGAAAGTCTTGAAGGTCCTTGTTGTGAAGAGGAGGTTAAAAGAGCTATACATGACCTGGGTGCAGACAGAACACCAGGTCCATATGGTTTTCCAATTATGGTTTTCAGTCGTTGCTGGGATTTTATGAAGGAGGATATTATGAATGTGGTTAATGACTTATTCGTAAATGAGCATATCGATTGGCGTTTGAAGTCAACATTTTTGTTCCTTATTCCGAAGCAAGATGTCGTAGTTGATGTTACTAACTTTAGACCGATTAGTTTAATGGGAAGTGTCAACAAAATTTTAGCGAAGATTCTGACTTCAAGACTGAAAGGCGTTATGGACAGCTTAGTGAGTAGCCATCAAATAGCTTTTATAAGTGGAAGACAGATTTTGGATAGTTCTCTTGTGGCGAATGAGTTAATTGATTCTTACCAGAAAAAGAAGAAGAGTGGTTTACTGTGCAAAATAGATTTTCAAAAAGCTTACGATAATGTATCATGGAAGTTCCTAGATTATACATTGATGCGAATGGGATTCGGGCTGAAGTGGAGGAAGTGGATTGAAGCCTGCACCAAACATGTTTATTTCTCGGTCCTAATAAATGGCTCATCTAATGGGAGGTTTGAGAGTACTAAAGGCCTGAGACAAGGAGACCCGTTGTCACCATTTTTATTCATTTTTGTTGTCGAATCACTAAATCTTATGTTCAAAAAAAGCTTGTCAGGTGGGATGGTTCCGAGGTTTTGAAGCGGTTCAAGAAGGTACAGTGGTGAGCCACTTACAATTTGCGGACGATACCATTGTATTCTTACAACCTTACTCTAACCAAGTTGAGCGTCTTCGAAATATTTTGCTTTGGTTTGAGATTATTACAGGTTTGAAGGTGAATTTTAAGAAGACTTCTATAATTCCGGTTTGGGAGGTTCCACAAGTAAACGAGTTAGCCAGCTCTTTTGGGTGTAAAGTGGAGTCTTTTCCTGTCTCATACTTGGGTTTACCCCTAGGAGACACATATCTTTCTAAGGCGAAATGGGATATTGTGATTGAGAGAGTGGAAGTCAGCCTTGCATCTTGGTCTGCTATTTTCTTAGCCGGAGGGGGGAAGTTAATCCTTATACATGCTGTTTTACAAGCGCTCCCTGTTTATCTCATGTCACTTTTCGTCGCTCCAGTTTCAGTGATAAAAAAATTGGAAAAATTGTTTAGGAATTTTTTGTGGAACGACAAAGATGGAAATCATAAATCCCATCTTGTTAAATATGACGTGGTCACATGTGAGAAGTCTAGAGGAGGTCTCGGTGTGAAGAAGCTCCAAATTCTGAACTCTTCTTTTATTATGAAGTGGTTGTGGCGTTTTGGCACTGAAAAAGAGGCTTTATGGAGAATTATTATAGCAGAGAAGTACGGAGAAGAACCTTTTGGGTGGAACTCTAAAATCTCTAAAGCAGCCTATGGTTGTAGTGTTTGGAAGGGGATTTGTAAGTTTTTCTCTCTTTTCTCTTCAAATATTAGAATGCAGGTGGGTGATGGAAACAACACTAGTTTTTGGGGAGATAGGTGGATTGCCGACATTCCGCTTAGAGAACAATTCCCAGCTGTGTATGCTGTGTGCGAGAATAAAGGTGCGGCAGTGGCAGAAGTAAGAACTATTGAAAATGGGCTGATCAATTGGAACCTGAACATTTCGAGAAGAGTGCATGACAATGTTATCAACGAACTGACCACCTTGCTTCACTTGCTTGATAACTTTCAATCTACTGGTAGTAATGATCTTGATTACAGAGTATGGAAAGGGCAGATTTCGAATGGAATTTTCTCAGTTAAATCTTGTCATCATTGGCTCAATAGTTCTTCCCCACATCCGGTAAATTTTCTCCCTACGAAAAAAGTGTGGTCCAAATTTTGGCCAACTAAAGTTAGTTTTTTTATGTGGGTGGCAAGCTATTCAAAGATCTCTACTCAAGATGTGATGTGCAAGAAAGGCTGGCCTTTTGAGTGGGTAAATCACTGTTACCTTTGTATCAAGAATGGAGAAACAGTGAACCATCTTCTAATTCATTGTGAACTTGCTTGGTCTATTTGGTGCTTCTTCCTCAAGGAGTGGTCAGTTGTGTGGGTGACGCCTCCTGACCTCATAACTCTTATTAGATCGTGGCCGACGAGAGCTACTTCGCCTAGGAGACAGTTGGTACTTAAGGTTCTCCCTGCAGCAGTATTGTGGTGTTTATGGGATGAAAGGAACAAAAGAGCGTTTGATAATGTCAGTAGAAACGAGAAGGCTATAATTGATTCAGTAAAGCTAACTATCGCCTATTGGTTACATAATAGGGGGTCTTTTCTTTGTATTTCTTTGGAGCAACTTGCCATCGGTGGAAGGAAGTTCTTTTGAACCTCCTTGAGGTATGTAGTTTTAGGGATTTTTTTGGTGCTTGTTTGTGATTGGTGAATGTTTTTCCTTAGAGTCTTATATATGGATGCTGGCTTGTAGCATTCCATTTTCTTTTGTGTTTTTGGTCGGGAGTGTCTCTCTTGTTTTGTCGAGGGACTAGTCCATAGTTCATGTACTTTACCTCATATCTATAAAACGTTTAATTTACCGATCAAAAAAAAAAAGAGCGAGAAAGCGTAGAAGAGTTGACTTATTTTATAGTCCTACTAGAGATGTTTTGGTGAGAGCTTTACGTGTTGTGAGATAGGGTTTGAATTCATATTATTCGTTAACCATAATAATACCATCATCATCATCTCAATGGAGTTAGAATGTTGATATAAATCATGGTTTGAATGTGCATCTTCCACATGTTATTTGTATGTTCTTATCTGTTTGAAGTTAAATCTCTGCTTATTTTCAAATCTGTGTCAAAACCATGCTAATCTCTCATATGAGAACCACATTTCAACCACACACATTTTCTTTTAAACCCTCACTTTTCAGTCCTAGGATTGATTGTACTGGGCCAAAACAATTTTAGCCGTCACCAGCAAATACCCATACATGAGATTACGAATGAAAATGATGTTGCCCCATTTCAAATTCAAACGTTTGATGATTATATTTGATTTCTTTATGAAGACTGTTCAATCTTTGTAGTATTATCAGATCAACACTTTTTTTCAATCGACTGTTCAATCTTTGATGATTATTTTTTAATAATTTTTATTCACTTTTTTCCTATTTTTTGAAAATATTAAAGATTTTTTTAAGAAAATTGTAAAAATTAATTAATTAATTATTATCAGGCTTACCAAATGGACGATGGTACTCTGATTGGATATATTCTCATGGTTTCCAAGGCTTTACATATTATTAGTGAGGAAGGCGGCTTGGTTGGTCTGGATCTTAATATTCGTAAAACTGAAATATTGTGGCCTTCCATTGATGTGAGGTGCACTGCTGCATCGGTTTTCCCAGCAGATATTGATAGACTTTCTATGGGCACTACACCAAAACGGCAAATTTACCACATTTATTTTCGTTGTTAATAGTTTTAGCAACGTTTATGTTGGTTGCCCACACAGCGTCACAAATCTGTTGCTTCATCCGTTGCTTTAATTGGACTTAATGCAACGTATATAGTAATTTAAGCAACATTTATATACGTTCCAAAATATGTTATTAGAAATAAAAAAAATAGATTACAAAATCTATATTTTTGTATTTCTCGAAATTCCAGAAATTCCAGTATTACAAATGATATAGAACCCTGGCCTGATAAGATAATCAATGATCCTTGCAATAGTTTACAACACTATGAATTCAGTTTGAACCCACATCTATGAAACAACACTACTCAGATATCTAAAGTATGCCACAATCGTCAACAATACCTTGACTCATCGACTTATAAAAAGCAGGCGATGATTCCCTTGATTGGATCCTCGGTCATCAATACTCTAATACTTGAGATAAAAATGTTTGACAACAGGACTAGATAAAAGATCCATGCGAGAATCCAAATGCATTCAATTTATGTAAAGCACAAGGAAATAAGCGATAGATTTACTCGCACCTCTCGTTCTTAGCCTGGATTTGGTGTAGTGTTAGACTCAACTGCCAATTGCAATGCTCGTTCTTAGCCTAAATTGTCAATTGTATTAGCTCCAAGAACGATTCCAATATCCTGTGCTTGCTGACAATAGGTGCATCACTTAAAACAATCAAATTCAAGCTTCATGCGATTAAGAGAGGCAAAAAGTAACTCAAAACTAAAGTACCTTATACCTGGTGTAGTCTAAGAAAAAAATTACACTGCGAAGGATCTATGTATATAACGTTAAGTACTCGATAACATCTACATAAGGGATGTGTTATATAAGAAAATGGACACTCTTTCTAAACATTACTTGATATCATCCAGGAAGAAAGTGGAAACTCCATTTTATTTTTTAGAGGATATAACAATGCGGTATATCATTCTAGACTTAGGTTATTCAATTCTGGATAATAACCAAACACAATTGAAAATTCAAATATAAACAAACAACAAGAGAATAAAATTAGCACCACAATCGGACATAGTATTCGTGAAAGTGTGTAATAGTGATAAGCAGCAAGATTATTCAGATAAGCATGCCCGCAAAGTAATGAACACAAACTTGTGCTTCCTGATTGACCCAAACTAGAAAGTTTTCAATGATTATTCAAGTCACTCTCAAACATGTAGATGGCATGATAGATCGGTAATGGAACCTAAAATGTATCCACATTAACATGGACTATAGCAGCGTATATATGCAATTGTCTTTGCTGACCCTTATTCTATATTTCCAATGGGATCACGTCAAAGCCAGCTTTCAACACTTCTACTTCCTACACAAGGCCCCTACTCATGTCACATATAAGGATAAGAAAGTGACAAAAGATACCAGCAGACAACCACAACATTGCATATCAAATATAAGAAGAGTTTACACATCTTTTTTTGGTGGCTTTAGAAATTTGGATTATGAACAACAATATGAGGCAACTCAAAAGTAAGTCAAGCTCGCATCGAGGCAATCGGGAACCCAAAGAAGATACATTTGCAAATTATACATGCACCGAAGGTTGAAATGGAAGAGGGAGTTTAGAAAGTTCAATGACAGAACATAATTCAAGGATAATCAATGAAATTACTGAAAGAATACAAGGAAGTCATACATGAAGCAACTTACATGTATATAAAACACACCATTTACATCCTTTCGGACCTTTCCAATCTATTAGACCTGCAAAATCAACCATTATGCTTCAATTTTAGTATGAAATAACCACAGTTCATAAATAACTAAATACAAATTTGAGAAGAGCCATACAGCATAAAAATGAACGTTATGTGGTAAAGTTAGTCATCCTATTCTAGAATAAAACGTATAATCGTAGATTTTTTTTTTTAAACCTTTGATAACATTTTTCCTTTATTACTTAGAACCCATCTCATGAGCTAAACGCCTGCACTCAGGGGAAATTGCAAAATACTCCCACTCTTTTACACACAGCAATCATGTAACTGCAATATCTCAAGATTCGTGGGATTGAAACCGTTCAGACCCACTAACCTCAATCACTAAGTGGGTACATCAACATGTGACTGTTTACTCGGTCCATGACCGGTCAAACAGTCAGGGGACTAATGTTAATACATGAAAAAAACTAACCCTAAAGTGGTAGCCCCTTAACCTATTAGGGGTCCCTTTTGGCGGGATAGAAAGACTAGGGAACTAGGCCTAACCCACAAGGTTGGGATAGTCCTATCCCATGAAACACAATGTTAACATTGGTTGCGTTTTGGCCCAACAAATAGAGGTAATCTCTTATAGTTAGCTAATAACTTGGAATAGGGGAATCAAAGTTTAGTAATATATTAATCTTATGGGTACTTATCCATAAGAAGGGGAGAGGGGAATTATTATAAATAGGGAAGAGAGATTATTTAGAGAACACAATTAATCTACCATAACCTCTCATAAACCTCTCTACACCTTGGAAGTACTTTCTGTGATTAGGGCTAGTTCCTCCTTCCCACATTTTACCCTATCAACAATCACCCATCAGCTCCCAATTGTTATTAACTATAATATCACTATAACCACCAAATGCCAAAATATAGAGATGTAGACCTCCCATCATCAAGAAGGACTTTGGTAATTCTGTCCACAATAGTATGAACCAGACTAATGCCAGGAAGAATTGAGGAGTTCACACCATAATATTTAATTCTACCAGTTCGAGTAGTATATTTCTCCCATAAGAAACGAGCCCACTTCATGTTAAAAGAACGGATACTCCACCAGAACTTAAAAAATCAAAATCATGATAAAAAAATAAAATACATACCTTTAAGTAATGATTTCACTTACTTTTTTATATCTTGGTTTCCTTATCGGGTAAAGATACAATAGATGCAAAATATGCGAGAGAAGTGAATGTTTTCTTCTATGGCATTTTCAATTTGCAAAGTAAAAACAGCATACCTCCTAGTAACGAACCTCTACTCATTTTTTGTTTTTTTTCATTTGCTTCTTGGGTAAAACCACCAAACTTATTATCGATAAAAATCAAAAATTAAAATGTATACTCTCAAGTAATAAACCACACATTTCATCGGCTATATCAGATCAAATATTTCTATCAAACATGAGTTCAATAACAAGGTACCGAACCTAGAGATTGTTAACATATATCCTTATTTAAGGATAAATATTGTTTCCTAGTATATAGGATCTTTGCTTTATCACAATATATTTTTAGCTCTATATATTCATGAGCTGTGTAACTTGAGAATTGATATGATTATCATAATAAAGAATTATCTTCTTCTCAATCTCATATTTGTGAAGATGGTATCTATGAGCTAGGGTTCTTGAATCATGGGTAGTGATTCGAATTATACCAAAATAAATCTAAACAAAAGGGCGGATGGAAAACAAATCCGCTCCTATTATCGTTCAATCGAAGGTGCATCATTCAAGCACAGGATTGTTCTTGATGAAACAACCTATGACTTGTGGTCACAAATCATGGAGATGCATATTGCTGAAAAAGAAAAAACTTCTTTTATTATGGGAAGAACAAGAAAACCTACTAAGGAAGATCCAAAATATGAAAAGTGGCACACGAGATAATCAAAAGGTCAAGAGATGGTTGTTGATGTATATGTCACCTGAAATCATGAAGAGATATATTCGGTTACCTACCGCTAGAGAGATCTGGGATGCATTATCTAAAGCTTTTTATGATGGAGATTATGAGATGCAGGTGTTTACTCTAAACCGACGAGCGTTTTCGGAAAATCAAAATGGCAGAGCTCTCTCAACTTATTATGGAGAACTAACTGAAATCTTTGGAGAGTTGGATCATCGTGACAAGGTGGTTATGGAGAATCCTAATGATGTTGAAGCCTTTCGAAAATCAATACAGCGCCTAAGGGTGCATATATTCCTTGTTGTATTAGATGAAAGTTTTGAGCAGATCCGTGGTGAAATCTTGAGAAAGGATCCTATTCCTGAATTGGAATCATGTTATTCACTTGTTCGTCGTGAATGCATTAGACGTAAAACGATGACAAAAGAATCGGAAGAAGTTGAACCTCTTTGCTATGGCAACTCGAAACAGGTACAATCAAAGGGGTTTTTCATAGATACTCAAAGACTGAGGTGGACAAGTCATCACTTAAGTGTACACATTGTAATAAATCTGGACATACAAATGACATGTGTTTCGAGTTGGTTGGATATCCAGTTGGTGGGATCAACATATGGAGAGGAAGAAGGAGACAAAGAAGAATTAGGTGCTCAATGGCTTCAACAAAGAAAGGAAAGGATTCCATGGTAATATCTGCTTGATAGCAAGGACGAGTAACGATGGTAAGTTTTAAATGTTTCTTCACTTGTTTGAATAATTCATGGATAGTTGATTCTGGTGCTACGGACCATATGACATGCGATTCTAAACAAGTTTCTTCCCTTAAACCATCCTTACAAAAAACAGTCTCTCTTGCAAATGGCTCTGAGGCTCAAATTGCGGTGAAGGGTCAATATCTCTCTTTGAAAGTTTAGACTTAGATTGTCTTAGTAGTTCCTACATTAGGTTGTAATCTCTGTCGATTTCCCAAATAACTAATACTTTACATTGTGTGGTAATATCTTGCACATTTGTTGTGTTTTTAAGGACATCATGAAGCAAACGATTGGTTATGGTGTTAAGCGTGGGAAGCTATATTATCTGGATTTGGTGTCAAGTAGTTCGGATAAAGCTGCGTCAAGCTCTTCTTGCTGATGGTTACGAGGGGAGAGACAAAAATCTCAAATTTTGTTATGGCATCGACGATTGGGACTTGCGTCGTTTGGTTATTTTAAAAAAATTATTTCCTAGTTTGTTTACAAAACTTGATATTTCTAGTTTTCATTGTGAAGTATGTGAACTTGCAAAAACCCATCGTGCTTCTTTTCCATTATCATTCAATAAAGTCCAGTTCCTTTTATGGTCATACACTACGATGTTTGGGGGCCATCTAAAACTACTACTCTCGGTGGTTCAAAATGGTTTGTTACTTTTATTGATGATTGCACTAGAATGACGTGGGTGTGTCTCATGAAAAGCAAAAGTGAAGTTACCAACTTGTTTCAAAAGTTCCATAAGATGATTAGCACTCGATTACAACAAGCAGATTCAAGTTTTTCGTAGTGATAACGGTGGTGAATATATGGATTCGACCTTCAACATTATTTAGAGGGACACGGGTTATTCATCAAACTACTTGCTCTAATACGCCTCGGTGAGAATGGAGTATGCGAGAGAGAAAGAATCGTCACTTATTGGAAGTGGTCCGTGCTTCATTAATAGAAGCACATATGCCATTGATGTATTGGGGAGAGGCACTTACTTAAGCATATCTTATAAATCGAGTGCCATCCAGTACCATTGTGTTTCAAACACCCCATCAAGCTCTTGGTGAAGCGAGTTGTGTCTCCAGCTGTTCCTAATATTAGCCTCATGTGTTTGGTTGTGTAGCTTATGTTCATACGCACAAGAATCAACGTGATAAGTTGGCTCGTAGAGCTCGAAGTGTGTATTTGTGGGATATGCAACAACTAAAAAGGGATATCGTTGCTATCATCCTCCAACCAAAAGATTGTTTGTTACTATGGATGTTGTATTTCATGAAGATACTATGTATTTTTCATGTGAGTCGAACTACGGGGGAGTACCATAAGGAAATTAGGACTCTTAACTATGATGAAGATATATCGGAAATCGATGTCTGTTATTGTCAATTACGATGATATACCTCAAGAAAATTTTGATGAAGGTTCTTCAAGAGAAGAAACGAAAGTACGAGTATTGGATCGTCTTTGTCGAGATTCAAGATGAGGTTATGATAGAAAGAGATTCGAGTCTACGTTACCTCAAGAAGATGAAACACCAAACCAATCGTAAATGCTACGGATGTTCTTGAAGAATCAAGGAAACAACTTCCACAACGTATAAATAGAGGTATTCCTAAACCTAGATATGAACTGAAATCTCTAGTAAGGTTAAGTACCCTATGAGTCATTATGTCTCTCACCATCGTTTGTCTAAAGCTAATAAGGCATTCGTGAATCAACTATCTCTTGTTTTTATTCCTAACAATGTGCGGGAAGCATTAGGCGATCCAAAATGGAGAGCGACCATAGAAGAAGAATTGAGGTCCCTGTTTGAGAATGATACTTGGGATTATGTTGATTGTCCAAAAGGAAGAAAAATTGTGGGGTGTCGTTGGATTTTCACCATTAAATACAAGGCAAATGGTGAGATTGAACGTTATAAAGCAAGATTAGTTGCTAAAGGTTACTGACCAAACTTACGGTATCGACTATCTGAAAACTTTTGCTCAGTGGCGAAAATCAACCTTTGTACGAGTCTTGTTATCGCTTGCTTTGCAAACTTGGATTGGCCTTTACAGCGGTTTGATGTAAAGAATGCCTTCTTGCATGGTGAATTAAGCTTGAAGAAGTTTACATGGAGCTCCCACCGGTATTTCGGTTCCAGGATCTCATGGTAAGAAGGTATGTAAGCTAAACAAGTCATTATATGGACTAAAACAATCTCCCGGGGCCTGGTTTGGAAGATTCACCAAATCTATGAGAAACTTTGGATATCGTCGAGTAATTGATCATACTTTGTTCATAAAGAAAAGGAAGGATAAAATTCTTGCTCTTATCATATATGTAGATGATATGGTAGTAACGGGGAAATGATCCGAGAGGAAAGGAAATCTTTGCAAAGATACTTATCAAAGGAATTTCAAATGAAAGATCTTGGTTCATTGAAATACTTCCTTGGGATTGAAGTTTTCGATCCGGTGAAGGAATTTTCTTATCACAAAGGAAATATGTTCTTGATGCTTAAAAGAAGTGGGCATGTCGGCATGTCAACCCGTCCATACACCTTTAGAAGAAAAAGTAAAATGTGTATTGAACTCCGATCAAGTTCCCTGCGATAAAAGAAGATATCAAAGACTTGTGGGGAGATTGATGTATCTATCTCACACTGAGGCGAGATCTTGCTTATGCACTCGGTGTTGTTAGCCAATTCATGCACAATCCCAGGTGAACAACACATGAATGCGATTTTACGTATTTTGAGGTATTTGAAGTCTGCTCTTTGGAAAAGGAATTTTATTCTCTAAAAATGAAGATCATAGAAAGGTTGTGGCATATCTGATTACGATTATGCGGGATAAATCGATGGCGAGACGTTCTCTGCGAGGCTACTTTACCTTTGTGGGAGGTAACTTAGTTACTTGGAGAAGTAAGAAACAAAATATTGTTACACGATCAAGTGCATAGGCTGAATTCAGAGGTATGGCAGAAGGCATTTGTGAAACCTTGTGGTTAAGGCTTCTCCTTAAGGATTTGGGGGCTCCTCTCAAGGATCCTATTATTCTTTATTGTGATAACAAAGCTGCACGTGATATTGCTCATAATCCTGTTCAGCACGATCGTACTAAACATGTTGAGGTTGACAGGTTCTTCATCAAAGAGAAAATTTGGACAACAACATTATTGATTTATGCCACCGGTTCGATCCGAAGAACAACTTGCGAGATATTCTCACACATGGAGTGTCAAGCAAAAAATACTTGGTTTTTCGGGACAAAGGTGGGCATGTGTGATATCTATGCACCAACTTGAGGGGGAGTGTTAACATATATCCTTATTTAAGGATAAATATTGTTTCCTAGTATATAGGATCTTTGCTTTATCACAATATATTTTTAGCTCTATATATTCATGAGCTGTGTAACCAGAATTGATATGATTATCATAATAAAGAATTATCTTCTTCTCAATCTCATATTTGTGAAGAGAGATCTACCCTTCTACTTTCTTTTTAAATCTTCAGGGGCGGAGCCAAGAATTATAGAATGGGGTGCAAAATTTGTTATGGGTGGAAAAGATATTTTTATGGGGTGCAAAAATGTGAAATGGGCTTATATATTTTTGGGTTATTTAACGTTTGGTACCTAGCAAATATCCAGCACCTAGGTTTGGTACCCAATATTTGGAATATTAAGGGTTGGTACCTAAAATTTACGTTGACTGTCAAGTCAAAACTTTGACTTAACTTTGTTATAACACCCGTTACAAAAGTCTGTTTTTCCCTTTGAAACCGTATGAATACTAACAATGACACATTTATCCTAACGTCCACATAACACATGTCTTAATCTCTCTATCTGTTAGTTAGATTAACGGTCGTGATAAGATCTCACTAATGAGATAAACAGCCCACGACCACCACCTTCTAAAACAACTGCGTACATCTCATCCTCCCCTACTGCTTTGTTCAAGAGAAGAAACATTTTTTTAACAATTCTTATATCCCCCAGCTGCAATTAGTTTTGAAGAATTGAGAAAAGGAATTTGTTGACGAAGAACAACCTGTCTTAAAAATAAAAGACTCCATTGTTGTTTTACACTTGCAAAAAATCAAATTGCATGTGCCAGTTTATAAAACAAAAGCCAAAAAGGTATGTTCAATCATTTAATCTTTGTATTCTTGTTTAATTTTGACATATGATAGAACTTTACAAATTAGAAAGTTAGGGTTCATGAAGTGACACCATTTGGGTTTTTCAAAGTTATGCGACATCGAGGATGGGTTTTTACTGAATTTCATTGTGGTGGTAGTGGATTGTTGCTGGTTGTGGTGGATGTTATTGGTGTTCGATAATGTTTCTAATCGAACCAGTGAAGATTTTGGTTGGCTATTTATACGATGGTAAACAAATTAGACCAAATAAACGAGTTTTTGTATTCACTTTGGTTATGATTGTCGAGTGTTTTAGAATCGTGGTATGATTATGAAAATTGGGTTCTTGTTAGAACTCCAATTTGTAGGAGGAAGAAGACATAAAAGGGGTCACAAATACAGCCAGAAGCTCACATTTACATCACCAACAAAAGCACAACAATTGTTCGACAAAATTCTTGAATGAGCAGAACACCCCAATTCAAGATCAAATTTTAACTGTTTGATCAATCTACTTGTAACCGTAAAGCTAAATTGGATGAATCACGTGTTTTTCTTAACGTCACGTGCTAACGCACTGTTAAGTGATTAATATTTACTAATAATTCCAATTATTTAAGTAACAAAAGTTTAGTCATCGGTTTGACTTGACAGTCTCTGACTGGTCAAGGTACCAACCCTTAATATTTCAAATATTGGGTACCAAATCTAGGTGTTGGACACTTGCTGGGTACCAAACGTTAAATAACCCAATAATCAATTAAAAGAAGAAGCAGTACCAAAAACTAGAGATGCAAGTGGAAATGGAGATAGTGATTGACGTTTCCAGAATCTGGTGGGTATTTGTATGTGTTGGTGATGATGAATTAATGATTTATGCTATTAAAATCCTTTCTCAACTAAGGGGGACATTAGGACAAATTTGTTCAATAATCCTTAAATCTTTCATTATGGGTCAAAAAGACATCTAAAATTAGATATTGATTTCTCTCACCTAATTATCAGAATAAACAACTGAACAAAGAAAATGCCATAATCCAAATCGAAAGGTACTAACAATATTTATCAAAAAATGACGTGACATGAAACTAACGTAGTAGCCGTAGTTTTTGCATTAAACAAGTTTTTGTACAACTTTTCCTATATACTTCTTATGCGAAGGTGCAATGTATCGCACATTTTCTTCGTTAAATTTGATCCCATGAAATAAAAGGAGGTCCAATTATTATTGGATTTAACCGTATATGGAACAACTTACCGGTTGCAATATGGTGGTGCATTTGGAAAGAAAAGAATTCTAGAATCTTCGATCATAAAAAGAGAAACTTGGAAAGTCTAATTCGAGATATTAAAATTCAAGCTTATTTTTGGGTGGAGTCGCACGCTAAAATGTTGGGGTTGACGGTTAACATGGTGATAGCTTTATGGGACTCATATTTCTATCGGCCGGTTTGAGATGGATATGAGATGTTTGGTGTTTATTTCTTGTTTTTCTCAATTAGTTTTTTTCTTGGTTTTTCTTTGGGAGATCGATTCCAAACTCGGTTTCCTTTTTTGTGTTCGTTGTATTTATTGGGTTGAGGTACCCCTAAGTACCTCTTTTTCAATGAATCCTTTCCTGTTGACCGATCAAAAAAATTTATTATTGGATTTAACCAATACCTGCATGTAGAGGTGTAAAACGTGCCGGCCCAGCGTACATCCCGGCACACGAAGTCGCGTGCTTCACGTGCCATTGCCGTGCTATGCTGTGCCAACGATTTAAACGTGATGTGCCGTGTTGTGCTTTACTAGTCAAAAGCTAGGCACAACACAACCCACGGGCACAACACACGAATAAACGTGCCGTGCTGTGCCGTGCTGGCACACGTGCTATAAACAATTTGAAATCACTTAATGTATACATTAAGTCGGACATTATCACAAGAATTTAATTAGACAACATATCATTTGAAATTATTTCAAGTAAAAATAACAAGTTTATTCAATAAAAAGAAATACCCCATCAAATATAAAATTGGATTATTGTCATGTAATTAATGTTGTAGTTAAATATAGGTGACGACATTATAACAACGATATTGAAATATATTTTCTAAATTTTAAGGTATTATATGTGTTATTATAAATAAGCCAACATAAAATGTTAAAAACTAGCTAGAATAGTGACTCTTTTGTGAAATATACTCAAAATGTGATGTATTATGCCTTGTTATATGGTGTATTTGTACATGTTATGACGTGCTCTCTTAACGTGATGTGTTGGGCTGGGACACGTGCTTATCCGTGCCGCATGCTGTGCTGTGTTACTGTGCCAATTAGTCAAACCCAGCACGTCCCATTTAATTAATGTGTTGTGCTGTGCTGGGATAAGTCACGTGCTGGGCTGGGTTGTGCTCAAATTTTAGCGTGTTGTGTTGGGCTGTGCTCGTGTTGGCACAGCCCAATTTACACCTCTACCTGCATGAAACTTAGGTGGGGGAAAGGGGTGGGGATATATATCATCTTTTTATGTGCAGGCTGCTGAATACAAAAAAAGATACTCCAATAATTTGGGTTATAAATCAAATTTTAATTGGTTTATAAATTATATTTCAACTTTGAACTGTCACCCTCTCGCCCAACTTAGGCTACATTTTTGAAGTTAAAGTCAAGAGCCCATACATTTCAACTCTTATTTGAGACCAAAACGTTGTGAGTCATGCCACTAGGGTTTCTCATACAGTGAGTGAAAGGAACTCTTGTTACAATAGGAACATCCAACTCAAAACCAATTGGCAATGAGTGGAGTGGCTCATAGAGTTATAAACCGCGGGATCTTAAATTGCCCAAACAATGTGGGACTAATAATATCAACACCCCCCGTCACGTGTAGCCTCGTTGGGTCTAACACGTGGACAATAGCCTTGTTGGGTCTAACATGTGGACAATAAATCGGGTGACGCGGAGTAAAGGCGCGGTCAAATGACTCGTCGCAAATAGCCTGCTCTGATACCATGTTAGAATACGGGCATCCAACTCAAAACCAATTGGAAATGAGTGGAGAGGCCCAAAGGATTAGAATACATGTAGCCTTGTGAGACTAACACGTGGAAAATAGCCTCGTTGGGTCTAATAAGTGGACAATAAATCGGGTGACGCGGAGTAAAGGCGCGGTCAAATGACTCGCCGCAAATAGTCTGCTATGATACCAACTCAAAACTAATTGGAAATGAGTGGAGTGGCCCATAAAGTTATAAACCACAAGATCTTAGATTTCCCAAATAATGTGGGACTAATAATCTCAACAACTTTGGAAGTTCATCATAGAAGGTGACATTGGAGTTTTAGAGAATGATCATCATATTACAACCTTTTGAAGATACTGTAGACAACTTTTATTTTTGGTTTGCATATAAGAAAATGATGTGCACGCCAGAGAAGCTAAAAATGATCCATCTTTGCATTGCAACTAGAGAAGCTTTTCCCAATGTTGCTCGGAGACCCGAATCAAGAAATGCGGGGCGGAGCCTGCCATTGCATGGGTGTGCAATTACACTCCCTGCCCGGCTGGCTCCAAAGCCCATTGCATGACTAAAAAATATAGGGTTATTTAACGTTTGGTACCCAGCAAGTTTCCAACACCTAGATTTGGTACCCAATATTTGAAATATTAAGGGTTGGTACCTTGACCAGTCAGAGGCTGTCAAGGAAAACCGATGACTAACCTTCGGTTACTTAAATAATTGGAATTATTAGTAAATATTAATCACTTAACAGTGCGTTAGCACGTGACGTTAAGAAAAACGCGTGATTCATCCAATTTAGCTTTACGGTTACAAGTAGATTGATCAAACAGTTACAATTTGATCTTGAATTGGGGTGTTCTGCTCATTCAAGAATTTTGTCGAACAATTGTTGTGCTTTTGTTGGTGATGTAAATGTGAGCTTCTGGCTGTATTTGTGACCCCTTTTATGTCTTCTTCCTCCTACAAATTGGAGTTCTAACAAGAACCCAATTTTCATAATCATACCACGATTCTAAAACACTCGACAATCATAACCAGTGGAATACAAAAAACTCGTTTATTTGGTCTAATTTGTTTACCATCGTATAAATAGCCAACCAAAATCTTCACTGGTTCGATTAGAAACATTATCGAACACCAATAACATCCACCACAACCAGCAACAATCCACTACCACCACAATGAAATTCAGTAAAAACCCATCCTCGATGTCGCATAACTTTGAAAAACCCAAATGGTGTCACTTCATGAACCCTAACTTTCTAATTTGTAAAGTTCTATCATATGTCAAAATTAAACAAGAATACAAAGATTAAATGATTGAACATACCTTTTGGCTTTTGTTTTATAAAACTGGCACATGCAATTTGATTTTTTGCAAGTGTAAAACAACAATGGAGTCTTTTATTTTTAAGACAGGTTGTTCTTCGTCAACAAATTCCTTTTCTCAATTCTTCAAAACTAATTGCAGCTGGGGGATATAAGAATTGTTAAAAAATGTTTCTTCTCTTGAACAAAGCAGTAGGGGAGGATGAGATGTACGCGAGTTGTTTTAGAAGGTGGTGGTCGTGGGACATTTATCTCATTAGTGAGATCTTATCACGACCGTTAATCTAACTAACAGATAGAGAGATTAAGACATGTGTTATGTGGACGTTAGGATAAATGTGTCATTGTTAGTATTCATACGGTTTCAAAGGGAAAAAGCAGGACTTTTGTAACGGGTGTTATAACAAAGTTAAGTCAAAGTTTTGACTTGACGAGTCAACGTAAATTTTAGGTACCAACCCTTAATATTCCAAATATTGGGTACCAAACCTAGGTCTTTGGATATTTTCTAGGTACCAAACGTTAAATAACCCAAAAATATATAAGCCCATTTCACATTTTTGCACCCCATAAAAATATCTTTTCCACCCATAACAAATTTTGCACCCCATTCTATAATTCTTGGCTCCCGAAGATTTAAAAGAAAGTAGAAGGGTAGATCTCTCTTCACAAATATGAGATTGAGAAGAAGATAATTCTTTATTATGATAATCATATCAATTCAGTTTACATGACTCATGAATATATAGAGCTAAAAATATATTGTGATAAAGCAAAGATCCTATATACTAGGAAACAATATTTATCCTTAAATAAGGATATATGTTAACACTCCCCCTCAAGTTGGTGCATAGATATCACACATGCCCGGCTTGTCGAAAAAAACCAAGTATTTTTTGCTTGACACTCCATGTGTGAGAATATCGCAAGTTGTTCTTGGATCGAACCGGTGGCAGCTCAATAATGTTGTTGTCCGGCTTCTCTTTGATGAAGAACTGTCAACCTCATCATGTTTAGTACGATCGTCTTTGAACAGAGATTATGAGCAATATCACGCGCGGCTTTGTTATCACAATAAAGAATAATAGGATCCTTGAGAGGAGCCCCCAAATCCTTAAGGAGAAGCCTTAACCACAAGGTTTCACAAATGCCATCTCGCCATACCTCGAATTCAGCCTCTGCACTTGATCGTGTAACAATATTTTGTTTCTTACTTCTCCAAGTAACTAAGTTACCTCCCACAAAGGTAAAGTAGCTGCGATGGAGAACGTCGCCATCGATTTCTTACGCATAATCGGAATCTTGTATATGCCACAACCTTTCTATGATCTTCATTTTTAGAGAATAAAATTCCTTTTCCGATGCTTGAGACTTCAAATACCTCAAAATACGTTAAAGCTGCATTCATGTGTTGTTCACTGGATTGTGCATGAATTGGCTAACAACACCGAGTGCATAAGCAAGATCGGCCTTGTGTGAGATAGATACATCAATCTCCCCACAAGTCTTTGATATCTTCTTTTATCGGTAGGAACTTGATCGGGTTCAATACACGCAGTTACTTTTTCTTCTAAAGGTTTATGGACGGGTTGACATGCCGACATGCCCACTTCTTTTAGCGAGATCAAGAACATATTTCCTTTGTGATAAGAAAATTCCTTCACCTGGATCGAGAAACTTCAATCCCAAGGAAGTATTTCAATGAACCAAGATCTTTCATTTGAAATTCCTTTGATAAGTATCTTTGCAAAGATTTCCTTTCCTCTGGATCATTTCTGTTACTACCATATCATCTACATATATGATAAGAGCGGTAATTTTATCCTTCCTTTCTTTATGAACAAAGTATGATCAGAATTACTCTGACGATATCCAAAGTTTCTCATAGATTTGGTGAATCTTCCAAACCAGGCCCTGGGAGATTGTTTTAGTCCATATAATGACTTGTTTAGCTTACATACCTTCTTACCCTGATCAAGTCAAAAGTTTTGACTTGACAGTCAACGTAAATTTTAGGTACCAACCCTTAATATTCCAAATATTGGGTACCAAACCTAGGTCTTTGGACCTTTCTTTGGGTACCAAACGTTAAATAACCCTTGATTATTTTCTTATTTTGTGAAAGTTACAATTCTATACAATTTTACCTTATATAAGTTAGAAAATAGAAAGGATCCAATAGATGCCACCTCATGTTGGGAGTATTGGGAGCATAGAATTTGGGAGTCACAAATCATTTTCGCTTTTTTATTCTGATAATACAAAACACATTATGATACTTTTATATTTAATACGATTTAAAATGGCATACTATGAATAATATTTCAAGAAAACTATATTTTGCGGATTAACACCATGTTTGTTTACTTCTGACTCATCTGGATCTAAGTGAAATCACCTGACTCATCTGGACCTGACTCGATATATTTGTTTTGAGTTGACTCAAAAATATGTGAGTCGGTGGTTTGGTCTCATGAGTTAGGGGTATTTTTTTATCTGACTCAAACGGGCCCGAATAACAGGTTACATCTGGGTCAGAGGTCAAGTGAGATCTGACTCAAAATAGAAAATAAACGATCTGACTGTTGACTCTGCCCGAGTAAGGGATTGACTCAGATCCATATTCCGAGCCAGCTGCAAACAAACAATGTCTAAGTTGATTTATTCAGCTGCAAACAAACAAGGTTTAAGTTGATTTATTCACTGCACGCCATATACAATAAATAAATTGGAAATGGTTAAAAATAGGGCTTATTTCAGCATTAATTTTATTATATTCTGTTTTATTAAGCTTGATTTACCTATCCAAGTACAGGAACCTGAGCAACGGTTCTTTGGGGATCATGGTTCACAATAAGCCTAACACGATTACAACAAATATCTGTATATACAGACGATCCTTTTCCTATGATAACTACATTCACGCCCGGCAATTGTCCTTCAATGACTGCCTTTGCTTGCGCAGCTGGCTGAGGAGCTGCGGCCAAGACATCCGTCCCGCACCTCCTGCAATATTAACAAAAGAAAAAACAAATGTGCCTCAAGAAATATTCTTTGGATCTATTAAGAGTCACGGTATCCGAAAACTGAAAATTTCTTTGGCATCTATGTCTTTTCTTTTTTCGGCGAAGTTGAAAGAAAATTCTAGAAAATTTTATCAAACAAGAAGGTGTACATAAAGAAAATTCCACGAAAAAATGATGTATTCTTACCGAGACAATCATCGCCTCCACCGCCAATGCATGGGGGATAAGGCATTTTCAAATCTTTGATCTGTTTGTTGTTTTTTTCGATTTGATGAATTGGTAGGGTTTTTGCGATTAAGTTGCAACTGTGAACCTTAATTTATAGTTTTATACGTGCGCGACTAAGAAGATCCAAAAAGGAATGAAAGAAAATCTTTCATCTTAATTAGCTAGATATTCGTCATTCAATTGCACCGATATTGTAACAGATACTATGGTAAATAAAAGATATCTTATAACTAATTTATTAAATGTGATATCAATGAGCGTGCAAAGCTTTAATTTCTGGGATGGGGTGCACAAGAACCATATGTAGAATACGAAGCTGCTCATCCGCAACCACGGGCTCAACCACAAACTACACTCGCCCATGTCAATCCAACTGGGATTTCTTTACATATTCACGATTTTTTATATCTTTCCCGGGAATAACATTGATCATCTTAATCTTAATTTATTTTTTTTCTCCTATTATATGTGGGCTTTTGGAAGAGGTTTCCAATTCCATCCCTCAACCAGCACCCACACACGCAAAGAATTACTCACGTCCACTACTATTGTCCCCAACGCATTAAGAACAAATCAGAAAATACAATGTGTGTAATATCAGATCAGAACCTTTGCAATTGTGTCTACAATCGGCATACAGTATTAGTTTGTTTTTTAAACCAAGAACTCATTGTCAATCCACCAAAAGAACCGAATAAGCACTGTCAATTGGTACAGTTGCCCTTTTTCCATAGGTTTTTGAAAATGTTCAAGCTTGTTCGGTTTATAGCCCAACGGTGGCATTCAGTGCGTGCAACTATCTACTTAGTTAAGTTCGGGGGAGATCGCAGCGGTCGTATGTCATGAGCAGTCATCCACTATGTAAATGCCTATATAAAGAGCGAGAGCGAGAGAGCCTAGAAGAGTTGACTTATTTTTTTTATAGTCCTACTAGAGATGTTTTGGTGAGAGTTTTACGTGTTGTGAGATAGGGTTTGAATTCATATTATTCCTTAACCATAATAATACCATCATCATCATCTCAATGGAGTTAGAATGTTGATATAAATCATGGTTTGAATGTGCATCTTCCACATGTTATTTGTATGTTCTTATCTGTTTGAAGTTAAATCTCTGCTTATTTTCAAATCTGTGTCAAAACCATGCTAATCTCTCATATGAGAACCACATTTCAACCACACACATTTTCTTTTAAACCCTCACTTTTCAGTCCTAGGATTGATTGTACTGGGCCAAAACAATTTTAGCCGTCACCAGCAAATACCCATACATGAGATTACGAATGAAAATGATGTTGCCCCATTTCAAATTCAAACGTTTGATGATTATATTTGATTTCTTTATGAAGACTGTTCAATCTTTGTAGTATTATCAGATCAACACTTTTTTTCAATCGACTGTTCAATCTTTGATGATTATTTTTTTAATAATTTTTTATTCACTTTTTTCCTATTTTTTGAAAATATTAAAGATTTTTTTAAGAAAATTGTAAAAATTAATTAATTAATTATTATCAGGCTTACCAAATGGACGATGGTACTCTGATTGGATATACTCTCATGGTTTCCAAGGCTTTACATATTATTAGTGAGGAAGGCGGCTTGGTTGGTCTGGATCTTAATATTCGTAAAACTGAAATATTGTGGCCTTCCATTGATGTGAGGTTTTGTATCGGTTTTCCCAGCAGATATTGATAGACTTTCTATGGGGCACTACACCAAAACGGCAAATTTACCACGTTTATTTTCGTTGTTAATAGTTTTAGCAACGTTTATGTTGGTTGCCCACACAGCGTCACAAATCTGTTGCTTCATCCGTTGCTTTAATTGGACTTAATGCAACGTATATAGTAATTTAAGCAACATTTATATACGTTCCAAAATATGTTATTAGAAATAAAAAAATAGATTACAAAATCTATATTTTTGTATTTCTCGAAATTCGATATTACAAATGATATAGGACCCCGGCACGATAAGATAATCAATGATCCTTGCAATAGTTTACAACACTATGAATTCGGTTTGAACCCACATCTATGAAACAACACTACTCGGATATCTAAAGTATGCCACAATCGTCAACAATACCTTGACTCATCGACTTATAAAAGCAACTGATGATTCCCTTGATTGGATCCTCAGTCATCAATACTCTAATACTTGAGATAAAAATGTTTGACAACCAGACTAGATAAAAGATCCATGTTGAGAATCCAAATGCATTCAATTTATGTAAAGCACAAGGAAATAAGCGATAGATTTACTCGCACCTCTCGTTCTTAGCCTGGATTTGGTGTAGTGTTAGACTCAACTGCCAATTGCAATGCTCGTTCTTAGCCTAAATTGTCAATTGTATTAGCTCCAAAACGATTCCAATATCCTCGTAACTTGCGACAATAGGTGCATCACTTAAAACAATCAAATTCAAGCTTCATGCGATTACGGGACGGGCAAAAAGTAACTCAAAACTAAAGTACCTTATACCTGGTGTAGTCTAAGAAAAAAATTACACTGCGAAGGATCTATGTATATAACGTTAAGTACTCGATAACATCTACATAAGGGATGTGCTATATAAGAAAATGGACACTCTTTCTAAACATTACTTGATATCATCCAGAAGAAAGTGGAAACTCCATTTTATTTTTCAGGATATAACAATGCGGTATATCATTCTAGACTTAGGTTATTCAATTCTGGATAATAACCAAACACAATTGAAAATTCAAATATAAACAAACAACAAGAGAATAAAATTAGCACCACAATCAGACATAGTATTCTTTGTGTTTTTGTGTAATAGTGATAAGCAGCAAGATTATTCAGATAAGCATGCCCGCAAAGTAATGAACACAAACTTGTGCTTCCTGATTGACCCAAACTAGAAAGTTTTCAATGATTATTCAAGTCACTCTCAAACATGTAGATGGCATGATAGATCGGTAATGGAACCTAAAATGTATCCACATTAACATGGACTATAGCCGGCAGTAGATATGCAATTGTCTTTGCTGACCCTTATTCTATATTTCCAATGGGATCACGTCAAAGCCAGCTTTCAACACTTCTACTTCCTACACAAGGCCCCTACTCATGTCACATATAAGGATAAGAAAGTGACAAAAGATACCAATGGAACAACCACAACATTGCATATCAAATATAAGAAGAGTTTACCTGTCTGTTTTTTGGTGGCTTTAGAAGCTGGATTATGAACAACAATATGAGGCAACTCAAAAGTAAGTCCAAGCTCGCATCAGGCAATCAGGAACCCAAAGAAGATACATTTGCAAATTATACATACCTGAAGGTTGAAATGGAAGAGGGAGTTTAGAAAGTTCAATGACAGAACATAACTCAAGGATAATCAATGAAATTGCGAAAGAATACAAGGAAGTCGTACATGAAGCAACTTACATGTATATAAAACACACCATTTACATCCTTTCATACCTTTCCATTCTATTAGACCTGCAAAATCAACCATTATGCTTCAATTTTAGTATGAAATAACCACCATTCATAAATAACTAAATACAAATTTGAGAAGAGCCATACAACATAAAAATGAACGTTATGTGATAAAGTTGGTCATCCTATTCTAGAATAAAACGTAAAATCGTAGATTTTTTTTTTAAAAAACATTTGATAACATTTTTCCTTTATTACTTAGAACCCATCTCATGAGCTAAACTCCTGCACTCAGGGGAAATTGCAAAATACTCCCACTCTCTTTTACACACAGCAATCATGTAACTGTAATATCTCAAGATTTGTGGGATTGAAACCGTTCAGACCCACTAACCTCAATCACTGAGTGGGTACATCAACATGTGACTATTTACTCGCCATGACCGGTCAAACAGTCAGGGGACAAATGTTGATACATGAAAAAAACTAACCCTAAAGTGGTCACCCCTTAACCTATTAGGGGTCCCTTTTGGCGGGATAGAAAGACTAGGGAACTAGGCCTAATCCACAAGGTTGGGATAATCCTATCCCATGAAAAACAATGTTAACAAATAGAGGTAATCTCTTATAGTTAGCTAATAACTTGGAATAGGGGGAATCAAAGTTTAGTAATATATTAATCTTATGGGTACTTATCCATAAGAAGGGAGAGGGGAATTATTATAAATAGGGAAGAGAGATTATTTAGAGAACACAATTAATCTACCATAACCTCTCATAAACCTCTCTACACCTTGTGAGTACTTTCTGTGATTAGGGCTAGTTCCTCCTTCCCACATTTTACCCTATCAACAATCATGACAGACTCCCAATTGTTATTAACTATAATATCACTATAACCACCAAATGCCAAAATAAAGAGATGTAGACCTCCCATCATCAAGAAGGACTTTGGTAATTCTGTCCACAATAGTATGAACCAGACTAATGCCAGGAAGAATTGAGGAGTTCACACATAATGTTTAATTCTACCAGTTCGAGTAGTATATTTCTCCCATAAGAAACGAGCCCACTTCATGTTAAAAGAATGGATACTCCACCAGAACTTCAAAAATCAAAATCATGATAAAAAAATAAAATACATACCTTTAAGTAATGATTTCACTTACTTTTTTATATCTTGGTTTCCTTATCGGGGTAAAGATACAATAGATGCAAAATATGCGAGAGAAGTGAATGTTTTCTTCTACAGCATACCTCCTAGTAACGAACCTCTACTCGTTTTTTGTTTTTTTTTCGTTTGCTTCTTGGGTAAAAGCACCAAACTTATTATCGATAAAAATAAAAAATTAAAATGTATACTCTCAAGTAATGAACCTCACTTTTTTCGTTTCCGAAGTTTCCTTTCACGGGCAGTGAACTTTCTCTTTTTGTGGAATTCTTAATCAGAAGATTACTAATGAAACCACACATTTCATCGGCTATATCAGATCAAATATTTCTATCAAACATGAGTTCAATAACAAGGTACCGAACCTAGAGATCTACCCTTCTACTTACTTTTTATATCTTCAGGGGCGGAGCCAAGAATTATAGAATGGGGTGCAAAATTTGTTATGGGTGGAAAAGGTATTTTTATGGGGTGCAAAAATGTGAAATGGGCTTATATATTTTTGGGTTATTTAACGTTTGGTACCTAGCAAATGTCTATCACCTAGGTTTGGTACCCAATATTTGGAATATTAAGGGTTGGTACCTAAAATTTACGTTGACTGTCAAGTCAAAACTTTGACTTAACTTTGTTATAATTCCCGTTACAAAAGTCTGTTTTTCCCTTTGAAACCGTATGAATACTAACAATGACACATTTATCCTAACGTCCACATAACACATGTCTTAATCTCTCTATCATTAGTTAGATTAACGGTCGTGATAAGATCTCACTAATGAGATAAACCGCCCACGACCATGATGGACGCATTTATGTGTCTATTTTAGTCTCAATTCTCTGTAATGTTAGTACTCGATTTTGTATTTATTATGGTTTTTTATGTCTTTGTAGGTGTTTTGGGGAAAATAAGCTTTTGCGGCGAAATTGGCTCGAAAAGTGTGTTTGCGCTCGCCGGAGAAAAGTGCTAAATGAACCCAGGATTTGGATAAGGGGCACCTCATTTGCTAAGGGGTAGCCCAACTGCTATTTACACCCATGACACCCCAAGTGTTAAAGGAACCCTGGAGTTGGATAGGGGCACTTCATCTTTTCCCATTTGAAAATTGACGCGAAAATGTTGCAGCGTATAACCAAATTGTGGATATGATTTTTGGAGAGTTTTAAACGAGATTCAATCTCAGATTTTCATTGGGATGAACCTGTTAAGCCTAAACAGAGTTATTAGGGGTTATTGCATCGATTAAATTGGGCTAGATCGCCGGTTTGAAGAAAACAGGGAAAGATGGTTTTTATCGGGTTTTTAGTGTGAAACATTGAGTGATTAAAGATGTTATCGGTGATTTGGATTCCTAGAGGCTTGTTGCGACAACATAGGGGTGGTGATGATCTGTATACCTTAAAAAAGGAAAGACTTGTCTAAATTATTCCAAAACAGAGAGGAGAAGTTTCCCGGGATTCTGCGGTTATTTTTGGAGGATACGTGCAAATACAGGGAAGATACACGCTGGGGTTCGATTACTTTCTATCATTGGAAGGATTTTGAACAACACAGACGCGTAAGAGAAGAGAAAAAAAAATTATATTTCCGAGACTTCTGGCTGAAGATATGGAAGGATTGATTCGCAAGATATTGGACCTGTGGTGTATATAAGAGATGTACGAGTCATAGGCAAGGGAGTGGATACCTTGTGGGAGGTTTAGGAGCCAAGCAGAGGAGTTTCGAGCACCACAGAAGCTCGGAAAAATAATCCAGGGAACAGCCCTAGTTGCAGGCGAGGAAGAAGAAGGTGAAGCACATAAGACTATCAAAGGCAGTCATTAATTCCGTGACCTATAGTTTCAAATTCAAAAGCTTTGTAACATTTTTCCAACATTTTTCCAACAACTATTTGAGTTTGCAAATGCTCATTAAGGTTCTTTGTAACGATGAGTTACGTAACAATTATATACATTACAAACTCGATTATTTTCTTCAATAAAACACCTATTCAGCCATGCGTTATTATTTTGAGCGTGTTTTGATTGAAGAGCTAAACCCAACACTTGGGATGACGGAGGAAGCCACGTTTCACAATTGGTTGGTAACTATAATGATTCTTTATGACTTTTGCACTTGTTTTAATTGATTTATGATTTTACTTGATTAGTTGTGATTTTGTCTGATAGTGTATGCTTAGTCTAAGAACTCTTGATGCGCTATGCTTATGATTTACATCTAATTCTTCATAAAATCTATTTTCGGCAAAGAAAAGAGTCAACAAAAGAGCTAGAATTGTTATGAGTCATCATATGAACCAATTGAATGTGATTAATGGTGGAATCCTGAGTCCTAGTATCTCTCGATATCGTGACAAATTTGTGAATATATTTTCTTTGTTTTTAGTATTTTCTTAAATCAAACCTTTACAAGTCGAGTTGAACGAACTTTTACTACCACTTTACAAACAACTTGAGAACCACATCGGTTTTTGGCGGCTAAGCGGACTTGTATTTAGGTTTAGGTTTTAGGTTTAGCATTTTTTTTTTTAGGTTTTGTATATATATTTTTGTTATTTTCTTTGATTTTACTTTGGGTATTTTTGCTTTTGTTGTGCAGGTTTGCTTGAAACGAATGTGAAAAGTTGGACTTGCCATAAAAGGAGAAAAGCCGAAGCTTGTATTTTTGTTAGTTTTTTTATTTTCCTTATTTTTGAACTTGTATTGTTTGTTTATTTTTGTTAGTTTTAATATATAAAAAAAAAAAAAAAAAAAAAAAAAAAAAACGTGCACACACCAATTGCATCGTCAGACTACCGATTTTAGGAAAACTCGTGGATTAGTAAGCTAAACCCGTGCCTTGGGCCTTATGGGAGTTACCAGCTGAAATTCCACAAACCTCAGCCTCGTACCTTTGGGTATATTTTGTTGTGGTAACCTGAGCTTACCCATTTTAGTCGACCTTGCATTTGCACGTGCACAAAATAATGTCGAATTGGTATTACAATAGCCAATACAACGAATATCCGACTGATTTTCAAAATGGACATTATTACTTTGACCACAGTGTGCATAGTGGTTGGGAGCACCAACCTTTTCAAGGTTATGGTTCATACCACGGTGAGCCCAATTACTATTCGCACGTGCACAGGCCATATGAGCAAGAAAATAAGGAATATTATAATACTAGTACCTCGTCTTTGGATGACTTAATTAAAGAGTTGAAAACTATTCCTTATTATGATCCTTCCGTTCCTATTCGTCCTCTCGAAGAGTCTCTCAAACTGTTGGTTGTTTCTTCCGGTCCTATTCGTCCTCTAGAAGAGTCCCTCAAGATTTTGGCTGAGAAAACAAATAGGTTTGTGTTAGAGACGAACGAAGGAATTGCTCGAAATAATCTTGACTTCCAATTTATCCTTAAAAATGAGAATAGTTATTCACATAATCAAGATGACGAGGTTAGAATTGGTAACACTACCTGTTTAGAAGAGGTTCAACCATTTTCATGTTATGATGATTACGACGAGGATAATGTTGATCAAGAATCTGATAGGCATAGTAATCAGGAATTTGTTACTCCAATTGAGGTTTATAATGATAATATTTCTAGTTCAAATCCAAATAATTTTAATAATTACACCTATTCAAAAGGACGAGGATTTGACTAGAGATACTCCCGTTTTAGACGATGTAGTATTTCCTTTTGATTACAAAGCCGATATTGGTTTAGAGGAACGAGTTTATTCTAATAATAATATTTTAGAGTCTACAGATTTAGAAACAACAGTCTTAGACGAAGAAGATGAACTCGTAGAGCTTTTAAACATGTATGAGGATGTGTCACCTGAATATGACCTACAAGAAGCAATTGACCATTTCGGGATTAGATGATCTAGAAATTTGGGAAATTGTAGATAGTCTATCTAGAGACACCCAAAACTCTAAGTTTGGGGGTGATTATCATTCTCCCCGTGCTTTACCTTTAGCTATTGTAGAGATCCCTCACTTGGGACTTGATATATGTGCCTCAACCATTGTGCCGGATTGCCTTCATACTAGTTCTCCAGAACCTAATAATGTCCAGGGAAGAAGTTCGGTTGTTAGAGACCCATCCTCTGGTTGATGTGGTTTACCCAGGCTATGATACCAAGATTGATTTTGTTTTCCCACCAAATATTTTTCAACCAATTGTGGGAACGTATATGTTTTGAGATATGTCAATTATTAAGTTACGAGACTAAACCTAATTATTTTAGGAAAATAGAATTGACACATTTGCTTAAGAATGACCACCACTCTCATTATGGTTAACTGTGTAAGTCAAATCTGATTGACTTAGAGGATCCTCAATTATTTAGGTTATTATTATGTGCTTCTAAATATTTCCCGACCTTAGCACTTGATATTTCGGATCTTACTTATGAGGAGGTGCAGCCCATGAAAATATTTTATTTAGACCCCTTTATATAACCTGAACCTGAACCACAACTAGATGTAGTTGTCTTAAACAGGAAACTAGGCAAGGGTGTGCTATGTTTATTCTTGGTTTGTTGCAGTTTCCTTTTATCTGTGTTAACACTTTTTGGTGCGAGATGATCCCACAGTTGTTTCGGTTATTGCTTTATGATATGAAGTGATTAATTCTTTCTTATGTCCGCAGTGAAGACGTTAAACTTAGCACTTCTTGGAGGTAACCCATGCATGCTCATGCAACATGGTAATATCTTTCCTTAACTCTTTTGCCTCAAGCAGTAACTTGATTTCTCCTTGTTCATGCTTTTAATTTTATCTTTAGAACATTGAGGACAATGTGAGATTTAAGTTTGGGGTGTGGGAGAAACTTTTTAGTTGCAATAAATAAAATCCAGAGCCTAGAAATTTATGTTTATTAAGGATGGCACTAACCAACCTAAGTGGATGGAAGCATTTTGGTTGTAGGAGTTGAGGAACCAATATGATTAGATGGAAACATCTAAAGAGTCTATTCATAAAAGCACAAAGCTCAGGTGTTAGAATTAAAGAAAAAAACATGGTAGTTTCGCCATCTCTCGTTGAATCCTTTTCACTTCTATTTTTTGTTTGTTTTCTTCAAAATATGTTTATCTAAGTGATTAGGTGGGGCTCACGATTCAAGTTGTTACCACTGCTAGGGTGAAATAGAGTGATTGAGACAAAAAAAAAAAAAAAAAAATGAAAAAGTGAAAAAAAAAAAGAAAAAGAAAAAGAAAAAAAAAAAAAAAAATTTGAGACCAGACCATCAGACCAACCGGAATAAATTCAATAAAGTCGACCACTAGAACCCTTGTATATGCAGTGAGTTGACCTAGAGTTAGGATTATCGACCCTTTGGTTCCCTTGTATATGGCGAGTGTGTTGATATTAGTCTAGACCAATATCTCGGTCCATTAGGATAGGTTTATTTTGGCGGTGGCCTTCGATTGATGAGATATGAGAAACACCGTTCACCTTAGTCAACATCAAAACCATCTCGTTTTTCTCATCCATCTTCTTAATCTTTCTTTGTGATTGGTTGACTCGGTTATGATGTCCGAAACTATACGAGTAGAGCTCTTGTGACTTATATATGAATTTTAGTATGCTTGAGTGCAAACTCGTGTACATCAATTGGAATTTCGCATCGGTACTTCCTCCTGTAGTCAATAAGTATGCCAACCAAGGAGATTCTTTAGTGCCTTCCAAGGTTCTGCGTAGAGGTTTTGTGGGTACACCTCTGGTAAACCCTCCCGAGACTATAACTCGGCCACTAGGGCCACCTAGGGGTTTAAAGGCTTATTGCATATGCTAAATTCAATCGACGATGCCTGCGACAGTGAGTTAGGATTTTATTTTATTTTTGATTTGATTTGCTCGAGGACTAGCAAATAATAAGTTTGGGGGTATTTGATGGACGCATTTATGTGTCTATTTTAGTCCCAATTCCCTATAATGTTAGTACTCGATTTTGTATTTATTATATTTTTTTATGTCTTTGTAGGTGTTTTGGGGAAAATAAGCTTTTGCGGCGAAATTGGCTCGAAAAGTGTGTTTGCGCTCGCCGGAGAAAAGTGCTAAATGGACCCAGGATTTAGATAAGGGGCACCTCATTTTCTAAAAGGTATCCCAACTGCTATTTACACCCATGACACCCCAAGTGTTAAAGGAACCACTGGAGTTGGATAGGGGCACTTCATCTTTTCCCATTTGAAAATTGGCGCGAAAATGTTACGTATAACCAAATTGTGGATATGATTTTGGAGAGTTTTAAACGAGATTCAATCTCAGATTTTCATTGGGATGAACCTATTAAGCCTAAACAGAGTTATTAGGGGTTATTGCATCGATTAAATTGGGCTAGATCGCCGGTTTGAAGAAAACAGGGAAAGATGGTTTTTATCGGGTTTTTAGTGTGAAACATTGAGTGATTAAAGATGTTATCGGTGATTTGGATTCCTAGAGGCTTGTTGCGACAACATAGGGGTGGTGATGATCTGTATACCTTAAAAAAAGGAAAGACTTGTCTAAATTATTCCAAACGAGAGAGGAGAAGTTTCCCGGGATTCTGCGGTTATTTTTGGAGGATACGTGCAAATACAGGGAAGATACACGCTGGGGTTCGATTACTTTCTATCATTGGAAGGATTTTGAACAACACAGACGCGTAAGAGAAGAGAAAAAAAAAAGAAATTATTTCCGAGACTTCTGGCCGAAGATATGGAAGGATTGATTCGCAAGATATTGGACCTGTGGTGTATATAAGAGATGTACGAGTCATAGGCAAGGGAGTGGAGACCTTGGGGGAGGTTTAGGAGCCAAGCAGAGGAGTTTCGAGCACCCGGAAGCTCGGAAAAATAATCCGAGGAACGACCCTAGTTGCGGGCGAGGAAGAAGAAGGTGAAGCACATAAGACTATCAAAGGCAGTCATTAATTCCGTGACCTATAGTTTCAAATTTAAAAGCTTTGTAACATTTTTCCAACAATTTTCCAACAACTATTTGAGTTTGCAACGGCTACATTAGGTTCTTTGTAACAGTGAGTTACAGTAACAATTATATACATTACAAACTCGATTTTCTTCAATAAAACACCTATTCAGCCATGCGTTATTATTTTGAGCGTGTTTTTGATATGAGAGCTAAACCCCAACCTTTGGGATGATGGAGGAAGCCACGTTTCACAATTGGTTGGTAACTATAATGATTTTTATGACTTTTGCACTTGTTTTAATTGATTTATGATTTTACTTGATTAGTTGTGATTTTGTCTGATAGTGTATGCTTAGTGTAAGAACTCTTGATGCGCTATGCTTATGATTTACATCTAATTCTTTATAAAATCTATTTTCGGCAAAGAAAAGAGTCAACAAAAGAGCTAGAATTGTTATGAGTCATCATATGAACCAATTGAATGTGATTAATGGTGGAATCCTGAGTCCTAGTATCTCTCGATATCGTGACAAATTTGTGAATATATTTTCTTTGTTTTTAGTATTTTCTTAAATCAAACCTTTACAAGTCGAGTTGAACGAACTTTTACTACTACTTTACAAACAACTTGAGAACCACATCGGTTTTGGCGCGCGTAAACGCGGACTTGTATTTAGGTTTAGGTTTTAGGTTTAGCATTTTTTTTTTTTAGGTTTTGTATATATATTTTTGTTTTTATTTTCTTTGATTTTACTTTGGGTATTTTTGCTTTTGTTGTGCAGGTTTGCTTGAAACGAAGGTGAAAAGTTGGACTTGCCATAAAAGGAGAAAAGCCGAAGCTTGTATTTTTGTTAGTTTTTTTTTATTTTCATTATTTTTGAACTTGTATTGTTTGTTTATTTTTGTTAGTTTTAATATATATAAAAAAAAAAAAAAAAACGTGCACACACCAATTGCATCGTCAGACTACCGATTTTTAGGAAAACTCGTGGATTAGTAAGCTAAACCCGTGCCTTGGGCCTTATGGGCGTTACCAGATGAAATTCCACAAACCTCAGCCTCGTACCTTTGGGTATATTTTGTTGTGGTAACCTGAGCTTACCCATTTTAGTCGACCTTGCATTTGCACGTGCACAAAATAATGTCGAATTGGTATTACAATAGCCAATACAACGAATATCCACGATTTTCAAAATGGACATTATTACTTTGACCACGGTGTGCATAGTGGTTGGGAGCACCAACCTTTTCAAGGTTATGGTTCATACCACGGTGAGCCCAATTACTATTCGCACGTGCCTGAGGCCATATGAGCAAGAAAATAAGGAATATTATAATACTAGTACCTCGTCTTTGGATGACTTAATTAAAGAGTTGAAAACTATTCCTTATTATGATCCTTAGTTCCTATTCGTCCTCTCGAAGAGTCTCTCAAACTGTTGGTTGTTTCTTAGGTCCTATTCGTCCTCTAGAAGAGTCCCTCAAGATTTTGGTGAGAAAACAAATAGGTTTGTGTTAGAGACGAGAAACGAAGGAATTGCTCAAAATAATCTTGACTTCCAATTTATCCTTAAAAATGAGAATAGTTATTCACATAATCAAGATGACGAGGTTAGAATTGGTAACACTACTTTTGTTTAGAAGAGGTTCAACCATTTTCATGTTATGATGATTACGACGAGGATAATGTTGATCAAGAATCGATAGGCATAGTAATCAGGAATTTGTTACTCCAATTGAGCTTTATAATGATAATATTTCTAGTTCAAATCCAAATAATTTTAATAATTACACCTATTCAAAAGGACGAGGATTTGACTAGAGATACTCCCGTTTTAGACGATGTAGTATTTCCTTTTGATTACAAAGCCGATATTGGTTTAGAGGAACGAGTTTATTCTAATAATAATATTTTAGAGTCTACAGATTTAGAAACAACAGTCTTAGACGAAGAAGATGAACTCGTAGAGCTTTTAAACATGTATGAGGATGTGTCACCTGAATATGACCTACAAGAAGCAATTGACCATTTTCAGGATTCCGATGATCTAGAAATTAGGGAAATTGTAGATAGTCTATCTAGAGACACCCAAAACTCTAAGTTTGGGGGTGATTATCATTCTCCCCGTGCTTTACCTTTAGCTATTGTAGAGATCCCTCACTTGGGACTTGATATATGTGCCTCAACCATTGTGCCAGATTGCCTTCATACTAGTTCTCAGAACCTAATAATGTCCAGGAAGAAGTTCAGTTGTTAGAGACCCATCCTCTGGTTGATGTGGTTTACCCAGGCTATGATACCAAGATTGATTTTGTTTTCCCACCAAATATTTTTCAACCAATTGTGGGAACGTATATGTTTCAGATATGTCAATTATTAAGTTCTGAGACTAAACCTAATTATTTTAGGAAAATAGAATTGACACATTTGCTTAAGAATGACCACCACTCATTATGGTCAATTGTGTATGTCAAATCGATTGACTTAGAGGATCCTCAATTATTTAGGTTATTATTATGTGCTTCTAAATATTTCCCGACCTTAGCACTTGATATTTCGGATCTTACTTATGAGGAGGTGAAGCCCATGAAAATATTTTATTTAGACCCCTTTATAGAACTGAACACGAACCACAACTAGATGTAGTTGTCTTAAACAGAAACTAGGCAAGGGGTGTGCTATGTTTATTCTTGGTTTGTTGCGGTTTCCTTTTATACGTGTTAACACTTTTGGTGCGAGATGATCCACAGTTATTTCGGTTATTGCTTTATGATATGAAGTGATTAATTCTTTCTTATGTCTGGCGAAGACGTTAAACTTAGCACTTCTGGGAGGTAACCCATGCTCATGCAACATGGTAATATCTTTCCTTAACTCTTTTGCCTCAAAGCAGTACTTGATTTCTCCTTGTTCATGCTTTTAATTTTATCTTTAGAACATTGAGGACAATGTGAGATTTAAGTTTGGGGGTGTGGGAGAAACTTTTTAGTTGCAATAAATAAACTCCAGAGCCTAGAAATTTATGTTTATTAAGGATGGCACTAACCAACCTAAGTGGATGGAAGCATTTTGGTTGTAGGAGTTGAGAACCAATCGATTAGATGGAAACATCTAAAGAGTCTATTCATAAGAGCACAAAGCTCGGTGTTAGAATTAAAGAAAAAAACATGGTAGTTTCGCCATCTCTCGTTGAATCCTTTTCACTTCTATTTTTTGTTTGTTTTCTTCAAAATATGTTTATCTAAGTGATTAGGTGGGGCTCACGATTCAAGTTGTTACCACTGCTAGGGTGAAATAGAGTGATTGAGATTAAAAAAAAAAAAAAAAAAAAAAATGAAAAAGTGAAAAAGAAAAAAAAATAAAAAAATTTGAGACCAGACCATCAGACCAACCTTAATAAATTCAATAAAGTCGACCACTAGAACCCTTGTATATGCCCGGTGAGTTGACCTAGAGTTAGGATTATCGACCCTTTGGTTCCCTTGTATATGGCGGTGTGTTGATATTAGTCTGAACCAATATCTCGAGTCCATTAGGATAGGTTTATTTTGGCGGTGGCCTTGACAGAGATATGAGAAACACCGTTCACCTTAGTCAACATCAAAACCATCTACGTTTTTCTCATCCATCTTCTTAATCTTTCTTTGTGATTGGTTGACTCGGTTATGATGTCCGAAACTATCGAGTAGAGCTCGTGACTTATATATGAATTTTAGTATGCTTGAGTGCAAACTCGTGTCTGACAATTGGAATTTTGCATCAGGGTACTTCCTCCTGTAGTCAATAAGTATGCCAACCAAGGAGATTCTTTAGTGTCTTCCAAGGTTCTGCGTAGAGGTTTTGTGGGTACACCTCTGGTAAACCCTCCCGAGACTATAACTCGGCCACTAGGGCCACCTAGGGGTTTAAAGGCTTGTTGCATATGCTAAATTCAATCGACGATACTGCGACAGTGAGTTAGGATTTTATTTTTGATTTGATTTGCTCGAGGACTAGCAAATAATAAGTTTGGGGTATTTGATGGACGCATTTATGTGTCTATTTTAGTCCCAATTCCCTATAATGTTAGTACTCGATTTTGTATTTATTATGGTTTTTTATGTCTTTGTAGGTGTTTTGGGGAAAATAAGCTTTTGCGGCGAAATTGGCTCGAAAAGTGTGTTTGCGCTCGCCGGAGAAAAGTGCTAAATGGACCCAGGATTTAGATAAGGGGCACCTCATTTGCTAAAAGGTATCCCAACTGCTATTTACACCCATGACACCCCAAGTGTTAAAGGAACCCTGGAGTTGGATAGGGGCACTTCATCTTTTCCCATTTGAAAATTGGCGCGAAAATGTTGCAGCGTATAACCAAATTGTGGATATGATTTTTGGAGAGTTTTAAACGAGATTCAATCTCAGATTTTCATTGGGATGAACCTATTAAGCCTAAACAGAGTTATTAGGGGTTATTGCATCGATTAAATTGGGCTAGATCATAGGTTTGAAGAAAACGAGGGAAAGATGGTTTTTATCGGGTTTTTAGTGTGAAACATTGAGTGATTAAAGATGTTATCGGTGATTTGGATTCCTAGAGGCTTGTTGCGACAACATAGGGGTAGTGATGATCTGTATACCTTAAAAAAGGAAAGACTTGTCTAAATTATTCCAAAAAGAGAGGAGAAGTTTCTAGGGATTACTGCGGTTATTTTTGGAGGATACGTGCAAATACGGGAAGATACACGCTGGGGTTCGATTACTTTCTATCATTGGAAGGATTTTGAACAACACAGACGCGTAAGAGAAGAGAAAAAAAAAAGAAATTATTTCCGAGACTTCTGGCCGAAGATATGGAAGGATTGATTCACAAGATATTGGACCTATGGTGTATATAAGAGATGTACGAGTCATAGGCAAGGGAGTGGAGACCTTGGGGGAGGTTTAGGAGCCAAGCAGAGGAGTTTCGAGCACCACAGAAGCTCGGAAAAATAATCAGGAACAGCCCTAGTTGCGGCGAGGAAGAAGAAGGTGAAGCACATAAGACTATCAAAGGCGAGTCATTAATTCCGTGACCTATAGTTTCAAATTCAAAAGCTTTGTAACATTTTTCCAACAATTTTCCAACAACTATTTGAGTTTGCAACGACTCTGTTAAGGTTCTTTGTAGCAGTGTGAGTTACGTAACAATTATATACGTTACAAACTCGATTTTCTTCAATAAAACACCTATTCAGCCATGCGTTATTATTTTGAGCGTGTTTTTGATATGAGCTAAACCCCAACACTTGGGATGACGAAGGAAGCCACGTTTCACAATTGGTTGGTAACTATAATGATTCTTTATGACTTTTGCACTTGTTTTAATTGATTTATGATTTTTCTTGATTAGTTGTGATTTTGTCTGATAGCGTATGCTTAGTCTAAGAACTCTTGATGCGCTATGCTTATGATTTACATCTAATTCTTTATAAAATCTATTTTTCGGCAAAGAAAAGAGTCAACAAAAGAGCTAGAATTGTTATGAGTCATCATATGAACCAATTGAATGTGATTAATGGTGGAATCCTGAGTCCTAGTATCTCTCGATATCGTGACAAATTTGTGAATATATTTTCTTTGTTTTTAGTATTTTCTTAAATCAAACCTTTACAAGTCTGAGTTGAACGAACTTTTACTACCACTTTACAAACAACTTCAGAACCACATCAGACCACCACCTTCTAAAACAACTGCGTACATCTCATCCTCCCCTACTGCTTTGTTCAAGAGAAGAAACATTTCTTTTAACAATTCTTATACCCCCAGCTGCAATTAGTTTTGAAGAATTGAGAAAAAGAATTTGTTGACGAAGAACAACCTGTCTTAAAAATCAAAGACTCCATTGTTGTTTTACACTTGCAAAAAATCAAATTGCATGTGCCAGTTTTATAAAACAAGAGCCAAAAGGTATGTTCAATCATTTAATCTTTGTATTCTTGTTTAATTTTGACATATGATAGAACTTTACAAATTAGAAAGTTAGGGTTCATGAAGTGACACCATTTGGGTTTTTTCAAAATCAGGGTTGATCAGCTTGATTATGCGACATCGAGGATGGGTTTTTACTGCATTTCGTTGTGGTGGTACTGGATTGTTGCTGGTTGTGGTGGATGTTATTGGTGTTTGATAATGTTTCTAATCAAACCAGTGAAGATTTTTGTTGGCTATTTATATGATGGTAAACAAATTAAACCAAATAAACGAGTTGGCTATTTATATGATGGTAAACAAATTAAACCAAATAAACGAGTTTTTAGTATTCCACTGAGTGTTTTAGAATCGTGGTATGATTATGAAAATTGGGTTCTTGTTGGAACTCCAATTTGTAGGAGGAAGAAGATATAAAAAGGGTCACAAATACAACCAGAAGCTCACATTTACATCACCAACAAAAGCACAACGGGTGTTCGACAAAATTCTTCAATGAGCAGAACACCCCAATTCAAGATCAAATTGTAACCGTTTGATCAATCTACTTGTAACCGTAAAGCTAAATTGGATGAATCACGCGTTTTTGTAAACATCACGTGCTAACGCATTGTTAAGTGATTAATATTTACTAATAATTTCAATTATTTAAGTAACAAAAGGTTAGTCATCGGTTTGACTTGGACAGGTCTCATTTGGTCAAGGTACCAACCCTTAATATTTCAAATATTGGGTACCAAATGTAGGTGTTGGACACTTGCTGGGTACCAAACGTTAAATAACCCAATAATCAATTAAAAGAAGAAGCAGTACCAAAAACTAGAGATGCAAGTGGAAATGGAGATAGTGATTGACGTTTCCAGAATCTGGTGGGTATTTGTATGTGTTGGTGATGATGAATTAATGATGTATGCTATTACAATCCTTTCTCAACTAAGGGGACATTAGGACAAATTTGTTCAATAATCCTTAAATCTTTCATTATGGGTCAAAAAAGACATCTAAAATTAGATATTGGTTTCTCTCACCTAATTATCAGAATAAACAACTGAACAAAGGAAATGCCATGATCCAAATCGATAGGTACTAACAATATTTATCAAAAAATGACGTGACATGAAACTAACGTAGTAGCCGTAGTTTTTGCTTTAAACAAGTTTTTGTACAACTTTTCCTATATACTTCTTATGCGAAGGTGCAATGTATCGCACATTTTCTTCATCAAATTTGATCCCCATGAAATATAAGGAGGTCTCATTATTATTGGATTTAACCGTATATGGAACAACTTACCGGTTGCAATATGGTGGTGCATTTGGAAAGAAAAGAATTCTAAAATTTTCGATCATAAAAGAGAAACTTGGAAAGTCTAATTCGAGATATTAAAATTCAAGCTTATTTTGGGTGGAGTCGCACACTAAAATGTTGGGGTTGACGGTTAACATGGTGATAGCTTTATGGGACTCATATTTCTATCGGCCGGTTTGAGATGGATATGAGATGTTTGGCGTTTATTTCTTGTTTTTCTCAATTAGTTTTTTTCTTGGTTTTTCTTTGGGTGATCGATTCCAAACTCGGTTTCCTTTTTTGTGTTCGTTGTATTTATTGGGTTGAGGTACCCCTAAGTACCTCTTTTTCAATGAATCCTTTCCTGTTGACCGATCAAAAAAATTTATTATTGGATTTAACCAATACCTGCATGAAACTTATGTGGGGAAAGGGGTGGGGATATATATCATCTTTTTATGCGCAGGCTGCTGAATACAAAAAAAGATACTCCAATAATTTGGGTTATAAATCAAATTTTAATTGGTTTATAAATTATATTTTAACTTTGAACAGTCACCCTCTCGCCCAACTTAGGCTATATTTTTGAAGTTAAAGTCAAGAGCCCATACATTTCAACTCTTATTTGAGACCAAAACGTTGTGAATCATGCCACTAGGGTTTCGCATACAGTGAGTGAAAGGAACTCTTGTTAGAATACGAACATCCAACTCAAAACCAATTGGCAATGAGTGGAGTGGCTCATAGAGTTATAAACCGCAGGATCTTAGATTGCTCAAACAATGTGGGACTAATAATATCAACACCCCCCGTCACGTGTAGCCTCGTTGGGTCTAACACGTGGAAAATAGCCTTGTTGGGTCTAACACGTGGACAATAAATCGGGTGACGCGGAGTAAAGGCACGGTCAAATGACTCGTCGCAAATAGCCTGCTCTGATTCCATGTTAGAATACGGGCATCCAACTCAAAACCAATTGGCAATGAGTGGAGAGGCCCAAAGGATTAGAATACGTGTAGCCTTGTGAGACTAACACGTGGAAAATAGCCTCGTTGGGTCTAATAAGTGGACAATAAATCGGGTGACGCGGAGTAAAGGCGCGGTCAAATGACTCGCCGCAAATAGCCTGCTCTGATATCAACTCAAAACTAATTGGCAATGAGTGGAGTGGCCCATAAAGTTATAAACCACAAGATCTTAGATTGCCCAAATAATGTGGGACTAATAATCTCAACAACTTTGGAAGTTCATCATAGAAGGTGACATTGGAGTTTTAGAGAATGATCATATTGCAACCTTTTGAAGATACTGTAGACAACTTTTATTTTTGGTTTGCATATAAGCAAATGATGTGCACGCCGGAGAAGCTAAAAATGATCCATCTTTGCATTGCAACTAGAGAAGCTTTTCCCAATGTCGCTCGGAGACCCGAATCAAGAAATGCAGGGGCGGAGCCTGCCATTGCATGGGTGTGCAATTACACCCCCTGCCCGGATGGCTCCAAAGCCCATTGCATGACTAAAAAATATAGGGTTATTTAACGTTTGGTACCCAGCAAGTGTCCAACACCTAGATTTGGTACCCAATATTTGAAATATTAAGGGTTGGTACCTTGACCAGTCAGAGGCTGTCAAGTCAAACCGATGACTAACCTTCGGTTACTTAAATAATTGGAATTATTAGTAAATATTAATCACTTAACAGTGCGTTAGCACGTGATGTTAAGAAAAACACGTGATTCATCCGATTTAGCTTTACTACGGTTACAAGTAGATTGATCAAGCGGTTACAATTTGATCTTGAATTGGGGTGTTCTGCTCATTCAAGAATTTTGTCGAACACCTGTTGTGCTTTTGTTGGTGATGTAAATGTGAGCTTCTGGCTGTATTTGTGACCCCTTTTATATCTTCTTCCTCCTACAAATTGGAGTTCTAACAAGAACCCAATTTTCAATAATCATACCACGATTCTAAAACACTCAACAATCATAACCAGTGGAATACAAAAAACTAGTTTATTTGGTCTAATTTGTTTACCATCATATAAATAGCCAACCAAAATCTACACTGGTTCGATTAGAAACATTATCAAACACCAATAACATCCACCACAACCAGCAACAATCCACTACCACCACAATGAAATGCAGTAAAAACCCATCCTCGATGTCGCATAATCAAGCTGATCAACCCTAATTTTAAAAAAACCCAAATGGTGTCACTTCATGAACCCTAAATTTCTAATTTGTAAAGTTCTATCATATATCAAAATTAAACAAGAATACGAAGATTAAATGATTGAACATAGCTTTTGGCTTTTGTTTTATAAAACTAGCACATGCAATTTGATTTTTTGCAAGTGTAAAACAACAATGGAGTCTTTGATTTTTAAGACAGGTAGGTTGTTCTTCGTCAACAAATTCTTTTTCTCAATTCTTCAAAACTAATTGCAGCTGGGGGATATAAGAATTGTTAAAAGAAATGTTTCTTCTCTTGAACAAAGCAGCATGGAAGGATGAGATGTACGCAGTTGTTTTAGAAGGTGGTGGTCGTGGGCGGTTTATCTCATTAGTGAGATCTTATCACGACCGTTAATCTAACTAACAGATAGAGAGATTAAGACACGTGTTATGTGGACGTTAAGATAAATGTGTCATTGTTAGTATTCATATGGTTTCAAAGGGAAAAACAGACTTTTGTAACGGGAATTATAACAAAGTTAAGTCAAAGTTTTGACTTGACAGTCAACGTAAATTTTAGGTACCAACCCTTAATATTCCAAATATTGGGTACCAAACCTAGGTACTGGACCTTTGCTGGGTACCAAACGTTAAATAACCCTTGATTATTTTCTTATTTTGTGAAAGTTACAATTCTATACAATTTTACCTTATATAAGTTAGAAAATAGAAAGGATCCAATAGATGCCACCTCATGTTGGGAGTATTGGGAGCATAGAATTTGGGAGTCACAAATCATTTTTCGCTTTTTTATTCTGATAATACAAAACACATTATGATACTTTTATATTTAATACGATTTAAAATGGCATACTATGAATAATATTTCAAGAAAACTATATTTTGCGGATTAACACCATGTTTGTTTACTTCTGACTCATCTGGATCTAAGTGAAATCACCTGACTCATCTGGACCTGACTCGATATATTTGTTTTGAGTTGACTCAAAAATATGTGAGTCGGTGGTTTGGTCTCATGAGTTAGGGGTATTTTTTTATCTGACTCAAACGGGCCCGAATAACAGGTTACATCTGGGTCAGAGGTCAAGTGAGATCTGACTCAAAATAGAAAATAAACGATCTGACTGTTGACTCGGCCCGAGTAAGGGATTGACTCAGATCCATATTCCGAGCCAGCTGCAAACAAACAATGTCTAAGTTGATTTATTCAGCTGCAAACAAACAAGGTTTAAGTTGATTTATTCACTGCACGCCATATACAATAAATAAATTGGAAATGGTTAAAAATAGGGCTTATTTCAGCATTAATTTTATTATATTCTGTTTTATTAAGCTTGATTTACCTATCCAAGTACAGGAACCTGAGCAACGGTTCTTTGGGGATCATGGTTCACAATAAGCCTAACACGATTACAACAAATATCTGTATATACAGACGATCCTTTTCCTATGATAACTACATTCACGCCCGGCAATTGTCCTTCAATGACTGCCTTTGCTTGCGCAGCTGGCTTCCCGAGGAGCTGCGGCCAAGACATCCGTCCCGCACCTCCTGCAATATTAACAAAGAAAAAACAAATGTGCCTCAAGAAATATTCTTTGGATCTATTAAGAGTCACGGTATCCGAAAACTAAAAATTTCTTTGGCATCTATGTCTTTTCTTTTTTCGGCGAAGTTGAAAGAAAATTCTAGAAAATTTTATCAAACAAGAAGGTGTACATAAAGAAAATTCCACGAAAAAATGATGTATTCTTACCGAGACAATCATCGCCTCCACCGCCAATGCATGGGGGATAAGGCATTTTCAAATCTTTGATCTGTTTGTTGTTTTTTTCGATTTGATGAATTGGTAGGGTTTTTGCGATTAAGTTGCAACTGTGAACCTTAATTTATAGTTTTATACGTGCGCGACTAAGAAGATCCAAAAAGGAATGAAAGAAAATCTTTCATCTTAATTAGCTAGATATTCGTCATTCAATTGCACCGATATTGTAACAGATACTATGGTAAATAAAAGATATCTTATAACTAATTTATTAAATGTGATATCAATGAGCGTGCAAAGCTTTAATTTCTGGGATGGGGTGCACAAGAACCATATGTAGAATACGAAGCTGCTCATCCGCAACCACGGGCTCAACCACAAACTACACTCGCCCATGTCAATCCAACTGGGATTTCTTTACATATTCACGATTTTTTATATCTTTCCCGGGAATAACATTGATCATCTTAATCTTAATTTATTTATTTTTTCTCCTATTATATGTGGGCTTTTGGAAGAGGTTTCCAATTCCATCCCTCAACCAGCACCCACACACGCAAAGAATTACTCACGTCCACTACTATTGTCCCCAACGCATTAAGAACAAATCAGAAAATACAATGTGTGTAATATCAGATCAGAACCTTTGCAATTGTGTCTACAATCGGCATACAGTATTAGTTTGTTTTTTAAACCAAGAACTCATTGTCAATCCACCAAAAAGAACCGAATAAGCACTGTCAATTGGTACAGTTGCCCTTTTTCCATAGGTTTTTGAAAATGTTCAAGCTTGTTCGGTTTATAGCCCAACGGTGGCATTCAGTGCGTGCAACTATCTACTTAGTTAAGTTCGGGGAGATCGCAGCGGTCGTATGTCATGAGCAGTCATCCACTATGTAAATGCCTATATAAAGAGCGAGAGCGAGAGAGCCTAGAAGAGTTGACTTATTTTTTTTATAGTCCTACTAGAGATGTTTTGGTGAGAGTTTTACGTGTTGTGAGATAGGGGTTTGAATTCATATTATTCCTTAACCATAATAATACCATCATCATCATCTCAATGGAGTTAGAATGTTGATATAAATCATGGTTTGAATGTGCATCTTCCACATGTTATTTGTATGTTCTTATCTGTTTGAAGTTAAATCTCTGCTTATTTTCAAATCTGTGTCAAAACCATGCTAATCTCTCATATGAGAACCACATTTCAACCACACACATTTTCTTTTAAACCCTCACTTTTCAGTCCTAGGATTGATTGTACTGGGCCAAAACAATTTTAGCCGTCACCAGCAAATACCCATACATGAGATTACGAATGAAAATGATGTTGCCCCATTTCAAATTCAAACGTTTGATGATTATATTTGATTTCTTTATGAAGACTGTTCAATCTTTGTAGTATTATCAGATCAACACTTTTTTTCAATCGACTGTTCAATCTTTGATGATTATTTTTTTAATAATTTTTTATTCACTTTTTTCCTATTTTTTGAAAATATTAAAGATTTTTTTAAGAAAATTGTAAAAATTAATTAATTAATTATTATCAGGCTTACCAAATGGACGATGGTACTCTGATTGGATATACTCTCATGGTTTCCAAGGCTTTACATATTATTAGTGAGGAAGGCGGCTTGGTTGGTCTGGATCTTAATATTCGTAAAACTGAAATATTGTGGCCTTCCATTGATGTGAGGTGCACTGTTGCATCGGTTTTCCCAGCAGATATTGATATACTTTCTATGGGGCACTACACCAAAACGGCAAATTTACCACGTTTATTTTCGTTGTTAATAGTTTTAGCAACGTTTATGTTGGTTGCCCACACAGCGTCACAAATCTGTTGCTTCATCCGTTGCTTTAATTGGACTTAATGCAACGTATATAGTAATTTAAGCAACATTTATATACGTTCCAAAATATGTTATTAGAAATAAAAAAAATAGATTACAAAATCTATATTTTTGTATTTCTCGAAATTCCAGTATTACAAATGATATAGGACCCTGGCCTGATAAGATAATCAATGATCCTTGCAATAGTTTACAACACTATGAATTCAGTTTGAACCCACATCTATGAAACAACACTACTCAGATATCTAAAGTATGCCACAATCGTCAACAATACCTTGACTCATCGACTTATAAAAACGAACTGATGATTCCCTTGATTGGATCCTCAGTCATCAATACTCTAATACTTGAGATAAAAATGTTTGACAACCAGACTAGATAAAAGATCCATGCTGAGAATCCAAATGCATTCAATTTATGTAAAGCACAAGGAAATAAGCGATAGATTTACTCCCGCACCTCTCGTTCTTTGGATTTGGTGTAGTGTTAGACTCAGCGCGCCAAATTGCAATGCTCGTTCTTAGCCTAAATTGTCAATTGTATTAGCTCCAAGAACGATTCCAATATCCTGTGCTTGCTGACAATAGGTGCATCACTTAAAACAATCAAATTCAAGCTTCATGCAGTTCTGGACAGGCAAAAAGTAACTCAAAACTAAAGTACCTTATACCTGGTGTAGTCTAAGAAAAAAATTACACTGCGAAGGATCTATGTATATAACGTTAAGTACTCGATAACATCTACATAAGGGATGTGCTATATAAGAAAATGGACACTCTTTCTAAACATTACTTGATATCATCCAGAAGAAAGTGGAAACTCCATTTTATTTTTCAGGATATAACAATGCAGTATATCATTCTAGACTTAGGTTATTCAATTCCTGGATAATAACCAAACACAATTGAAAATTCAAATATAAACAAACAACAAGAGAATAAAATTAGCACCACAATCAGACATATAGTATTCTTGTGAAATTTTGTGTAATAGTGATAAGCAAAGCAAGATTATTGGATAAGCATGCCCTTAAAGTAATGAACACAAACTTGTGCTTCTGATTGACCCAAACTAGAAAGTTTTCAATGATTATTCAAGTCACTCTCAAACATGTAGATGGCATGATAGATCGGTAATGGAACCTAAAATGTATCCACATTAACATGGACTATAGCCGGCAGTATATATGCAATTGTCTTTGCTGACCCTTATTCTATATTTCCAATGGGATCACGTCAAAGCCAGCTTTCAACACTTCTACTTCCTACACAAGGCCCCTACTCATGTCACATATAAGGATAAGAAAGTGACAAAAGATACCCGGCCAACAACCACAACATTGCATATCAAATATAAGAAGAGTTTACCTGTCACTGTTTTTTTGGTGGCTTTAGAAATTTGGATTATGAACAACAATATGAGGCAACTCAAAAGTAAGTCCAAGCTCGCATCAGGCAATCAGGAACCCAAAGAAGATACATTTGCAAATTATACATACCTGAAGGTTGAAATGGAAGAGGGAGTTTAGAAAGTTCAATGACAGAACATAACTCAAGGATAATCAATGAAATTACTGAAAGAATACAAGGAAGTCGTACATGAAGCAACTTACATGTATATAAAACACACCATTTACATCCTTTCATACCTTTCCATTCTATTAGACCTGCAAAATCAACCATTATGCTTCAATTTTAGTATGAAATAACCACCATTCATAAATAACTAAATACAAATTTGAGAAGAGCCATACAACATAAAAATGAACGTTATGTGGTAAAGTTGGTCATCCTATTCTAGAATAAAACGTAAAATCGTAGATTTTTTTTTTTAAAAACATTTGATAACATTTTTCCTTTATTACTTAGAACCCATCTCATGAGCTAAACTCCTGCACTCAGGGGAAATTGCAAAATACTCCCACTCTCTTTTACACACAGCAATCATGTAACTGTAATATCTCAAGATTTGTGGGATTGAAACCGTTCAGACCCACTAACCTCAATCACTGAGTGGGTACATCAACATGTGACTATTTACTCGCCATGACCGGTCAAACAGTCAGGGGACAAATGTTGATACATGAAAAAAACTAACCCTAAAGTGGTCACCCCTTAACCTATTAGGGGTCCCTTTTGGCGGGATAGAAAGACTAGGGAACTAGGCCTAACCCACAAGGTTGGGATAGTCCTATCCCATGAAAAACAATGTTAACAAATAGAGGTAATCTCTTATAGTTAGCTAATAACTTGGAATAGGGGGAATCAAAGTTTAGTAATATATTAATCTTATGGGTACTTATCCATAAGAAGGGAGAGGGGAATTATTATAAATAGGGAAGAGAGATTATTTAGAGAACACAATTAATCTACCATAACCTCTCATAAACCTCTCTACACCTTGTGAGTACTTTCTGTGATTAGGGCTAGTTCCTCCTTCCCACATTTTACCCTATCAACAATCACCCAGCAGCTCCCAATTGTTATTAACTATAATATCACTATAACCACCAAATGCCAAAATAAAGAGATGTAGACCTCCCATCATCAAGAAGGACTTTGTAATTCAACCACAATAGTATGAACAGGACTAATGCCGGGGAAGAATTGAGGAGTTCACACATAATGTTTAATTCTACCGATTCGAGTAGTATATTTCTCCCATAAGAAACGAGCCCACTTCATGTTAAAAGAATGGATACTCCACCAGAACTTCAAAAATCAAAATCATGATAAAAAATAAAATACATACCTTTAAGTAATGATTTCACTTACTTTTTTATATCTTGGTTTCCTTATCGGGGTAAAGATACAATAGATGCAAAATATGCGAGAGAAGTGAATGTTTTCTTCACAACATACCTCCTAGTAACGAACCTCTACTCGTTTTTGTTTTTTTTTTTCGTTTGCTTCTTGGGTAAAAGCACCAAACTTATTATCGATAAAAATAAAAAATTAAAATGTATACTCTCAAGTAATGAACCTCACTTTTTTCGTTTCCGAAGTTTCCTTTCACGGGCAGTGAACTTTCTCTTTTTGTGGAATTCTTAATCAGAAGATTACTAATGAAACCACACATTTCATCGGCTATATCAGATCAAATATTTCTATCAAACATGAGTTCAATAACAAGGTACCGAACCTAGAGATCTACCCTTCTACTTACTTTTTATATCTTCAGGGGCGGAGCCAAGAATTATAGAATGGGGTGCAAAATTTGTTATGGGTGGAAAAGGTATTTTTATGGGGTGCAAAAATGTGAAATGGGCTTATATATTTTTGGGTTATTTAACGTTTGGTACCTAGCAAATGTCCATCACCTAGGTTTGGTACCCAATATTTGGAATATTAAGGGTTGGTACCTAAAATTTACGTTGACTATCAAGTCAAAACTTTGACTTAACTTTGTTATAATTCCCGTTACAAAAGTCTGTTTTTCCCTTGGAAACCGTATGAATACTAACAATGACACACACTACGGGAAAAATCATCATTGACGACACTAGATAAGAGTTGTAGTACCCCTACGACAACTCTATTTCATGCATTGTGGAAGGGGGTATTGTAGAAAGTCCAAGCTTTTCTACAATGGTTGACAAGGGTTGTAAAGGGTGATGTAATTCATGGTTCGACAATATTTTGCCAAAGTTGTGATTCTCTTTCGATTTTTTTGATAACCTAACACAACTCTTGCTTGTATTGTAGAACTATCTTGGACAACACAAGCAGGATATCGTGAAAACATATGTAACAACAATTACTAGTATTATGAATAAGATTTGCACGACTCTTGTATGAGTTGTCGAACTATCTTGGACAACACATAGTTATGTTGTAAAGAAACTATTTCACAATATTTGGCTTGTATAGTTGAAAAATGGAAGACAACATCTAATAGTATTGTGAATATTAATTGTCACTACACTTCCTAGAGTTGTAAAACTCTTATTTATATTGTTATACTTTCTTTCACAATCTCTGTCTAGTGTGGTCATAATCTGTAATACAACATCCTGAAATGTTGTAATATTTGAAGCAACAACTTACGTTTTGGAAGATGAATGTAAACGCAACTATTGTTAGAAGTTGTGTCCATAAACCTATTTTGAAAAAAAAATATTGGATCCGAAGCCGAATTGCCGAAAGTAATTCACATTCACATAAACCTCGCCAAAGTGTAACCCATTTACATTCATCAAGTTAACTTAAATTGAAATTCAAAGTAAAAGACCTATGATACAGAAAAACTTAGAAAAACAAGCATAAAAGGGAGATTCTGCAAATAACCATTTAATAGATGCTTCATGGGTCAGCAATGATGACCTCAACCTCAACACCAGGTTCAATAGTAATCAAAGCGATCAGCTTCATAACCTCAGATGAATTGACAAGATCGATAACTCTCTTGTGGATCTCTTCACAACCTCGGATGAATTGACAAGATCGATAACTCTCTTGTGCACACGGAGTTCAAAACAATCCCAGGTGTTAGTACCTGAAAAATAACGACAAGGAAATTAACCACTATGTACAGTGATTTGGTAAAAAAAACTATCTCAAAGAACAATGCAAGTATTCACAGTTGAAGACAATACACAAAAACTGACTTAAGCAACCTGTCAAATATGAGCCATAACACAAAGGTGCTTATAATTCTACATCATTATTGTGTGATATCTTGTCAACATCGTATAAGAAAAATGAAAGTGTAAACTCAAAAACAAAAGGTGCTGGGTCCTTAAGCAAGTTTGCTCCACTGACAATAACTTTAGCGCCTGAATCAGCAACAGACTTTATGAGCTCCTCAACTTTTGCTTCCTCGGTTTTTGCATAGTTCTCAAGTGTGTGACACCAAGGGATACATCAACTTGTTTCGAGAGAGTTTATCATCAGATTCGCGCATAGAAATTAAATTTAACTATTTTTGAATTAGATCAAGATAAGCATAATCGGTACAACCTTTGGAGGAAGTAAGACAATAATTCAAATATAATTTGAAGTTGTATCACAATAATTCTACACGTGTCAAACAAACTAAGAATTACAACACCGCCTACTTGAATATTTACGCATGATTCATTCGAAAGATTAAAGACCTCTTTTAGTATATCGGTATTGAACACCACTTTTAATAAGCTTGATATACACCCGTATTGACTTCTAGTTTTCTATGGAACAACGTGATCAAACATTTCTGATTATAAGTAAAACACTACTTAACACCTACATTAGATAGGGGTGACCTTCCAACAAACTCGGATAAACATTATAAATAGCATATATGTCTTGAAGTCTCTTGCTTCAATATCTAACCTGCTCAGCACTATGAATGAGGACAGTTCCCTTTGTCTCGGTGGCACTGGTGTCAACACCTTCAACAAACACAACAATCTACACAAAAACCAATCAAGAAACAGGTTTAGTCGAGTAAGTAGCAACAACAACCACAATTACAAAGGATAGAAAAAACATGATTAACTAAAATGATGCGTGTATATTTACCACTTGTATCCTACCTGAAATTCAGGAAAAACAATTGCAAATACAATACCAAACAATTAAACTGATAGATGATGAGTGAAACCTTCACAAATTGAGTAGATTTTACTATCGCATTAAAAATCAGGTAGTGGATAACATGATATCTTTCGAACAAGTTAAAGGGGATTACAAGAACCATGAGTGTCTCCACTAGCAATTCATTTGATGGAAATGGAAAATTAAGATTACTATTTGTTGATGTCTCAAATCCCAACTACTCATGTGTGTATATTCACCATACCAATTTTTTAGTTTCACCTTCTAAAGTCTTGTATCGTACTCAAAAATAGATATGTTTCGCCTTACCTTTGCCTTCTCCACTCTTTTAATGCTCCCAGAGGCATCACCTTTCAAAACCATACCCAGGACGATCCTTGAATTACACAAACCTCCTCCTTGAAGCTTTGCCATACGTACATTATCCACATTAAAGTTCATTGGATTCTTGGGGAATACTTAGATACATGCCTGAAATGAAAAACAGTACACCTCTGTTAACCTTTTTTAAATCTAGTAATTCTAACTAAAATTTTACCTCTATCAAGAATAAAAATAACAAATGAAAAGTGGTTTATAATTACATCAGCAATGAGAGGGCACAATCTATCAAAAACACAAAAAACAATCTATTGTAATGCATTGAAAACAAAGATTACACGGGGAGATATTAGAATTGAAAGCAAATGGGAAATATATAGAATGGAAAACACTTTATTACCTGCAACTGAAGTATATGAAGGATGGAATCCTAACAATGTCATATGCGTATGAAGTCACGAATAAAGACCTGATCATAGTTCGCTAAATTTGCTGCGATTGTTCCAATATTCCTCCTCAATTTTATTCTTCCCTCTTTTCCACCTTCTTCTTCTCAATCCCCTTCTCTATATCCTCCTCCACTTGGTTCACCTGTTTACACCAACAATTACAGAATCAACATATAAAAATTACGAATCCAAAATTAAATTTCTGTAATCAAAATCAACCAAATCAAAAAGTTTACCTTATTCATCATATTTTCTAGAAACGCCACTGCCTTTTTCTTCTTCTTAGGTCTTCCTCTTCCTCTTTTTATTACTCTTTCCCCAACTTGTACCCTAACTTCGAAATTGAAAAAATACACAGAACATGGTACAAATCAGATCGGAAATTCTTCCATACAGCGATCGAATCAACTCCATATCTCAATCTCAGAATAACCCAAGCTTCATCACCATCGAATACAAAGAAAGCAAAATCATCGGCTTAACCCATTTGTTGCCTGTTCTTGTTGATTTCAAAAATCCAAATCTCGATTCAACCTCTAGCTGATTATTAGCAGCATCATCTTCATCTTCTAAATCTCTGTCATCAACTGAACATCAACTCAATTTCTTCCCTGTTTCTTCAAATCGAAGACAAACAACAATATCAGAAATTGAACTCAAATCCTGATTCTTCTCAGCTTAATCCTACATTAGTAGAACCAGCATCTAACCATCTCCTTTCTGTGTAATTCCCGGCTTAAATTCCATCCATATCTCCTCAATCTCGAACCAAAATCGCCAGCAGCCATCTAACCATCTCCTTACTGTGTTATTCGAGCATCAGTTCTTCCCTCTTTTCTCAATCAGTAGCAGCACAAACATTGTCGAAATATGAAATAGAGATCTTTTTAGATCAAGAGAGGTAGGCAATGATCTAGGTGTGTCTGTTAGAGGTGGTGTTAATACGAGTACGTGATTTGATTCAGAACCAGAAGAACATGTAAATCCGATGATAGAAATTAGGATTTTGGGGATGAGTTCAAGATGAAGTAAAATAGAGAAATCAGTGATGAAATTAAGGGTTTCCACTTGAACTAAAGCTAGGGTTTGTGAGGATTCAATATGAAATCAACAATAGAATCAGGGATTTGGGAAATCAGTGAATTGAGTGAGGGTTTTTTTTCTGAGGGAGGCGCAACTTGAGTTAGGTTTTTTTTTTCTGAGGGAGGGGAAGATCAGAGACGAGAGAAAAGTGAGTGAATGAAGATAAGTGAGAGAGAGAAAAAAAATCGTTTTATCTAAAAGAATTTGAACGGATAAGATGGGGTAGGATGGGATCACACGGATTATGAAAATATTTGGACGGTATAGATTTAAGTTAAGAGTGTCATACGGATCAAGAAAAGTGTGTTTTCTTTGTTCTTTCTCTTTGTGTTAATACGAACTCAAGTTTTCGGTTTAATTATCAACCTTCGACATTATAAAAAATCCAAAAAAAATATTAATAAATTTAGGACATTGTTATCGATATTCCGATATAAAAAATCCAAAAAATATATAAGAATGAATCGGGAAAATGAAAAATGAATTCGATAATTGGTGTGTTTCTTTGTGCTTTCTCTTTGTGTTTTTGTGCTTTCTCTTTGTGCTTCCGGTTTGAATTTCGACTAGTCGCATGGGTCATGAAGTAATTTTGACAAGTCATACAGGTCATGAAGTAGCTTTAGTTCACACTAGTAAACTCTGAGAGGGTTCTGACTTCAGAAATAGGATGATACATCATCAAAATCGATAATTATGAAGCTCGATGTCAATTCAAACTTCAGAGTCTGTATAATGGCATACAATCTATGAACCACGAAGCTATGAGAGGGTTCTGAATTCAAACTTAGCATGATACATCATCGAAATCGATAAATATGAAGCTCAGTGTCGATTCAAACTTCAAATGTTGTATAACGACATACAAACTATGAACCAAGAAGCTCTGAGAAGGTTCTGACTTCAAACTTAGTATGATACATCATCAAAATCGATAAATATGAAGCTCAATGTCAATACGAACTTCAAACTTGGTATAATGGCATATAATCTATGAACCACGAAGCTCTGAGAGAGTTCTGACTTCAAAATTAGCATGATACATCATCGAAATTGATGAATATGAAGCTCAGTGTCGATTCAAACTTCAAGTTCGGTATAATGACTTACAAACTATGAACCAAGAAGTCTGAAAGTTCACAAAAACGATGAATCCAACCATTTGGTGGTAAGATTCCATGGAAATATTCTACGAAACCTTAAACACACACAAAACTTGGTAAGAACGATGAATCCATCCATTTATGGTAAGATTCCTTCGGAATATTCTACGAAACCTTAAACAAACCCAATTTCTGCATAATGTATGCATACCAGGCTCCGAGATCGAAACCTGGCCGCGAGTTGACTACTCTAAGTTAGAAACTTGGTAAGAACGACGAATCCATCCATTTACAAGTAAGATTCCTTCGGAATACTCTACGAAACCTTAAACAAACACTATTTCTGCATAATATATGCATACCAGGCTCCGAGATCGAAACCTGGCCGCGAGTTAACTACTCTAAGTCGAAACTTGGTAAGAACGACGAATCCATCCATTTACAGGTAAGATTCCTTCGGAATATTCTACCTAACCTTAAACAAACCCTATTTCTTCATATCGTATGCAAACCAGGCTTCGAGATCGAAACTTGGCCTCGAGTTGACTACTCTAAGTTAGAAACTTGGTAAGAACGACGAATCCATCCATTTATAGGTAAGATTCCTTCGGAATACTCTACGAAACCTTAAACAAACCCTATTTCTGCATATTGTATGCAAACCAGGCTCCGAGATCGAAACTTGGCCTCGAACCAAGAAGCTTTGGGAGGGTATAAACTTCAAGCATAGCATGATACATCATCGAAATTGATAAATATGAAGCTCGGTGTCGATTCTAACTTCAAATGTGGTATAACGACAAACAAACTCAAGAAGCTCCGGGAGAGTTCAGACTTCAAACTTAGCAGGATACATCATCGAAATCGATAAATATGAAGCTCGGTATTGATTCCAACTTCAAACTTAGCAGTATATATGATCGAAATCGATAAATATGAAGCTCGGTGTTGATTCCAACTTCAAATGTGGTATAACGACAAACAAACTATGAACCAATAGATATATCATCGAAATCGATAAATATGAAGCTCGGTGTTGATTCCAACTTCAAATGTGGTATAACGACAAACAAACTATGAACCAAGAAGCTCCGGGAGGGTTCTGATTTCAAACTTAACATGATACATCATAGAAATCGATAAATATGAAACTCGGTGTCGATTCGAACTTCAAATGTGGTATAACGGCATATAAACTATGAACCAAGAAGCTTCGAGAGGGTTAGGACTTCAAACTTAGCAGGATACATCATCGAAATCGATAAATATGAAGCTCAGTGTCGATTCGAACTTCAAGTGTGGTATAACGACAAACAAACTATGAACCACGAAGCTCTTTGAGGGTTCTCACTTCGGAATATTATATGCATACCCTGGCTCCGAGATCGAAACCTGGTTGTGAGTGGACTACTAAAAGTCGGAAACTTGGTAAGAACGATGAATCCATCCATTTCGAAGTAAGATTCCTTGAATATTCTCCAAAACCTTAAACAAACCCTATTCGGCATATTGTATGCATATCATGGCTCCGAGGTCGAAACCTGGCCGTGAGTGGACCCCTATAAGCCGAAAACTTGGTAAGAACGATGAATCCATCCATTCACATGTAAAATTCCTTCGTAATATTCCCCGAAACTTTAAACAAACCCTATTTTCGCATATTGTATGCATAACGTGACTCTAAGTTTGAAACCTGGCCCTGAGTGGACCATTATAAGCCGAAAACTTGGTAAGAACGATGAATCCATCCATTTACAGGTAAGATTCCTTCAGAATAATTCCCGAAACCTTAAACAAGCCCTATTCTGGCATATTGTATGCATACCCTGGCTCCGAGGTCGAAACCTGGCCAGGAGTGGACTACTGTAAGTCGGAAACTTGGTAAGAAAGATGAATCCATACATTTACATGTAAGATTCCTTCGGATTATTCCCCGAAACTTTAAACAAACCCTATTTTGGCATCTTGTATGCATAACGACTTCGAGATTGAAACACGGCCCTCGGTGGACCATTATAAGCGGAAATTTGGTAAGAACGATTAATCCATCCATTTACGGGTAAGATTCCTTGAATATTTCCGAAACCTTAAACAAGCCCTATTCTGGCATATTGTATGCATACCATGGCTCTGAGGTCGAAACCTGTCCAGGAGTGGACTACTATAAGTCGGAAAACTTGGTAAGAACGATGAATCCATCCATTTACATGTAAGATTCCTTCGGAATATTTCCCAAAACTTAAAAAAAAAAACCTATTTTGGCATACTGTATGCATAACCCGACTCCGAGATTGAAACCTGGCCCTGAGTGGACCATTATAAGCCGGAAACTTGGTAACAATGATGAATCCATCCATTTTACAGGTAAGACTCCATCATAATATTCTCTACAACCTTAAACAAACCCTCTTTTGGATACTTTTACCCAATCTCTCGAAACGCCAAAATTTATAGAATTTAGTGGGGGGTGTTATAGAAAATAGTTTTTAGCAGAAGTGAAAGAAGTGAGAAAAAATTAGCAGAACCGGAGACCAAAATATTTTTTAGCAGAAGTGAGAAAAATTTAGCGGAAGTGAGAAATTTTTTGCAGAAGTGAATAAAATTTAGCAGAAGTGAGAAAAATTTAGCAGAAGTGTTTATACCTCTACGACAACTCTTATAAAGGTTGTGAATAGTGATGACAAAAAAATTAGCAGAAGTAAGAAAAATTTAGCAGAAGTGGGAACTTTTTTGCAAAAGTGAATAAAATTTAGCATACGTGATAAAAATTTAGCAAAAGTGGGAAATTTTTGGCAGAATTGAATAAAATTTAGCATAAGTGAGAAAAATTTAGCAGAAGTGTTTATACCTCTACGACAACTCTTATAAAGGTTGTGAATAGTGATGACAAAAAATTTAGCAGAAGTAAGAAAAATTTAGCAGAAGTGGGAAATTTTTTGCAGAAGTGAATAAAATTTAGCCGACGTGAGAAAAATTTAGGAAAAGTGGGAAATTTTTGGCAGAATTAAATAAAATTTAGCATAAGTGAGAAAAAATTTAGCAGAAGTGTTTATACCTCTACGACAACTCTTATAAAGGTTGTGAATAGTGATGAAAAAAAAAGCACAAAACTACCAATATTGTGAATGCGGAAGGCGGGTTGATGACTTGCATTGACACATAATAGACTTCGATACTGAACCTGGTTCAGAAATTTTTGTCGTAAAATTTGGCAAAGTGAAAAATATTTAACAAAAGTGCATAAAATTTGCAGAAGTGAATAAAATTTAACCATCCATTACAAATTTTTTACAGAAGTGCATTGTCATTGTATAGTATGTGATTGTTTACAGAGAAGACTTCGTGCTGTTAGCGGGTCGATCCACCCGAGCATTCTTTTTGAACATTATATTTTGTTTGACAACTCTTATAAATGGTTTTCATAAATTTAGTATATTAAAGAACCACAAACTTGACAGAGCTTGTGATAGTGTAGGTATGGTGTAGACTTCCATGAAGGAGGCTGAGGATCAAATCCCCCCAACCTCATTTTCCAACATTCTATGTTTTTACTTTAACAACTCTTATAAATGTTGTTATACCTTTTTATTAAAAAAAAAAACACAAAAAACCAAAATTTGTGAACTGTAAGGATGGTTGATGAGATAGACTTCCATGCAGTGGGTTCATGTTCGAATCTCCCCTATAACACTATTTTTCATCTTCATATTTTGGTGTTCTTCAACAACTCTTATGAGAATTGTGATAGGCTTAGTCACTACATTTATGGAACGGAGTTGTTATAGCTAAATGTCGTCACAACTCTTTTGCTTAAGGAGTTGTCGTTTGTTTTCTTAGCGCAACCCTTGTTACTAAGGGTTGTCGGTGATGATATACGACAACTCTTCCTTTGAAACCAGTTGTAAAACATAGGACTTTCTACGATGTTTAGCAAAGTGTTGTAAAACCCCAGTTGTAGATGTATATTTTTCCCATAGTGACATTTATCCTAACGTCCACATAACACATGTCTTAATCTCTCTATCTGTTAGTTAGATTAACGGTCGTGATAAGATCTCACTAATGAGATAAACCGCCCACGACCATGATGGACGCATTTATGTGTCTATTTTAGTCTCAATTCTCTGTAATGTTAGTACTCGATTTTGTATTTATTATGGTTTTTTATGTCTTTGTAGGTGTTTTGGGGAAAATAAGCTTTTATGCGAAATTGGCTCGAAAAGTGTGTTTGCGCTCATGGGAGAAAAGTGCTAAATGAACCCGGGATTTGGATAAGGGGCACCTCATTTGCTAAGGGGTAGCCAACTGCTATTTACACCCATGACACCCCAAGTGTTAAAGGCACCCTGGAGTTGGATAGGGGCACTTCATCTTTTCCCATTTGAAAATTGGCGCGAAAATGTTGCAGCGTATAACCAAATTGTGGATATGATTTTTGGAGAGTTTTAAACGAGATTCAATCTCAGATTTTCATTGGGATGAACTTGTTAAGCCTAAACGAGTTATTAGGGGTTATTGCATCGATTAAATTGGGCTAGATCGCTTAGGTTTGAAGAAAACGAGGGAAAGATGGTTTTTATCGGGTTTTTAGTGTGAAACATTGAGTGATTAAAGATGTTATCGGTGATTTGGATTCCTAGAGGCTTGTTGTGACAACATAGGGGTGGTGATGATCTGTATACCTTAAAAAAAGGAAAGACTTGTCTAAATTATTCCAAAACAGAGAGGAGAAGTTTCCCGGGATTCTGCGGTTATTTTTGGAGGATACGTGCAAATACAGGGAAGATACACGATGGGGTTCGATTACTTTCTATCATTGGAAGGATTTTGAACAACACAGACGCGTAAGAGAAGAGAAAAAAAAAATATATTTCCGAGACTTCTGGCCGAAGATATGGAAGGATTGATTCGCAAGATATTGGACCTGTGGTGTATATAAGAGATGTACGAGTCATAGGCAAGGGAGTGGATACCTTGGGGGAGGTTTAGGAGCCAAGCAGAGGAGTTTCGAGCACCACGAAGCTCGGAAAAATAATCCAGGGAATGACCCTAGTTGCGGGCGAGGAAGAAGAAGGTGAAGCACATAAGACTATCAAAGGCGAGTCATTAATTCCGTGACCTATAGTTTCAAATTCAAAAGCTTTGTAACATTTTCCAACAATTTTCCAACAACTATTTGAGTTTGCAACAGCTACAGTAAGGTTCTTTTGTGATGAGTTACGTAACAATTATATACGTTACAAACTCGATTATTTTTCTTCAATAAAACACCTATTCACCATGCGTTATTATTTTGAGCGTGTTTTTGATATGAAGAGCTAAACCCCAACACTGGGATGACGGCGGAAGCCACGTTTCACAATTGGTTGGTAACTATAATGATTCTTTATGACTTTTGCACTTGTTTTAATTGATTTATGATTTTACTTGATTAGTTGTGATTTTGTCTGATAGTGTATGCTTAGTCTAAGAACTCTTGATGCGCTATGCTTATGATTTACATCTAATTCTTCATAAAATCTATTTTCGGCAAAGAAAAGAGTCAACAAAAGAGCTAGAATTGTTATGAGTCATCATATGAACCAATTGAATGTGATTAATGGTGGAATCCTGAGTCCTAGTATCTCTCGATATCGTGACAAATTTGTGAATATATTTTCTTTGTTTTTAGTATTTTCTTAAATCAAACCTTTACAAGTCTGAGTTGAACGAACTTTTACAACCACTTTACAAACAACTTCAGAACCACATCAGTTTTTGGCGCTGCCGACGCGGACTTGTATTTAGGTTTAGGTTTTAGGTTTAGCATTTATTTTTTTTAGGTTTTGTAAATATATTTTTGTTATTTTCTTTGATTTTACTTTGGGTATTTTTGCTTTTGTTGTGCAGGTTTGCTTGAAACGAAGGTGAAAAGTTGGACTTGCCATAAAAGGAGAAAAGCCGAAGCTTGTATTTTTGTTAGTTTTTTTTTTTATTTTCCTTATTTTTGAACTTGTATTGTTTGTTTATTTTTGTTAGTTTTAATATATAAAATAAAAAAAATAAAATAAAAAAAAAAACGTGCACACACCAATTGCATTGTCAGACTACCGATTTTTAGGAAAACTCGTGGATTAGTAAGCTAAACCCGTGCCTTGGGCCTTATGGGAGTTACCAGCTGAAATTCCACAAACCTCAGCCTCGTACCTTTGGGTATATTTTGTTGTGGTAACCTGAGCTTACCCATTTTAGTCGACCTTGCATTTGCACGTGCACAAAATAATGTCGAATTGGTATTACAATAGCCAATACAACGAATATCCATTGATTTTCAAAATGGACATTATTACTTTGACCACAGTGTGCATAGTGGTTGGGAGCACCAACCTTTTCAAGGTTATGGTTCATACCACGGTGAGCCCAATTACTATTCGCACGTGCACAGGCCATATGAGCAAGAAAATAAGGAATATTATAATACTAGTACCTCGTCTTTGGATGACTTAATTAAAGAGTTGAAAACTATTCCTTATTATGATCCTTCCGTTCTATTCGTCCTCTCGAAGAGTCTCTCAAACTGTTGGTTGTTTCTTAGGTCCTATTCGTCCTCTAGAAGAGTCCCTCAAGATTTTGGCTGAGAAAACAAATAGGTTTGTGTTAGAGACGAACGAAGGAATTGCTCGAAATAATCTTGACTTCCAATTTATCCTTAAAAATGAGAATAGTTATTCACATAATCAAGATGACGAGGTTAGAATTGGTAACACTACCTGTTTAGAAGAGGTTCAACCATTTTCATGTTATGATGATTACGACGAGGATAATGTTGATCAAGAATCTGATAGGCATAGTAATCAGGAATTTGTTACTCCAATTGAGCTTTATAATGATAATATTTCTAGTTCAAATCCAAATAATTTTAATAATTACACCTATTCAAAAAGGACGAGGATTTGACTAGAGATACTCCCGTTTTAGACGATGTAGTATTTCCTTTTGATTACAAAGCCGATATTGGTTTAGAGGAACGAGTTTATTCTAATAATAATATTTTAGAGTCTCTGATTTAGAAACAGGTCTTAGACGAAGAAGATGAACTCGTAGAGCTTTTAAACATGTATGAGGATGTGTCACACCGAATATGACCTACAAGAAGCAATTGACCATTTTCGAGATTAGATAATCTAGAAATTAGGGAAATTGTAGATAGTCTATCTAGAGACACCCAAAACTCTAAGTTTGGGGTGATTATCATTCTCCCAGTGCTTTACCTTTAGCTATTGTAGAGATCCCTCACTTGGGACTTGATATATGTGCCTCAACCATTGTGCAGGATTGCCTTCATACTAGTTCTCGAACCTAATAATGTCCGGGAAGAAGTTCGGTTGTTAGAGACCCATCCTCTGGTTGATGTGGTTTACCTGGCTATGATACCAAGATTGATTTTGTTTTCCCACCAAATATTTTTCAACCAATTGTGGGAACGTATATGTTTCAGATATGTCAATTATTAAGTTCTGAAACTAAACCTAATTATTTTAGGAAAATAGAATTGACACATTTGCTTAAGAATGACCACCACTCTCATTATGGTCAACTGTGTAAGTCAAATCTGATTGACTTAGAGGATCCTCAATTATTTAGGTTATTATTATGTGCTTCTAAATATTTCCCGACCTTAGCACTTGATATTTCGGATCTTACTTATGAGGAGGTGAAGCCCATGAAAATATTTTATTTAGACCCCTTTATATAACCTGAACCTGAACCACAACTAGATGTAGTTGTCTTAAACAGGAAACTAGGCAAGGGTGTGCTATGTTTATTCTTGGTTTGTTGCAGTTTCCTTTTATCTGTGTTAACACTTTTTGGTGCAGATGATCCACAGTTGTTTCGGTTATTGCTTTATGATATGAAGTGATTAATTCTTTCTTATGTCTGGCTGAAGACGTTAAACTTAGCACTTCTTGGGAGGTAACCCATGCTCATGCAACATGGTAATATCTTTCCTTAACTCTTTTGCCTCAAACGGTAACAGTTTCTCCTTGTTCATGCTTTTAATTTTATCTTTAGAACATTGAGGACAATGTGAGATTTAAGTTTGGGGGTGTGGGAGAAACTTTTTAGTTGCAATAAATAAACTCGAGCCTAGAAATTTATGTTTATTAAGGATGGCACTAACCAACCTAAGCTGGATGGAAGCATTTTGGTTGTAGGAGTTGAGGAACCAATGCGATTAGATGGAAACATCTAAAGAGTCTATTCATAAAAGCACAAAGCTCGGGTGTTAGAATTAAAGAAAAAAACATGGTAGTTTCGCCATCTCTCGTTGAATCCTTTTCACTTCTATTTTTTTGTTTGTTTTCTTCAAAATATGTTTATCTAAGTGATTAGGTGGGGCTCACGATTCAAGTTGTTACCACTGCTAGGGTCAAATAGAGTGATTGAGATTAAAAAAAAAAAAAAAAAAAAAAATGAAAAAGTGAAAAGAAAAAAAAAAAAAAAAAAATTGAGACCAGACCATCAGACCAACGGAATAAATTCAATAAAGTCGACCACTAGAACCCTTGTATATGCCAGTGAGTTGACCTAGAGTTAGGATTATCGACCACTTTGGTTCCCTTGTATATGGTATAAGTGTGTTGATATTAGTCTAGACCAATATCTCAGTCCATTAGGATAGGTTTATTTTGGCAGTGGCCTTCAGACAGATATGAGAAACACCGTTCACCTTAGTCAACATCAAAACCATCTACGTTTTTCTCATCCATCTTCTTAATCTTTCTTTGTGATTGGTTGACTCCGGTTATGATGTTCAGAAACTATCTGAGTAGAGCTCTGTGACTTATATATGAATTTTAGTATGCTTGAGTGCAAACTCGTGTACAGCAATTGGAATTTCGCATCAGGGTACTTCCTCCTGTAGTCAATAAGTATGCCAACCAAGGAGATTCTTTAGTGTCTTCCAAGGTTCTGCGTAGAGGTTTTGTGGGTACACCTCTGGTAAACCCTCCCGAGACTATAACTCGGCCACTAGGGCCACCTAGGGGTTTAAAGGCTTATTGCATATGCTAAATTCAATCGACGATGCCTGCGACAGTGAGTTAGGATTTTATTTTTTTGATTTGATTTGCTCGAGGACTAGCAAATAATAAGTTTGGGGGTATTTGATGGACGCATTTATGTGTCTATTTTAGTCCCAATTCCCTATAATGTTAGTACTCGATTTTGTATTTATTATGGTTTTTTATGTCTTTGTAGGTGTTTTGGGGAAAATAAGCTTTTGCGGCGAAATTGGCTCGAAAAGTGTGTTTGCGCTCGCCGGAGAAAAGTGCTAAATGGACCCAGGATTTAGATAAGGGGCACCTCATTTGCTAAAAGGTATCCCAACTGCTATTTACACCCATGACACCTCAAGTGTTAAAGGAACCCTGGAGTTGGATAGGGGCACTTCATCTTTTCCCATTTGAAAATTGGCGCGAAAATGTTGCAGCGTATAACCAAATTGTGGATATGATTTTTGGAGAGTTTTAAACGAGATTCAATCTCAGATTTTCATTAGGATGAACCTATTAAGCCTAAACAGAGTTATTAGGGGTTATTGCATCGATTAAATTGGGCTAGATCGCCGGTTTGAAGAAAACAGGGAAAGATGGTTTTTATCGGGTTTTTAGTGTGAAACATTGAGTGATTAAAGATGTTATCGGTGATTTGGATTCCTAGAGGCTTGTTGCGACAACATAGGGGTGGTGATGATCTGTATACCTTAAAAAAAGGAAAGACTTGTCTAAATTATTCCAAAACGAGAGAGGAGAAGTTTCCGGGATTGCGGTTATTTTTGGAGGATACGTGCAAATACGGGGAAGATACACGCTGGGGTTCGATTACTTTCTATCATTGGAAGGATTTTGAACAACACAGACAGCGTAGAGAAGAGGAAAAAAAGAAATTATTTCCGAGACTTCGGTAGAAGATATGGAAGGATTGATTCGCAAGATATTGGACCTGTGGTGTATATAAGAGATGTACGAGTCATAGGCAAGAGAGTGGAGACCTTGGGGGAGGTTTAGGAGCCAAGCAGAGGAGTTTCGAGCACCACAGAAGCTCGGAAAAATAATCCAGGGAACAGCCCTAGTTGCAGGCGAGGAAGAAGAAGGTGAAGCACATAAGACTATCAAAGGCAGTCATTAATTCCGTGACCTATAGTTTCAAATTTAAAAGCTTTGTAACATTTTTCCAACAATTTTCCAACAACTATTTGAGTTTGCAACAGCTCTGTTAAGGTTCTTTGTGATGAGTTACGTAACAATTATATACGTTACAAACTCGATTTTTCTTCAATAAAACACCTATTCAGCCATGCGTTATTATTTTGAGCGTGTTTTTGATATGAGGAGCTAAACCCCAACACTGGGATGATAGAGGAAGCCACGTTTCACAATTGGTTGGTAACTATAATGATTTTTATGACTTTTGCACTTGTTTTAATTGATTTATGATTTTACTTGATTAGTTGTGATTTTGTCTGATAGTGTATGCTTAGTGTAAGAACTCTTGATGCGCTATGCTTATGATTTACATCTAATTCTTTATAAAATATATTTTCGGCAAAGAAAAGAGTCAACAAAAGAGCTAGAATTGTTATGAGTCATCATATGAACCAATTGAATGTGATTAATGGTGGAATCCTGAGTCCTAGTATCTCTCGATATCGTGACAAATTTGTGAATATATTTTCTTTGTTTTTAGTATTTTCTTAAATCAAACCTTTACAAGTCTGAGTTGAACGAACTTTTACTACTACTTTACAAACAACTTCAGAACCACATCAGTTTTTGGCGCCGCCGACGCGGACTTGTATTTAGGTTTAGGTTTTAGGTTTAGCATTTTTTTTTTTTTAGGTTTTGTATATATATTTTTGTTTTTATTTTCTTTGATTTTACTTTGGGTATTTTTGCTTTTGTTGTGCAGGTTTGCTTGAAACGAAGGTGAAAAGTTGGACTTGCCATAAAAGGAGAAAAGCCGAAGCTTGTATTTTTGTTAGTTTTTTTTTATTTTCCTTATTTTTGAACTTGTATTGTTTGTTTATTTTTGTTAGTTTTAATATAAAAAAAAAAAAAAAAAAAAAAAAAAAAAAAGTGCACACACCAATTGCATCGTCAGACTACCGATTTTTAGGAAAACTCGTGGATTAGTAAGCTAAACCGTGCCTTGGGCCTTATGGGAGTTACCAGCTGAAATTCCACAAACCTCAGCCTCGTACCTTTGGGTATATTTTGTTGTGGTAACCTGAGCTTACCCATTTTAGTCGACCTTGCATTTGCACGTGCACAAAATAATGTCGAATTGGTATTACAATAGCCAATACAACGAATATCCGACTGATTTTCAAAATGGACATTATTACTTTGACCACAGTGTGCATAGTGGTTGGGAGCACCAACCTTTTCAAGGTTATGGTTCATACCACGGTGAGCCCAATTACTATTCGCACGTGCACAGGCCATATGAGCAAGAAAATAAGGAATATTATAGTACTAGTACCTCGTCTTTGGATGACTTAATTAAAGAGTTGAAAACTATTCCTTATTATGATCCTTCCGTTCCTATTCGTCCTCTCGAAGAGTCTCTCAAACTGTTGGTTGTTTCTTCCGGTCCTATTCGTCCTCTAGAAGAGTCCCTCAAGATTTTGGCTGAGAAAACAAATAGGTTTGTGTTAGAGACGAACGAAGGAATTGCTCGAAATAATCTTGACTTCCAATTTAGCCTTAAAAATGAGAATAGTTATTCACATAATCAAGATGACGAGGTTAGAATTGGTAACACTACCTGTTTAGAAGAGGTTCAACCATTTTCATGTTATGATGATTACGACGAGGATAGTGTTGATCAAAGAATCGATAGGCATAGTAATCAGAATTTGTTACTCCAATTGAGCTTTATAATGATAATATTTCTAGTTCAAATCCAAATAATTTTAATAATTATTCACCTATTCAAAAGGACGAGGATTTGACTAGAGATACTCCGTTTTAGACGATGTAGTATTTCCTTTTGATTACAAAGCCGATATTGGTTTAGAGGAACGAGTTTATTCTAAGAATAATATTTTAGAGTCTCTGATTTAGAAACAACGAGTCTTAGATGAAGAAGATGAACTCGTAGAGCTTTTAAACATGTATGAGGATGTGTCACTGAATATGACCTACAAGAAGCAATTGACCATTTTCGGGATTAGATGATCTAGAAATTAGGGAAATTATAGATAGTCTATCTAGAGACACCCAAAACTCTAAGTTTGGGGTGATTATCATTCTCCCGTGCTTTACCTTTAGCTATTGTAGAGATCCCTCACTTGGGACTTGATATATGTGCCTCAAACCATTGTGCCAGATTGCCTTCATACTAGTTCTCGAGAACCTAATATTGTCCGGGGAAGAAGTTCGGTTGTTAGAGACCCATCCTCCGGTTGATGTGGTTTACCCAGGCTATGATACCAAGATTGATTTGTTTTCCCACCAAATATTTTTCAACCAATTTTGGGAACGTATATGTTTAGGATGTGTCAATTATTAAGTTCGAGACTAAACCTAATTATTTTAGGAAAATAGAATTGACACATTTGCTTAAGAATGACCACCACTCTCATTATGGTCAACTATGTAAGTCAAATCTGATTGACTTAGAGGATCCTCAATTATTTAGGTTATTATTATGTGCTTCTAAATATTTCCAGACCTTAGTACTTGATATTTCGGATCTTACTTATGAGGAGGTACAGCCCATGAAAATATTTTATTTAGACCCCTTTATAGAACCTGAACCTGAACCACAACTAGATGTAGTTGTCTTAAGCAGAAACTAGGCAAGGGTGTGCTATGTTTATTCTTGGTTTGTTGCGGTTTCCTTTTCTACGTGTTAACACTTTTTGATGCGAGATGATCCACGGTTGTTTCAAGGTTATTGCTTTATGATATGAAGTGATTAATTCTTTCTTATGTCTGGCTGAAGACGTTAAACTTAGGACTTCTTGGAGGTAACCTATGCTCATGCAACATGGTAATATCTTTCCTTAACTCTTTTGCTTTAAATGGTAACAATTTCTCCTTGTTCATGCTTTTAATTTTATCTTTAGAACATTGAGGACAATGTGAGATTTAAGTTTGGGGGGTGTGGGAGAAACTTTTAGTTGCAATAAATAAACTCAGAGCCTAGAAATTTATGTTTATTAAGGATGGCACTAACCAACCTAAGTGGATGGAAGCATTTTGGTTGTAGGAGTTGAGGAACCAATCTGATTAGATGGAAACATCTAAAGAGTCTATTCATAAAAGCCCAAAGCTCAGGTGTTAGAATTAAAGAAAAAAACATGGTAGTTTCGCCATATCTCGTTGAATCCTTTTCACTTCTATTTTTTGTTTGTTTTCTTCAAAATATGTTTATCTAAGTGATTAGGTGGGGCTCACGATTCAAGTTGTTACCACTGCTAGGGTGAAATAGAGTGATTGAGATTATTGAAAAAAAAAAATGAAAAAAAAAAAAAAATGAAAAAGTGAAAAAGAAAAAAAAAATTGAGACCAGACCATCAGACCAACCGGAATAAATTCAATAAAGTCGACCACTAGAACCCTTGTATATGCCAGCTGAGTTGACCTAGAGTTAGGATTATCGACCACTGGGTCCCTTGTATATGGCAGTGTGTTGATATTAGTTTAGACCAATATCTCAGTCCATTAGGATAGGTTTATTTTGGCGGTGGCCTTGGTGAGATATGAGAAACACCGTTCACCTTAGTCAACATCAAAACCATCTACGTTTTTCTCATCCATCTTCTTAATCTTTCTTTGTGATTGGTTGACCGGGTTATGATGTCCAGAAACTATCCGAGTAGAGCTCGTGACTTATATATGAATTTTAGTATGCTTGAGTGCAAACTCGTGTACAAGAATTGGAATTTCGCATCGTGGTACTTCCTCCCGTAGTCAATAAGTATGCCAACCAAGGAGATTCTTTAGTGCCTTCCAAGTTCGCGTAGAGGTTTTGTGGGTACACCTCTGGTAAACCCTCCCAAGACTAAAACTCGGCCACTAGGCCACCTAGCGGTTTAAAGGCTTATTGCATATGCTAAATTCAATCGACGATGCTCACGGCAGTGAGTTAGGATTTTATTTTTTTGATTTGATTTGCTCGAGGACTAGCAAATAATAAGTTTGGGGGTATTTGATGGACGCATTTATGTGTCTATTTTAGTCCCAATTCTCTATAATGTTAGTACTCGATTTCGTATTTATTATGGTTTTTTATGTCTTTGTAGGTGTTTTGGGGAAAATAAGCTTTTGCGGCGAAATTGGCTCGAAAAGTGTATTTGCGCTCGCCGGAGAAAAGTGCTAAATGGACCCAGGATTTAGATAAGGGGCACCTCATTTGCTAAAAGGTAGCCCAACTGCTATTTACACCCATGACACCCCAAGTGTTAAAGGAACCCTGGAGTTGGATAGGGGCACTTCATCTTTTCCCATTTGAAAATTGGCGCGAAAATGTTGCAGCGTATAACCAAATTGTGGATATGATTTTTGGAGAGTTTTAAACGAGATTCAATCTCAGATTTTCATTGGGATGAACCTGTTAAGCCTAAACAGAGTTATTAGGGGTTATTGCATCGATTAAATTGGGCTAGATCGCCGGTTTGAAGAAAACAGGGAAAGATGGTTTTTATCGGGTTTTTAGTGTGAAACATTGAGTGATTAAAGATGTTATCGGTGATTTGGATTCCTAGAGGCTTGTTGCGACAACATAGGGGTGGTGATGATCTGTATACCTTAAAAAAAAGGAAAGACTTGTCTAAATTATTCCAAAACAGAGAGGAGAAGTTTCTCGGGATTCTGCGGTTATTTTTGGAGGATACGTGCAAATACGGGGAAGATACACGCTGGGGTTCGATTACTTTCTATCATTGGAAGGATTTTGAACAACACAGATGCGTAAGAGAAGAGAAAAAAAAAATCCGAGACTTCTGGCCGAAGATATGGAAGGATTGATTCGCAAGATATTGGACCTGTGGTGTATATAAGAGATGTACGAGTCATAGGCAAGGGAGTGGAGACCTTGGGGGAGGTTTAGGAGCCAAGCAGAGGAGTTTCGAGCACCACAAAAGCTCGGAAAAATAATCCAGGGAACAGCCCTAGTTGCAGGCGAGGAAGAAGCAGGTGAAGCACATAAGACTATCAAAGGCAGTCATTAATTAGTGACCTATAGTTTCAAATTCAAAAGCTTTGTAACAATTTTCCAACAATTTTCCAACAAGTATTTGAGTTTGCAAATTTCTGTTAAGGTTCTTTGTAACTTGATGAGTTTTGTAACAATTATATCCGTTACAAACTCGATTTTTCTTCAATAAAACACCTATTCAGACCATGCGTTATTATTTTGAGCGTGTTTTTGATATGAGGAGCTAAACCCCAACCTTTGGGATGACGAAGGAAGCCACGTTTCACAAATTGGTTGGTAACTATAATGATTCTTTATGACTTTTGCACTTGTTTTAATTGATTTATGATTTTTCTTGATTAGTTGTGATTTTGTCTGATAGTGTATGCTTAGTCTAAGAACTCTTGATGCGCTATGCTTATGATTTACATCTAATTCTTTATAAAATCTATTTTTGGCAAAGAAAAGAGTCAACAAAAGAGCTAGAATTGTTATGAGTCATCATATGAACCAATTGAATGTGATTAATGGTGGAATCCTGAGTCCTAGTATCTCTCGATATCGTGACAAATTTGTGAATATATTTTCTTTGTTTTTAGTATTTTCTTAAATCAAACCTTTACAAGTCTGAGTTGAACGAACTTTTACTACCACTTTACAAACAACTTCAGAACCACATCAGACCACCACCTTCTAAAACAACTGCGTACATCTCATCCTCCCCTCTTGCTTTGTTCAAGAGAAGAAACATTTCTTTTAACAATTCTTATACCTGACTGCAATTAGTTTTGAAGAATTGAGAAAAAGAATTTGTTGACGAAGAACAACCTGTCTTAAAAATCAAAGACTCCATTGTTGTTTTACACTTGCAAAAAATCAAATTGCATGTGCCGGTTTTATAAAACAAGAGCCAAAAAGGTATGTTCAATCATTTAATCTTTGTATTCTTGTTTAATTTTGACATATGATAGAACTTTACAAATTAGAAAGTTAGGGTTCATGAAGTGACACCATTTGGGTTTTTTCAAAATCAGGGTTGATCAGCTTGATTATGCGACATCGAGGATGGGTTTTTACTGCATTTCGTTGTGGTGGTACTGGATTGTTGCTGGTTGTGGTGGATGTTATTGGTGTTTGATAATGTTTCTAATCAAACCAGTGAAGATTTTTGTTGGCTATTTATATGATGGTAAACAAATTAAACCAAATAAACGAGTTGGCTATTTATATGATGGTAAACAAATTAAACCAAATAAACGAGTTTTTAGTATTCCACTGAGTGTTTTAGAATCGTGGTATGATTATGAAAATTGGGTTCTTGTTGGAACTCCAATTTGTAGGAGGAAGAAGATATAAAAAGGGTCACAAATACAACCAGAAGCTCACATTTACATCACCAACAAAAGCACAACAGGTGTTAGACAAAATTCTTCAATGAGCGAACACCCCAATTCAAGATCAAATTGTAAACAGATTTGATCAATCTACTTGTAACCGTAAAGCTAAATTGGATGAATCACGCGTTTTTGTAAACATCACGTGCTAACGCATTGTTAAGTGATTAATATTTACTAATAATTTCAATTATTTAAGTAACAAAAGGTTAGTCATCGGTTTGACTTGACAGTCTCTGACTGGTCAAGGTACCAACCCTTAATATTTCAAATATTGGGTACCAAATGTAGGTGTTGGACACTTGCTGGGTACCAAACGTTAAATAACCCAATAATCAATTAAAAGAAGAAGCAGTACCAAAAACTAGAGATGCAAGTGGAAATGGAGATAGTGATTGACGTTTCCAGAATCTGGTGGGTATTTGTATGTGTTGGTGATGATGAATTAATGATGTATGCTATTACAATCCTTTCTCAACTAAGGGGACATTAGGACAAATTTGTTCAATAATCCTTAAATCTTTCATTATGGGTCAAAAAGACATCTAAAATTAGATATTGGTTTCTCTCACCTAATTATCAGAATAAACAACTGAACAAAGGAAATGCCATGATCCAAATCGATAGGTACTAACAATATTTATCAAAAAATGACGTGACATGAAACTAACGTAGTAGCCGTAGTTTTTGCTTTAAACAAGTTTTTGTACAACTTTTCCTATATACTTCTTATGCGAAGGTGCAATGTATCGCACATTTTCTTCGTCAAATTTGATCCCCATGAAATATAAGGAGGTCTCATTATTATTGGATTTAACCGTATATGGAACAACTTACCGGTTGCAATATGGTGGTGCATTTGGAAAGAAAAGAATTCTAAAATTTTCGATCATAAAAAGAGAAACTTGGAAAGTCTAATTCGAGATATTAAAATTCAAGCTTATTTTTGGGTGGAGTCGCACACTAAAATGTTGGGGTTGACGGTTAACATGGTGATAGCTTTATGGGACTCATATTTCTATCGGCCGGTTTGAGATGGATATGAGATGTTTGGCGTTTATTTCTTGTTTTTCTCAATTAGTTTTTTTCTTGGTTTTTCTTTGGGTGATCGATTCCAAACTCGGTTTCCTTTTTTGTGTTCGTTGTATTTATTGGGTTGAGGTACCCCTAAGTACCTCTTTTTCAATGAATCCTTTCCTGTTGACCGATCAAAAAAATTTATTATTGGATTTAACCAATACCTGCAAGAAACTTATGTAGGGGAAAGGGGTGGGGGATATATATCATCTTTTTATGCGCAGGCTGCTGAATACAAAAAAAAGATACTCCAATAATTTGGGTTATAAATCAAATTTTAATTGGTTTATAAATTATATTTTAACTTTGAACAGTCACCCTCTCGCCCAACTTAGGCTATATTTTTGAAGTTAAAGTCAAGAGCCCATACATTTCAACTCTTATTTGAGACCAGAACGTTGTGAATCATGCCACTAGGGTTTCGCATACAGTGAGTGAAAGGAACTCTTGTTAGAATACGAACATCCAACTCAAAACCAATTGGCAATGAGTGGAGTGGCTCATAGAGTTATAAACCGCAGGATCTTAGATTGCTCTAACAATGTGGGACTAATAATATCAACACCCCCCGTCACGTGTAGCCTCGTTGGGTCTAACACGTGGAAAATAGCCTTGTTGGGTCTAACACGTGGACAATAAATCGGGTGACGCGGAGTAAAGGCACGGTCAAATGACTCGTCGCAAATAGCCTGCTCTGATTCCATGTTAGAATACGGGCATCCAACTCAAAACCAATTGGCAATGAGTGGAGAGGCCCAAAGGATTAGAATACGTGTAGCCTTGTGAGACTAACACGTGGAAAATAGCCTCGTTGGGTCTAATAAGTGGACAATAAATCGGGTGACGCGGAGTAAAGGCGCGGTCAAATGACTCGCCGCAAATAGCCTGCTCTGATATCAACTCAAAACTAATTGGCAATGAGTGGAGTGGCCCATAAAGTTATAAACCACAAGATCTTAGATTGCCCAAATAATGTGGGACTAATAATCTCAACAACTTTGGAAGTTCATCATAGAAGGTGACATTGGAGTTTTAGAGAATGATCATATTGCAACCTTTTGAAGATCTGTAGACAACTTTTATTTTTGGTTTGCATATAAGCAAATGATGTGCTTGTAGGAGAAGCTAAAAATGATCCATCTTTGCATTGCAACTAGAGAAGCTTTTCCCAATGTCGCTCGGAGACCCGAATCAAGAAATGCAGGGGCGGAGCCTGCCATTGCATGGGTGTGCAATTACACCCCCTGCCCGGATGGCTCCAAAGCCCATTGCATGACTAAAAAATATAGGGTTATTTAACGTTTGGTACCCAGCAAGTGTCCAACACCTAGATTTGGTACCCAATATTTGAAATATTAAGGGTTGGTACCTTGACCGGTCAGGTACGTCAAGTCAAGGAGATGACTAACCTTCGGTTACTTAAATAATTGGAATTATTAGTAAATATTAATCACTTAACAGTGCGTTAGCACGTGATGTTAAGAAAAACACGTGATTCATCCGATTTAGCTTTACGGTTACAAGTAGATTGATCAAACGGTTACAATTTGATCTTGAATTGGGGTGTTCTGCTCATTCAAGAATTTTGTCGAACACCTGTTGTGCTTTTGTTGGTGATGTAAATGTGAGCTTCTGGCTGTATTTGTGACCCCTTTTATATCTCTTCCTCCTACAAATTGGAGTTCTAACAAGAACCCAATTTTCAATAATCATACCACGATTCTAAAACACTCAACAATCATAACCAGTGGAATACAAAAAACTAGTTTATTTGGTCTAATTTGTTTACCATCATATAAATAGCCAACCAAAATCTACACTGGTTCGATTAGAAACATTATCAAACACCAATAACATCCACCACAACCAGCAACAATCCACTACCACCACAATGAAATGCAGTAAAAACCCATCCTCGATGTCGCATAATCAAGCTGATCAACCCTAATTTTAAAAAAACCCAAATGGTGTCACTTCATGAACCCTAAATTTCTAATTTGTAAAGTTCTATCATATATCAAAATTAAACAAGAATACGAAGATTAAATGATTGAACATAGCTTTTGGCTTTTGTTTTATAAAACTAGCACATGCAATTTGATTTTTTGCAAGTGTAAAACAACAATGGAGTCTTTGATTTTTAAGACAGGTAGGTTGTTCTTCGTCAACAAATTCTTTTTCTCAATTCTTCAAAACTAATTGCAGCTGGGGGATATAAGAATTGTTAAAAGAAATGTTTCTTCTCTTGAACAAAGCAGCAGGGAAGGATGAGATGTACGCAGTTGTTTTAGAAGGTGGTGGTCGTGGGCGGTTTATCTCATTAGTGAGATCTTATCACGACCGTTAATCTAACTAACAGATAGAGAGATTAAGACACGTGTTATGTGGACGTTAAGATAAATGTGTCATTGTTAGTATTCATATGGTTTCAAAGGGAAAAACAGACTTTTGTAACGGGAATTATAACAAAGTTAAGTCAAAGTTTTGACTTGACAGTCAACGTAAATTTTAGGTACCAACCCTTAATATTCCAAATATTGGGTACCAAACCTAGGTCTTGGACCTTTCTTTGGGTACCAAACGTTAAATAACCCTTGATTATTTTCTTATTTTGTGAAAGTTACAATTCTATACAATTTTACCTTATATAAGTTAGAAAATAGAAAGGATCCAATAGATGCCACCTCATGTTGGGAGTATTGGGAGCATAGAATTTGGGAGTCACAAATCATTTTCGCTTTTTTATTCTGATAATACAAAACACATTATGATACTTTTATATTTAATACGATTTAAAATGGCATACTATGAATAATATTTCAAGAAAATTATATTTTGCGGATTAACACCATGTTTGTTTACTTCTGACTTATCTGAGTCGTCTAGATTCGAGTCAACTGGATCTGAGTGAAATCACCTGACTCATCTGGACCTGACTCGATATATTTGTTTTGAGTTGACTCAAAAATATGTGAGTCACTGGTTTGGTCTCATGAGTTAGGGGTATTTTGTTATCTGACTCAAACGGGCGCGAATCGCAAAAGTTACATCGGGTAAGAGGTCAGGTCATCTCGACTCAAAATAGTATAAACGATCGATTGTTGACTCGGCGCCGAGTAAGGGATTGACTCGAGATCCATATTCCGAGTCAATTTGTAAACAAACAATGTCTAAGTTGATTTATTCAGCTGCAAACAAACAAGGTTTAAGTTGATTTATTCACTGCACGCCATATACAATAAATAAATTGGAAATGGTTAAAAATAGGGCTTATTTCAGCATTAATTTTATTATATTCTGTTTTATTAAGCTTGATTTACCTATCCAAGTACAGGAACCTGAGCAACGGTTCTTTGGGGATCATGGTTCACAATAAGCCTAACACGATTACAACAAATATCTGTATATACAGACGATCCTTTTCCTATGATAACTACATTCACGCCCGGCAATTGTCCTTCAATGACTGCCTTTGCTTGCGCAGCTGGCCCGAGGAGCTGCGGCCAAGACATCCGTCCCGCACCTCCTGCAATATTAACAAAGAAAAAACAAATGTGCCTCAAGAAATATTCTTTGGATCTATTAAGAGTCACGGTATCCGAAAACTGAAAATTTCTTTGGCATCTATGTCTTTTCTTTTTTCGGCGAAGTTGAAAGAAAATTCTAGAAAATTTTATCAAACAAGAAGGTGTACATAAAGAAAATTCCACGAAAAAATGATGTATTCTTACCGAGACAATCATCGCCTCCACCGCCAATGCATGGGGATAAGGCATTTTCAAATCTTTGATCTGTTTGTTGTTTTTTCGATTTGATGAATTGGTAGGGTTTTTGCGATTAAGTTGCAACTGTGAACCTTAATTTATAGTTTTATACGTGCGCGACTAAGAAGATCCAAAAAGGAATGAAAGAAAATCTTTCATCTTAATTAGCTAGATATTCGTCATTCAATTGCACCGATATTGTAACAGATACTATGGTAAATAAAAGATATCTTATAACTAATTTATTAAATGTGATATCAATGAGCGTGCAAAGCTTTAATTTCTGGGATGGGGTGCACAAGAACCATATGTAGAATACGAAGCTGCTCATCCGCAACCACGGGCTCAACCACAAACTACACTCGCCCATGTCAATCCAACTGGGATTTCTTTACATATTCACGATTTTTTATATCTTTCCCGGGAATAACATTGATCATCTTAATCTTAATTTTTTTTTTTTTCTCCTATTATATGTGGGCTTTTGGAAGAGGTTTCCAATTCCATCCCTCAACCAGCACCCACACACGCAAAGAATTACTCACGTCCACTACTATTGTCCCCAACGCATTAAGAACAAATCAGAAAATACAATGTGTGTAATATCAGATCAGAACCTTTGCAATTGTGTCTACAATCGGCATACAGTATTAGTTTGTTTTTAAACCAAGAACTCATTGTCAATCCACCAAAAAGAACCGAATAAGCACTGTCAATTGGTACAGTTGCCCTTTTTCCATAGGTTTTTGAAAATGTTCAAGCTTGTTCGGTTTATAGCCCAACGGTGGCATTCAGTGCGTGCAACTATCTACTTAGTTAAGTTCGGGGGAGATCGCAGCGGTCGTATGTCATGAGCAGTCATCCACTATGTAAATGCCTATATAAAGAGCGAGAGCGAGAGAGCCTAGAAGAGTTGACTTATTTTTTTATAGTCCTACTAGAGATGTTTTGGTGAGAGTTTTACGTGTTGTGAGATAGGGTTTGAATTCATATTATTCCTTAACCATAATAATACCATCATCATCATCTCAATGGAGTTAGAATGTTGATATAAATCATGGTTTGAATGTGCATCTTCCACATGTTATTTGTATGTTCTTATCTGTTTGAAGTTAAATCTCTGCTTATTTTCAAATCTGTGTCAAAACCATGCTAATATCTCATATGAGAACCACATTTCAACCACACACATTTTCTTTTAAACCCTCACTTTTCAGTCCTAGGATTGATTGTACTGGGCCAAAACAATTTTAGCCGTCACCAGCAAATACCCATACATGAGATTACGAATGAAAATGATGTTGCCCCATTTCAAATTCAAACGTTTGATGATTATATTTGATTTCTTTATGAAGACTGTTCAATCTTTGTAGTATTATCAGATCAACACTTTTTTCAATCGACTGTTCAATCTTTGATGATTATTTTTTAATAATTTTTTATTCACTTTTTCCTATTTTTTGAAAATATTAAAGATTTTTTAAGAAAATTGTAAAAATTAATTAATTAATTATTATCAGGCTTACCAAATGGACGATGGTACTCTGATTGGATATACTCTCATGGTTTCCAAGGCTTTACATATTATTAGTGAGGAAGGCGGCTTGGTTGGTCTGGATCTTAATATTCAAAAACTGAAATATTGTGGCCTTCCATTGATGTGAGGTGCACTTGCTGCATCGGTTTCCCGCAGAGATATTGATAGACTTTCTATGGGGCACTACACCAAAACGGCAAATTTACCACGTTTATTTTCGTTGTTAATAGTTTTAGCAACGTTTATGTTGGTTGCCCACACAGCGTCACAAATCTGTTGCTTCATCCGTTGCTTTAATTGGACTTAATGCAACGTATATAGTAATTTAAGCAACATTTATATACGTTCCAAAATATGTTATTAGAAATAAAAAAATAGATTACAAAATCTATATTTTTGTATTTCTCGAAATTCCAGAAATTCCAGTATTACAAATGATATAGAACCCTGGCCTGATAAGATAATCAATGATCCTTGCAATAGTTTACAACACTATGAATTCAGTTTGAACCCACATCTATGAAACAACACTACTCAGATATCTAAAGTATGCCACAATCGTCAACAATACCTTGACTCATCGACTTATAAAAACGAACTGATGATTCCCTTGATTGAATCCTCAGTCATCAATACTCTAATACTTGAGATAAAAATGTTTGACAACCAGACTAGATAAAAGATCCATGCTGAGAATCCAAATGCTTTCAATTTATGTAAAGCACAAGGAAATAAGCGATAGATTTACTCGCACCTCTCGTTCTTAGCCTGGATTTGGTGTAGTGTTAGACTCAACTGCCAATTGCAATGCTCGTTCTTAGCCTAAATTGTCAATTGTATTAGCTCCAAGAACGATTCCAATATCCTGTGCTTGCTGACAATAGGTGCATCACTTAAAACAATCAAATTCAAGCTTCATGCAGTTCTGGACAGGCAAAAAGTAAATCAAAACTAAAGTACCTTATACCTGGTGTAGTCTAAGAAAAAAATTACACTGCGAAGGATCTATGTATATAACGTTAAGTACTCGATAACATCTACATAAGGTATGTGCAATATAAGAAAATGGACACTCTTTCTAAACATTACTTGATATCATCCAGAAGAAAGTGGAAACTCCATTTTATTTTTCAGGATATAACAATGCAGTATATCATTCTAGACTTAGGTTATTCAATTCCTGGATAATAACCAAACACAATTGAAAATTCAAATATAAACAAACAACAAGAGAATAAAATTAGCACCACAATCAGACATAGTATTACTGTGAGCTGTGTAATAGTGATAAGCAGCAAGATTATTCAGATAAGCATGCCCGCAAAGTAATGAACACAAACTTGTGCTTCCTGATTGACCCAAACTATAAAGTTTTCAATGATTATTCAAGTCACTCTCAAACATGTAGATGGCATGATAGATCGGTAATGGAACCTAAAATGTATCCACATTAACATGGACTATAGCTTAGGAAGTATATATGCAATTTTCTTTCTTTGACCCTTATTCTATAATTCCAATGGGATCACGTCAAAGCCAGCTTTCAACACTTCTACTTCCTACACAAGGCCCCTACTCATGTCACATATAAGGATAAGAAAGTGACAAAATATACCAACAGACAACCACAACATTGCATATCAAATATAAGAAGAGTTTACCTGTCTGTTTTTTGGTGGCTTTAGAAGCTGGATTATGAACAACAATATGAGGGAACTCAAAAAATTGAAGTCTCAACAATCATTGGTGATCTCTATTGGTTATCTAATCTTAGAGCATTCATGACAATATCCTCTAATGTCATGCGACCAATATTGTGTCATTAATCAACACTTTCTCTTTAAGTACCGTATGTGTCGATTAAGCCAAAGCGCTAGCAGTGCACAACATTTCTGTGTAGAAATAAAAACTTCAAATCCAATCACTGTGGTGTTTTAGTACCATCCTTTTGGATTCGGCTATCTTCAAATCCAGTCATGATCTTTAGGAAGTGGCTCTGTAATACATAGTGTACTCTTAATTCCCAAAAAAGGAATCTTCAAATCCATATAGTAATACATAGTGTACACTTACTTCCTAGGATTTGGCTCTCTTTTGGACATTAATGGCGATTGAAAGATGACACTGATTGAAAACTTACATGGTTTTGATAACTGCCTTAAGTATCAAATCCAAAAACCAATGTTGGTTTTATGATAACATAACTGAACGATACTTCAATCATCTTCCAGTTCCACTTAGTTTAGTCAGCCTTTTGATAAATATACATCTCCTGACATGATCAGTCCCATTAAGAAGATGTCCATTCACAAGAGATGCTTTTCCATATTTATGCCTTTTCAAGGATACTAGTCTAATCATACTAATTTATATGTATCCGCACACTAGAATCCTAATTTAGCATACAATCTTTAAAATCTTTATAAAAAGAAAACAAGATTAGATCACTTATCTGATTGATGACAGTTTTACCCGGCAGTAACTTTTCGCATCTAAGCACCAATGTTCGAAATCCAACATCTCATAGAGATTGATTTTGCAATGGTCTGGTTCCTATTATGTTGCTTTCAAAACTTATGAGAATTTTGAAATGCGCTGCTTTATAAATTGACACCCAAATTTATGAACAGTTTCCTTTTCCATGTAACCGTACTTCAGGTAGGATTCACAACGGCACTCCATATTTTCCCTTTACGGTTCTTCTAGTTTAAAGTCCATAGGAAACCGACCATAAGAATAAAAACAGCAGAGATAATAAGAAGAACCTTCATGAATTAATTAATACAAATAATCATGCATTAAAAAGAGAAGAAGGGATTTGAATGGAGTTGAGAGAGTTAATAAGTTCGAGAAACTCCAAACGCTAAGTCTCTGATGTGCACACGATCCTTTATGTATTTGGATTACTTCCAAATAATAAAATAGTGTGAAGAACGTCTTGATGAGAGAATGATGTTCCATCGGTTATCTTTAACCCTTGAATTGATGCACAGATACATCCAATACCCTACGTATCCCGTGCAAAAACCCCAACAAATCGAAATACGTTGTAGACATTTATTAGAAGTATGATATAGCCCAAATTTATAGCCCGTTAACATACAACATAATACTTCTCCGAAAACAATAGCCATCTGGGAAACCCTTCGTTTCAAAATCAACCAGGAAATGTTCTCAAGAAATTCAACAATACCAGAACCCGTTTCATCCTCCAAGAAATTAATCGTCTAAAACTGTTGGAAAATTTGGGTAAAAACAGAGGATGATAACACTAAAATAAATTGTTGTACTCCTGACTTTCAAGGCTCGAATAGATTTCTTTTAGACGATTATTTCTACCCTCCCAATATCAATTGGCGATTGCAACAGGTATGCGAAATAATGCCTTAAGGATACAATGAAATCCCTACAACAGAGAAATTGGATTCAAGGTTTGCACCCCTTGACCCAATGAAGAACACACTAGAAATAATTCTGATGATACTTGAGAAAGAGAGAAAACATGTTGAATTTATTGTGAAGAATGGGAGAATGCCTTCACTATTTATAGGGATATTAATGCCTATTGGAGATGCCTCTTCACTTCCAAAAGACACATAAGGTGTCTATTGGGAATGGTTGTCTTTTATGAACCATCACACCTATTAAAGGTGTCTCTTCATCTCCAACTAACATCCATTGTGTTTATCCAACACAGAATACTTCCCCGTCATAGCGGCAAACCAAAACATAAAACCATTTTATTTTCTAAGATATTGAAAATATCCAACACTTTTACACCCCAACATATTGGCAAAACCATCAATATATTCATCAAGAGCAACACCAAACAAACAACTTTTGGAGAAATTAACTTTGAAGCCCGAGGTTAATTCAAAACAAAGAAGTAAATACCGAAGAGCATCCACTTGTTCTCGCTTCGCATCAAGAAAAAAAAATAGTGTCATCGGCAAATTGGAGATGGTTAACTTTAGTCCCCCCGTTTTTAACCGAGAAACCCGAAATTTCACCAACATCTTGTGCCTTACTTAGCATATGACTCAACACTTCTCCAACAATGGTAAAAAGGAAAGGAGATAGAGGATCACCTTGACGAATACCCTTATCGCTACCAAAAAATCCATGTGCCATCCCGTTTACAAGAACCAAGAATTTAGAGAAAGATAAGCAATTTCGAATCCAAGCTCGCCAAACACCTCCAAACCCCATTTTATATAAAACTTCATTCAAAAAACTCCAATTAACATTATCAAAAGCCTTCTCGAAATCTAACTTACACACTAACCCCGGATTTTTTTGACGAAGCCTTGAATCCACACACTCATTCGCTATCAAAACACCATCTAGAATTTGTCGGCCCTTTATAAAACTAGATTGAAAATGGGAAATTAAAGTCGGAAGATATACCTTCAATCTCTCTGCAAGAATTTTGGAAATAATCTTGTACAGCGTCCTATGAGGCTAATAGGCCGAAAATCCTTGAATATGTACAGTTCACAAACTGGACAAGAAAATACAAGCACAATTAAGCATTCACAGTAAAGCATGACAGCAGATCATACAGATTATTCCAAGCAAATGGTGCATACCTGAAAATTATGGAAAGCCCAAAAAGGATGTTGTCATCAAATTCTTTCCTCATCTTTAATGACCCATCCCCGACTCCAACTAAAATGATTGTCAATGGGTATTGGCTGCAAAGAACATGTTTTATGATGTATTTTACGTGAATTTATTTACTAATTATTTAATTTATTCATTTTAATAGCTTCTAGTTTTAATATTAATTAATAGTTTGGAATTGGACATTGGACATTTTTTTTCCTTTTATAATTTTGTGATTAAATCGTGATCAGTTTCTTTTTTTGATGTGATCTTATTTTAATTTTTTTTGTAGAATCATTTTTTGTTTATAAATTTAATTGTTAGGATTAAATGTACTCCCTCCGTCCCACCATTAGATGACCTACTTGGTCTAAGATCTTGTCCCATCATTAGTTAACCTATTTCACTAATCAAGGGGATATCTCCCTTTTGATTGATTATCGGTATCATAAGAAATATGTATAAATTGATATTCATGTTTATACTCGTTACGTAGGTGTTTTAAAATGATTTTCAACGGTACAAAATTTACGAAAATCTATGGTATAGTTTGAGAGATAAATGATTCTAAAATTTACAAATTATTATCCATAAGGGTATAGTTGTAAAAAATACTTAAAAACACTCATTTCATTCATTGCCTTAAGAAAAGTGCAAACTTCAACTAGGTCATCTAATAGTGGGACGGAGGGAGTATTAGATTGTTTAAATATATTTGGGAATGTATTAGATTTTATTACTCCCTCTGTTTCAAAAAGACCGTCCTCTATTCCATTTTGGTCTGTTTCAAAATTGTGTCCAACTTCTGTTTATAGTCATATTTTTCCAATGAGCTCGCTAATATACCGTTAAGTTTTTTATATTCATATATTTTTTTTAATGGACCTAATCTAAAATATTAATGAAATTTGTATAATTAAGGAAACAAATATATCTTTCATTCCTTTTTGTATTTCCTATTTCCAATCCCATAACAATTTTTGGTAGTTCTTATTACTAACAGTTTTATTGAAATAAATTAAGCAAGTAATTAAGGGTAGGCATGTAAACTGCTATTGTCTCCTTAATATCTTGACAAAGTCAAAGCGGACTGTCTATTTGAAACGGAGGGAGTATATTTAGTTATTTTAAATTTGTTTGTTTATTGTGATTGGCCGAAAATATATTGTGAACCAAAAATATTATAAAATTATCAAAAAAAAATATTATGATGGAGCCAGAATCAACCATAAGCTCCGGTTAACCACAACGCTCGAAAAAACTCTGTTTTTATATAGAGAATTCCTGTCAAAAATATTTGTGCACTCCTGGGTTGCACGGACGCTCCATTTCTTGAGCCGTGTCCGCGTCCGACTCGTGGCGGACACGGGGACGCGCGTGGGACGCCGACACGACGCGTGTCGAGCCCGCGCCAATTTGCGCGTCTGCGCGCGTCAATCGGTTTGGACGCACCGATGACGCGTGTCCGACGCATTTTTTTTCATTTTCATATAAACTTTTTCCTTTATTTTTACTATTATTAACCAAATGAAGAAACACAAACATTTAGATCAATAATTAGGTCTTTATTAGGATTTTGTAATTGGAAATGACATCACGTATACCCTTAGTTGGACATTTGTTGATCTGAGAATGCATTTTGATTGTGCTATGTGTTTAATAGTGACTGATTATTTGACATTCGGCGTGTACAAACAAACGATATCTTCTTTTCTTTTGAAATTTTATACATATGTAACATCATTTTCTAATTTTTAGGGTCGAAATACTTGACTTTGCTGCATAAATACATGATTACATATATAAATAATATATAAATAAAATATATATATATATATACGTGTCCGCGTCCGCGTCCGCGTCCGCGTCAAAATTTTTTAAAAATTTTGTAGTGTCCGCGTCTCCGCGTCCGTGCAACCCAGGTGCACTCCTATTGAATTTTTCAGTTGCAGTAGCATGACTTACCTGCCGCATGACAGTTTAATATTGTCGGTTTACCATATATTTATAACAGTTTCCCACCATTTAATTACGACTTAAATTGAATCTTCTATTATGTTTGGCAATTGGCAATAAGATCGTCAGGCCGCCTTATAATCCCTTCTAAAGAATCTAATACTGATGATGAAGAAAAGACAGTTTAATAAAAAATCACTACACCAAAACCAGGATTTTGTAACAGTACAACCTGTCACAGTTTATTTTTGATCACGATACACACCTGTGATAAGTCCCGCAATGATTATAATTGTTATTAAATTTTGTATTCGTGATAATAATTAGGAATATTAAATTCTTTTATTAGTCATAATAATATTTGTTGATAATTTTACAGACAATCACAATTATAATTCAAAGTGATGATTCCACCCAAATATTTCACAACATCTAAAACAACCCCAAAATTATAACACTTTGAATTTTACTTGTCACTAATTTTCCCACATTTGTACAAACTAACAAATTATATTTCATTTCTATAAATCAAAATATATTTTTCTTTTTCTTTTTAATTTTCTTAATATTCGAAAACAGGATCAAGACCAAGTCAACAAGTCATGACTTTATAGAAATTTGACTTTGACATATCTCGCTTCTTAGAAGACGGTGAAAATTCAACAATATCGGAATAAGCTTAATAAAAATTAAGAAGATTGTGAAAATGACCAGACTACCCTTGTCGGAAATAAATAAAGTAAATATTACGAATCAGTTAAAATTACCATATTACCCTTAATGGAAAAAAGTGCAACAAAATATTATGCAGACTGTGAAAATGACCAGATTACCCTTATAAGAAATAAGTGAAGTAAATATTACATACTGTGCAAATGACCATATTACCCTTAATGAAATTAGTGTAATAAATAGTGGAAACTGTGAAAATGACCAGACTACCCTTATCGGAAATAAGTAAAGTACATATTCTAGACCGTGAAAATGACCATCTTACCCTTACTAGAAATAATGGAGAATGTGGAAATGACCAAACTACCCTTATCGGAAATAAGTAAAGGAAATATTACACATTTTGAAAACGACCATATTACCCTTACTGTGAAAATGACCATATTACCCTTACTAGAAATAAGTGCAATAAATATCATGGAGACTATGAAAATGACTATATTACACTTACAAGAAATAAGTGCAATAAATATCTTGGAGACTATGAAAATGACCAAACTACCCTTATCAGAAATAAGTAAGGTAATATTACATACTATGGAAATGACTATTTTACCCTTACGAAAATAAGTGTAATAAATATTGGAGACTATGAAAATGACCAGACTACCCTTATCGAAATAAGTAAAGTAAAATATTATATTTGTGAAAATGACCATATTACCTTTTCTTGAAATAAATACAATAAATATCATGGAGACAATGATAATGACCAAACTACCCTTATCAAAAATAAGTAAAATAAATATTACAGACTGAAAATGACCATATTACCCTTCTTTTGGAAATAAGTGCAATAAATATCATGGAGACTATGAAAATTACCAAACTACCCTTATCAAAAATAGGTAAGGTAAATATTACATACAATGAAAATGACCACTTTACCCTTATTGGAAACATATGCATTAAATATTATGGAGACAGGGAAAATGACCAGACTACCCTTATTGGAAATTAGTGCAATAAATATTATTTAGAATGTGAAAATGACCAGACTACCTTTATTAAAAATAAGTAAAGTTAATATTTGGATTGTGAGAATGACCATATCACCCTTACTAAAAATTAATGCAATAAACATCATGGAGACTATCAAATGACCAAACTGCCCTTATCAAAAATAAGTCAAGTAAATATCATAGTTTGTGAAAATAACCAATTTACCCTTACTGGAAATAAGGTTAATAAATGTAATACAGACTGTGAAAATGACCAAACTACCCTTATCAGAAATAAGTAAAGTAAATATTACAAATTATGAATATTACAAACTATGAAATGACCATTTTACCCTTTACTTATTTTCGATAAGTGGTAGTATGGTCATTTTCACAGTCTCCATAATATTTATTGCACTTTTTTTCAATAAGGGTAATATGTCATTTTCACAGTCTTTAACATTACTTTATTTATTTCTGATAAGGGTAGTATGGTCATTTTCACGATTCGTAATATTTATTACACTTTTTCCAGAAGGGTAATATGGTCATTTTCACTGATCTGTAAGAATTACTTTACTTATTTCCGATAAGGGTAGTATGGTCATTTTCACGTCCACATAATATTTATTGCATTTTTTTCCAATAAGGGTAATATGGTCATTTTCACAGTCTATAAGAATTACTTTACTTATTTCTGATAAGGGTAGTATCGTCATTTTCACATTCTCCATAATATTTATTTCACTTTATTTCAATAAGGGTAATATGGTCATTATCACAGTTTGTAACATTTACTTTACTTATTTCCGATAAGGGTAGAATGGTCATTTTCACAGTCTCCATAATATATATTGCACTTTTTTCCAATAAGGGTAATATGGTCATTTTCACATCATGTAAGAATTACTTTACTTATTTCCGATAAGGGTAGTATGGTCATTTTCACAGTCTCCGTAATATTAATTGCACTTTTTTCCAATAAGGGTAATATGGTCATTTTCACAGTTTGTAAGAATTACTTTACTCATTTCCGATAAGGGCAGTATCGTCATTTTCACAGTCTCCATAATATTTATTGCACTTTTTCCAATAAGGGTAATAGGATCATTTTCACAGTCTGTAAGAATTACTTTACTTATTTCCGATAAGGGTAGTATGGTCATTTTCCCAGTCTCCGTAATATTAATTGCACTTTTTTCCAATAAGGGTAATATGGTCATTTTCACGATCTGTAAGAATTACTTTACTCATTTCCGATAAAGGCGATATCGTCATTTTCACGATCTCCATAATATTTATTGCATTTTTTCCAATAAGGGTAATATGGTCATTTTCACGATCTATAAGAATTACTTTACTTATTTTCGATAAGGGTAGTATCGTCATTTTCACATTCTCCATAATATTTATTGCACTTTTTTCCAATAAGGGTAATATGGTCATTTTCACAATCTGCAATATTTACTTTACTTATTTTTGATAAGGGTAGTATGGTCATTTTCACAGTCTCCATAATATTTATTATATTTTTCCAATAAGGGTAATATGGTCATTTTCACAGGTCTACTAAGAATAATTTACTTATTTAGGTAAGGGTAGTATGGTCATTTTCACAGTCTCCATAATATTTATTGCACTTTTCCAATAAGGGTAATATGGTCATTTTCACAGTTTATCCGATATATTTGAACCTGTGATGTTCAATTTTGATATATTTCGTCTCCAGTTCATCCGAAAGAGAAACTCAGCTTTACCTCTAGTAATATTTGAACCTGTGATGTTCAATTCTGATATATTTAGTCCTCAGTTCATCCGAAAACGAGAAAGTCAGGTCTAACTGTTGTAATATTTGAACCTGTGATGTTCAATTATGATATATTTCGTCTCCAGTTCATCCGAACGAGAAACTCAGGTCTAATTGTTGCAATATTTGAACCTGTGATGTTCAATTCAGATATATTTCCTCTCCAAATTCCGAACGAGAAACTCGAGTCTAACTTTAGTAATCCATGAACGTGATGTTCAATTATGATATATTTCGTCTCGATTCACCCGAACGAGAAACTCAGTCTAACTTTAGTAATCTTTGAACTGTGATGTTCAATTATGATATATTTCGGCTCAGGTTCATCCGAAAGAGAAACTCGCCTCTACCTCTAGTAATATGTGAACCTGTGATGTTCAATTAGGATATATTTCGTCTCTGTTCACCCGAACGAGAAACTCGAGTCTAACTTTAGTAATCCATGAACTTGTGATGTTCAATTATGATATATTTCTAGTCTCACCCGAACGAGAAACTCATGTCTAACTTTAGTAATCTTTGAACTTGTGATGTTCAATTATGATATATTTCGGCTCCAGTTCATCCGAAAGAGAAACTCAGCTCTACCTCTAGTAATATTTGAACCTGTGATGTTCAATTCAGATATATTTCGTCTCCAGTTCACCCGAACGAGAAACTCAAGTCTAACTTTAGTAATCTTTGAACCTGTGATGTTCAATTATGATATTCCGTCTCCAGTTCACCCGAACGAGAAACTCAGGTCTAAGTTTAATAATCTTTGAACCCGTGATGTTCAATTATGATATATTTCAGCTCCAGTTCATCCGAAAGAGAAACTCATCTCTACCTCTAGTAATATTTGAACCTGTGATGTTCAAATCAGATATATTTCGTCTCCAGAATTTCTAACTTATAGTAGTCAACTCGCGGCCAGGTTTCGATCTCGGATCCTGGTACGCATACAATATGCAGAAATAAGTTTTTTTTTAAGGTTTCGTAGAATATCTCGAAGGAATCTTACCTGTAAATGGATGAATTCGTCGTTCTTACGAAGTTTCTGACTTAAAGTAGTCAACTCGCGGCCAGGTGTCGATCTCGGATCCTGGTACGCATACAATATGCAGAAATAAGTTTTTTTTTAAGGTTTCGTAGAATATCTCGGAGGAATCTTACCTGTAAATGGATGGATTCGTCGTTCTTACGAAGTTTCTGACTTAGAGTAGTCAACTCGCGGCCAGGTTTCGATCTCGGATCCTGGTACGCATACAATATGAAGAAATAGGTTTTTTTTTTAAGGTTTCGTAGAATATCTCAAAGGAATCTTACCTGTAAATGGATGGATTCGTCGTTCTTACGAAGTTTCTGACTTAGAGTAGTCAACTCGCGGCCAGGTTTCTATCTCGGAGCCTGGTTTGCATACATATATGCATAAATAGAGTTTGTTTAAGGTTTCGTAGAATATCTCAAGAAATCTTACCCGTAAATGGATGAATTGTCGTTTCCACCGAATTTCTAACTTATAGTAGTCAACTCGCGTCCAGGTTTCGATCTCGGATCCTGGTACGCATACAATATGCAGAAATAGGTTTTTTTTTAAGGTTTCGTAGAATATATCGAAGGAATCTTACCTGTAAATAGATGGATTCGTCATTCTTACCAAGTTTCTGACTTAGAGTAGTCAACTCGCGGCCGTGTTTCGATCTCGGATCCCGGTACGCATACAATATGCGTAAATAAGATTTTTTTATGGTTTCGTAGAATATCTCGAAGGAATCTTACCCGTAAATGGACCAGATTCGTTCGTTCTTACCGAATTTCGACTTAGACTAGTCAACTCGTGGCCAGGTTTCGATCTCGGATCCTGGTACGCATACAATATACAGAAATAGGTTTTTTTTAAGGTTTCGTACAATATCTTGAAGGAATCTTACCTGTAAATGGCTGGATTCGTCATTCTTACCAAGTTTCTGACTTAGAGTAGTCAACTCGCGGCCAGGTTTCGATCTCGGATCCTTGTACGCATACAATATGCAGAAATAAGGTTTTTTTAAGTTTTCGTAGAATATCTCGAAGGAATCTTACCTGTAAATGGATGGATTCGTCGTTCTTACCGAATTTCCGACTTAGAGTAGTCAACTCGCGGCCAGGTTTCGATCTCGGATCCTGGTACGCATACAATATACAGAAATAGGGTTTTTTAAGGCTGTAAATGGATGGATTCGTCGTTCTTACGAAGTTTATGACTTAGAGTAGTCAACTCGCGGCCAGGTTTCTATCTCGGAGCCTGGTTTGTATACATATATGCATAAATAGAGTTTGTTTAAGGTTTCGTAGAATATCTAGAAGAAATCTTACCTGTAAATGGATGAATTCGTCGTTCTTACCGAATTTCTAACTTATAGTAGTCAACTCACGGCCAGGTTTCGATCTCGGATCCTTGTACGCATACAATATGCAGAAATAGGGTTTCTTTAAGGTTTCGCAGAATATTCTGAAGGAATCTTACCTGTAAATGGATGGATTCGTCGTTCTTACGAAGTTTCTGACTTAGAGTAGTCAACTCGCGGCCAGGTTTCTATCTCGGAGCCTGGTTTGCATACATTTATGCATAAATAGAGTGAAAAACGGCTGTGCAAGAGATGGGAAGAAGACACTATGAGATTAGGGTATTTAAGACTTGGCAATTGAATTATGCAAATACCCCCCCCCCTATATTATAGGTGTACAAGTGAAATGGTATATCGGTCAGTACAGGAAGATATGCGCGTTTTTAACGTTCCTCCTTCGTATCGTCGATATATGCTGTATCGTACGGATTTTTTCCTATATCCTATAAAACCGTTAATATCGGCCTGTACAACCGAGATTAACTACCTTGGGTCTAACTCTAGTAATCTTTGACCTGTGATATTCAATTATGATAAATTTCTTCTCCAGATCATCCGAATGTGAAACTCAGGTCTAACTGTAGTAATCTTCGAACCTTGGATGTTCAAATCTGATAAATTTCTTCTCTAGATCATCCGAATGAGAAACTCAGGTTTAACTCTTGTAATCTTTGAACCTGGGATGTTATCATTCTCATACACACTTTAAATTTCTGTCAAGTCGAAGGTCAATAACAATTTCCAGATATATTTTTTCATTTTTCTGACTCATTTCTTATATTTCCTAAAGTTTTGAACTCTTATAAAACGACATCACATGGTGCTCTTAAAGTCATAAAATGCACCACTTATCATTAAAACAATGAGAACCGTTCAATATTTTTTATTTTTGACACATGGCAAGAAGCTGACCATCCGATATTTGTGGACCAATTAAATTGGTGTCATATGTAATGATCATCTAGCTCCACCATTCGGCGTTTCCTACCTTATATATATATATATTTTTTTTTTTTCCTTTTAGGATAAATGAAATTAACCCTTATCTTTAAGAAAAAAAATAAAAAATGTAGTACTAAATTTGTTGTAATTTTGACCGTCCAAGCTAACCCACCCAACTTGAGGGGGCGTATGGAAGCAAGATTGCTAATGGGGGTGCCAGGATTGGTGGGGGTGTACCAATCCAAGGCAAAATTTGTTTTGTCTTATATAAAAACTGTTTTGTCCTATATAAAAATTTTGGTACACCCCTACTAATCCTGGCACCCCCATTAGCATCCTTGGTATGGAAGTAGCACTCGGGCAATCAAGCTCCAAAACATGAGCGCCATAGAAACCAGGCCCCTTAATGGGCTTTTTAAGGTCACGCAAACCGGACTCTAAACCCACATCGAGTATATAAAGAAGAAACCCTAACCTAATTTCTCTTCATTCTCACTTTGCTTCTTCCTCAGCGGCCGCACCAAAGAAGCGAAAATGGTATCTCTCTTCAATCTCCCTTCTTCCTCTTCCTTTACGGTTATGTTTTAGCGATAATCTTCCTTTAGTATCTTCATTTGATGATTTCACTACTAATTTGATTTTGATTTACGTTTTGGCAGCCTTCCCACAAGTCATTTATGATCAAGAAGAAGCTCGCTAAGAAGATGAGGCAAAACAGACCTATCCCTAATTGGATCCGTATGAGAACTGATAACACCATCAGGTTTGTGTTTCTTCTTCTTCTTCTTCTTCTTCTTGATTTCTTCTGTGAATACATTTTTTTTTATAGATTTGTTCTTCTTCGTCTTCATATGTTGAGTATTTTTCTGATTTGTTTGTTTGTTTTTGTAGGTACAATGCTAAGCGCAGGCACTGGCGCAGAACCAAGCTAGGGTTTTAAGGTAGAGGCAGTTCTTTACTTCACCTCTTGTTATTTGAAGGATATCGTGCGGTGGGTGGGGTTATGGATGATGTTTTATTTTAGGATTCAGGTTTTTTTTTTTGATGGAAGATGGATGAAGTTTTGGTGATTTTTTTTTTTTTTTTTTTTTTTTTTTTTTTAGGATTAAGTTTACTTCGTTTTGAATCTGTGTTCCATAACAGATGGGGATTTTTAGTTGCAAATTTATGTTTTGGTACTTGGGTTTTATCTTTAATCTGAGACTTTGAGATGTTATTTCTGCTATATTTTCCATTATTATGCACATTTAAAATGCCATTTTATATCTTGTATGCTCAGTGTCTTAGTTTTATATCTTGCAAGTGGTTTTCTAGGCTTGTAAACTTATTTTTTCAGGTTTGTAAATTGTCTTTTGTGTTTAAGGTGCAGTATGGTTTTGGTCGGGAGTAGGGATTGTGATACAGGGTAATTTTTGATACATTTAGGGGGATTACTATACAAACAATCCAAGAATGAATGGTTGTGTACAGGTATTATATGAATGACTCGGGTATAATAAATATAGTAAGGTTGACTTGGGTGTTTGGGTTGATACCAAAGGTACTATCTAATTTGTTGCAGATGACACAAGTAATATCCCTGGCCAAATGCCAATCTTCAACCTGATCAGTTTGTTCAGTATATACGATGGCGTTGTAATCGAGCTGCTGCTAAGTGCATGTATGTCTGTTATGTTCCTGTCATTCTAAATTTTTTTGTTTGTTTTTGGTAATCCGTACTGCACTTTATATTATTGTTATAAGTTTATTGTCTTATTGTTCAGGTGGAAGTGGGAGTCCTGGTTCAACCAATGTAGAGGTACCAAAATCTCTATTCACACATGGTTGAATTGCTTTGTGATGAGCAACATTCAGTACTTCTAACAAGAGTTGTTTAATTAATACTAATTGTATCATTCTTCTTTTCAGGTTTCCATTGTTGTTGCTCATGAGCTAAGCTTGCAGAGGCATGTCTCTTTAAATTTAGTTTCCTTTCTTTTTACAAATGCCGATAACTTAATTATGAAACTGAAACAGTTCATCTTAGCTTGAGTAACACTCGGATATGACAATCATAATGGTTTATACAATGGCTCTATATCTTAATACAATAACTATTATTAGCTTTCTCTTCGTGGTTTATGCGATTTATGATAGTTTCAAGTCGATTAAGTTGAAGTAATCCTTTTCCCTTTCGCCAACTCAGTTCTGTTTGATTTCTGTCTTATGGGATCAATCACCTGCAAATACCTATGAGAGACTACTTCTTTGCCCCAGATTAATTTGTATTGCAGACCTGCAGCAGGAAATCCAGGGTCAAAATGGGCTGTAATACAGTTACAACTGAAACACAGGCCTTTAAGTTGGAAGCCCATGTCCATCATAATGACCAGGCTACCCATTTTTTTAATTTGTTATTAAAAAATTGTCACGATTAAGCTGTGACAAGAAATTGTGACAAAAGAGAACACGTGTCACCATCACTATGTTGTTATAAATGACAATGAATAGTTAATCATGTTACGATAATCGTGACAAAAAAGACACGTGTCCTCGAATTAGTTGTTGCTAAATTTTGGTAACACTTATATGTGTTACTATAACCGTGACGAAAGGGGACACGTGACCCCGCGAATTGTTGTAGTTATCGTGTAATGATTAAACCGTGAAGATAAATGTGACAAATATGACACGTGTCGCAATCAGAAAATTAAGTCAATTGTGACTATTAATTATTGTAACGCTTTATAAATGTGACTGTATCTGGTGATTGTCACAGATAAAAGCGTTACAAAACGCCATCACAATTATTTATAACGGCCTATTTATTACAGGCTATACCTGTTACTTATTAAATTTGTAACGGTTATAGCCTGTGACAAAATTCCTGATTTGGTGTAGTGAATGACAATGTTTCTTCTCCTCTTTTTGCTCATTCGGGTTACAGTAATGATACACCCACCGTGAAAATGTCCCATGATGTGCACCGAGAGGGGATCTGACGGCCTAAATGTCACCCTCTCTGCATTGGGATAGGGGTGAGGCATGAGTGGGCCCCAACACCCTCTCACACGGTGCATACTCGATTCATTTTTCACGGTGTATCAATCATTTTCGTTCGGGTTATATGTTATATGCACTCGTCCAAAAGCTGAAAATGACTAAGAGCTAATTCACTTGTCCGCTTGCATGATAATTTACTTTTCACCATAAAAGCAATGACATTGTTGAGCAAAAACAAAAAAGATAATGGATTCCTTTTTCCCTGTTTACTCAATTATCAAATAATTTACATTTCGCGCAAGCTATGGCATGGCTAGAAGAAATGACAGACAGAAAGGATACACCATAGCAGTTGCTTTTGGCTATAATGTGGCCAAGAAAAATCATGTATCGTAGCACTTTCACCTAGGCACGTGACATTTTTTCATTTACTCTTTGACACGAATCCTGGAGTGGGAGTGCTTAATAATTTCGAAAATTTATCTCTTCCATCTGCTTAACATGAATATCACTTTGGTGAAAAGGTTATAAATATGAACCTAATAGAAAAGTTTTTACGCAATGTTTTTCAAACTTTAAGAAAGCGGCCATGTGAAAACCGTTTGTTGCAACGTGCATAGGAAGCCAGTGTACGCTATTGCGCCTTTTCTGCGATGTTTTGTACATGACATTGACTTATTCTGTAGGCGTTTTACAAGCTGCAAGATATGAGAATAAATAGAGTTTCAGATGTGGAAATCTCGAATGTGAAAAGATGCAGCAGCTAGTAGAAGCTAGTACTTTGCGCTTGGGATCAGCAAAAAATATCACGCTAGAAATTACACAAAATTGGTCAAAAAGACCAAAATCAACAATTCCTGGGTGAAAAAGACACTTATGTTTTGATCTTTGTATAAATGGCCAAAAATTAAAAAGATCTTGTTTAAATGGACAAAAATTTAAAAATAGGCGGATGTAACTGAGTTTCATCTGTCCATTTTCAAATATTTTTTTCTTATTTTTATTTTACAGGATGCATCCAGTTTCATCCTTGCTATTTTTAGTATAAGCGGATGAATCCGATTTCATCCTTTCTATTTTTTTTTGGCTATTTCACCCGTACCTTTTTTTACTTGTCCATTTGAACCGTGTTTTAAATTTTTTTGGACAAATGACCCATTTTCTCTAGAAATTATCGACACTATGATAGTGTTACAAAAATTAATTTAAATTTACTCATCTGAAGATTTTATGTTGTTCAGGAGTCGTAACACAAAATTGGTTAAAAAGACCAAAATCAATAATTCCTGGGTGAAAAAGACATTTAGATTTTGATACTGTTTAAATAGACAAAAATATAAAAATAGCCAGGATGTAACTGATAAGTGCATATTTCGCATATATTTAATGTCAATTCCATGCTAGTATTTGTTGGTTTTCGTGCAAATTATTGTATATTACGCTTGTTTTCTCTTATTTGTGTTTTGTCAGGTAAATCATCCAAAAAAAGGGAATTTGTACTTAATTGTGCAAGGAAAGAAGCTAGCTAGAAGACAGAAACAAAGAGAGAAATAAAGTTTTGCTCTCTGGCTTTTCTTGTGAGTTTTTATCTTTAATTCTATTTTTATTCTTTCTCTTTTATTTATTTGTAGAATTTTTTTTAGCTATGAGTAGCTAAACTTCTTTTCGATTAGGGATGATTTCAAAGTCCTGAACAATGAAGCTTTAATTTCTTAAACCAAGTTTATTTCAAGTTTTATTTATTTGTTGATTATCTTTATTATTTTTAATGTTTAAGAATATTGAGGGGTTATTTAAAGTGATCAATTAAATTAACCAATCAATAGTTCTTCTACTAGTATTGGGGTTGGTGATACGTGTAATTGTCACTCAATTCTTTACATAAGTAGTAAATCGCAAGAGCCGATAGAGGGATTTTGTTAAGCAATTGTGTATAAAGATAACACTAGTAAGCGGCCGAGCCTATGCGTCGATGCTAGGATCAGCCCGATTCACGAGTGTAAAGCATTCGTTAATCTACACCTTGAGAGCTTATTCTGGTGGGTTAGTTGAATAGAAACCGGTAGTCGAGCGCTTCGTATCCGGTGACAACGGGAATCAGGGGATAGCAGAGCTTATTGCTATTCTACGGTTGGTAACAATATAAATTCAACAATAGATAAACTTGTATTCAATTAAGTTTCGATTCAAAGATTGGCGAAGGATTCCCTAGTCTTCTTTCTTCTTATAATTTACAACAAATCTTTTATATTTTCTTTTGTCAATTACTTTGATTTAAAATCTAAAAACCCCATTTTGGTTACTTTTTAAACAACTAAAAACTCCCTGCTCTTCGTGGGAACGAACTCCTTGCCATTATATTACCAGTTAATAGTGTGGAAAGAAGTAATTAATTTGCTGTGTAAACGACGCGCATCAAATTTTGGCGCCGCTGCCGGGGAGCAGTCGGTAGCGTTTAGTTGTTTTCTTTTCTTTTAGTATTATTATTTATTTTAGTACTTTGTTTTTAGATTTTTGTTTTATTTGTATTATTTTATTTTAACCAAAAAAAAAAAAAAACATTTTTTTTTAATCATTTATCCTTAGATTTTACTTTAGATTTTTTTTTTTTTTGGTTTCAGGTGCTTAATCTCTGGCACCGAAAGATTGGGATTATCTAAGGTGCGGAATTCAAACTCGCAAAGGAACGGTACTTCAAGCACGTCGGCGAATTACAACTAGAACCTTCTACGTAAGAGATGGTTAATACAGACGACGAGATAGATCCACCACCTCCACCACCTCCACCTCCACATCCCGAGAGGAAGACGTTGAGAGATTTAACATCACCATGTTTGGAATCTCAACCAATGTGTATTACTCTAAATGACACAAGTGGAACTTAAGTCAAGCCTTCTTCATTGGGTTCCAAAGTTCAAGGGATTTGGTGAAGATCCTAATCGACACCGCAGTTTGCTTCAATCTGATTAGAAGTATGAAAAAGAGCGATGATGATGATGATACAACTTTTCTACAAGCTTTTCCGTTTTCATTAACGGACCAAGCGAGACTCATGGTTCTATTATCTCCCTTAGGAAGTATTACCACATGGACCTAATGAAAAAGCTGTTTTTGGAAAAGTATTTTCCTCGCTTCTAAAGCTGCATCTATTCGCAAGGAGATTAGTGGCATTACAGATTGGAGAATCTTTGTATGACTATTGGGAGAGGTACAAGAAATTATTGGCGAGTTGCCCACATCATCAAATACCACCACAACTTTTCATTACACACTTCTATGAGGGGTTACTACCACATGAGAGACACTTGATTGATGCGGCTAGCAGTGGTGCATTGGCTAATAAAAGAAAGCTGAGGAGGCTACTAGTTTGATTGAGAGCATGGCTGCAAATACGCGGCAATTTTATACTAGAGATTCATCGGTGGTTAGAAGAGTTAGTGAGATGGGAGATTCTTCACACATGGAGCAACGAATGAGTAATATGGAAAAAATGGTACAACGTATAGCATCTGCATTGTTCCTTCATATGAAAGAGGATGCCGAGGTAAATGCTATATTTCCTAATCGGAGGCCAAGATATGATCCCTACTCTAATACTTATAATCCCGGTTGGAAAGATCACCCAAATTTCGGTTATGCGAACAAGCAAGCCGCAACTCCTAATCCATATGCAAGACAAGGGGTTTTCAACAATCACAACTCCAGCCTCAAACTCAAGAACAAACTCGAGTTCCAGTTTAGAGGAGATCTTTGAAGGTTATGATGCAAGAACAAAGGGAATGTCTCAAAAACAAGATGTTATCTTGCAACAAAACCTACAATATCAACAAAAGAATGATCTGCTTTGTTAGAGACTTACAAATGCAGATGGGGCAAATGGCGACTGATATGAATTTGCTAAAAACACAAACATCAACAAAGTTACCATCACAACCTTTTGTGAATCCAAGAGAGCAGGTCAATGCCGTAACTCTAAGAAGTGGAAGACAAACGGAAGAGCCAAAGCAGCAACATGTGGTTCATGATGACATTGAGAATGAAGTAGAAGCGGAAACTGTACCAAAGGAAAATCCAACCTCAAACGGCCAACCTAAGGACGCGGTTCCCACCTTTACCACACCACCTCCTTTCCCTAGTCGTTTTGCCAAGTCAAAGAAGCAAGCTCAAGACAAGGAGATCATGGATATTTTCAAGCAAGATACAAATCAACATTCCATTTATTGAGGCCATCGTAACCGTACCCGGGTATGCCAAGGTTTTGAAGGATTTATGCACAAGGAAGGATAAGTTGATTGCTAATCAAATTACTCAGGTGGGCGAAAGTGCTACAGCTATGTTACTTAAGAAGATGCCTACAAAGTGTGAAGATCCTGGTGGTTTTACAGTGCTAATTACTATTGGTAACCGACGATTTGAGCGTGCTTTGCTTGATTTGGGAGCTTCCATAAGTGTTATGTCAGCCGATGTTTATGATTCTTTGAATCTTGGACCTTTAAAAGAGGAAAATATTACTATTCAATTGGCAAACAAGTCCAATATATATCCTAAGGGAGTCGTGGAGGACGTGTTAGTTCGAGTGAATCGAGTTAATTTTTAGGTTGATTTCTACATTGTGGATATGCAAAATGGAGAAAATTGTTCATCTACTTCGTTACTTCTTGGGAGACCGTTTATGAAAACTGCAAAGACGAAGATTGATGTGGACAATGGTACACTCACTATGGAATTTGATAAGGAGATCATTCGCTTCAACATATTTGAGGCCATGCGTTATCCTAGTGATGTGCACTCCGCTTTCTCTATTGATGTTATTGGTTCGTTGGCACAACAAATGTTTGATTTGAGCAATGAAGACGAACTTGGAGTTGTGTTGCGAAATAGCATTGATTTGGACGTTCATGGGCAGCCGAATATGGATGTCGAACTAGTCAAAGAGCTAGTGGAGATGTGTGGTGCTTTAACAACACTACAAGAAGTTCGAACGGGTAATATTTCGTATATTTCTTTACCCATAACTAATGAGGTTCCTTTACCTTCTATTGTGCAGGCACCTAAACTAGAATTGAAGCCTCTTCCCGATCACTTAAAGTATGCTTACTTGGGTGATAAAGAGGAGCTTCCAGTGATTATTGCAAAGAATCTCAATGCTATACAAGAAGAACGTCTAATGGGGTTCAAGGAGCACAAAACGGCCATTGGTTGGACAATTCTTTGACATTAAAGGCATTAGTCCATCAATGTGCATGCATAGAATCCTTTTGGAAGATGATAGCAAGCCGGTACGTGATGCTCGGCCAGAGGCCGAACCCCCCAATGATGGAGGTCGTGAAGAAAGAGATCCTAAAATTACTAAGTGTGGGGGTGATTTACCCATTTCGACCTGACAAGTGGGTTAGTCGGTGCAAGTGGTGCCTAAGAAATCGGGTGTCTTGTTGTGAGAAACCAAGATGATGAACTTGTTCCTACACGAGTTCAAACCGGATGGCGAGTGTGCATAGACTACGTAAAGCTCAATTCGGCTACCCGCAAGGATCACTTTCCTTTGCCTTTCATTGATCGGATGTTAGAGAGGTCAAGTGGACATTCACATTATTGCTTTTTGGACGGTTATTCGGGATACAATCAAATTGTTATTGCACGGAGGATCAAGATAAGACTACATTTACTTGTCCTTTCGGTACATTTGCATATAGAAGAATGCCATTTGGTCTTTGCAATGCGCCCGCCACTTTTCGTAGATGTATGGTCAAGATATTTTACGACTACGTGGAAAACATCATTGAGGTATTTATGGATGATTTCAAAGTGTTTATGGTGATTCATTTGATATTTGTTTAAATAATCTTGAACTTGTTCTTAAAAGATGCATAGACACTAATCTTGTTTTAAAGCGGGAGAAATGCCATTTTATGGTAAACCATGGTATAGTGCTCGGGTCACATCGTGTCCTCTCAAGGGCTCGAGGTGGACAAAGCAAAGATAGACCTGATTAGAAACTTACAATACCCCACTTCGGTGAGGGAGATTCGCTCGTTTCTTGGTCATGCAGGTTTTTATAGGCGGTTTATCAAAGATTTCTCCAAAATCTCAATGCCGATGTGCAAATTGTGGCAAAAGGAGGTTGCCTTTAACTTCGATCAGGAGTGCAAGGATGCCTTTGATAAATTGAAGGAGATGTTGACTACCGCACCAATTATTAAGTCACCCGACCGGAGTTTGCCGTTCGAGTTAATGTGTGATGCAAGTGATTATGCAGTCGGAGCTGTTTTGGGTCAGAAAGTAGACAAGAGGTCGCATGTGATTTATTATGCATCAAGGACCCTTAATGAGGCTCAAATCAATTATTCAACCACCGAGAAAGAGTTCTTGGCTATAGTATTTGCACTAGAAAAATTTAGATCATATTTAGTGGGTACAAAAGTGATTGTATATTCGATCATGCAAAGCACTTCGGTACCTATTGAAAAAGAAGGAGGCCAAGCCAAGACTCATAAGATGGATTCTTTTCGCAAGAATTCGGTATTGAAATCGAGGAGATAAGAAAGGTATCGAGAATACCTGTTGCGGATCATCTTAGTAGAATTGTTGTATCCGAAAGAAGAACTTCCCTTACAAGATCGTTTTCTGGACGAACAACTTTTCTCAATTGAAGAATCAACACCTTGGTATGCTGATATAGTAAACTATTTGGTTACAAGGCAAGTACCTAGTACGATATCTAATTTTCAAAAGTTAAAGCTTAAGAAAATAGCCAAACAAGTATGTGTGGGATGAGCCCTACTTGTGGAAATACGGTCTTGATCGGATTATCCTGGGTGCGTACCTAACTCGAATTTCAATCAATTCTATCTTTTTGTCATTCTTATGCTTGTGGTGGTCACTTTGGTTCTAAACGCACCGCTCTCAAAGTTCTTGAGAGTGGCTTTTATCGGGCCTACCCTATTCGAGGATGCATATGCTTTTTGCAAATCTTGTGATAGATGTCAACGAACGGGCAATCTAGGTGCTCGAAATCAAATGCCACTCACACTGATTCTTCATGTAGAGATTTTCGATGTGTGGGGTATTGATTTTATGGGCCCTTTTGTTAATTCGAATGGAAAATATTATATACTTCTTCTGTGGATTATGTTTCTAAATGTGTGGAAGCTAAAGCCACCCCTACTAATGATTCTCAAGTTGTTTGTGAGTTTGTGAAGGAATATATTTTTCTCTAGACATGGTACACCAAGAGTGGTTATCAGTGATGGAGGTTCGCATTTCAAGAAATCCTTTCATGCTCTCCTAAAGAAGTACAACATTACACACAAGGTTGGCACGCCGTATCACCCACAAACTAGTGGGAAAGCCGAAATTTCAAATCGTGAAATAAAGTCCATTCTTGGAGAAAATGTCAATACTACAAGAAAAGATTGGAGCTTGGGCTTAATGATGCACTTTGGGCTTATAGAACGGCGTATAAGACACCAATTGGTATGTCTCCATATCGATTGGTTTATGGAAAAGCTTGTCATCTCCCGCTTGAACTTGAGCATAAGGCTTTTTGGGCGGTAAAGATGTACAACATGGAGTATGATGAAGTAGGAAACAAAGGAAGTTACAAATAAATGAGCTTGGAGGAAATACGTAATGATGCTTATGAGAGCTCTCGTATATACAAGGAAAAGACGAAGTTATTCCACGACAAAATGATTTCTCGAAAAAGTTTTGTTGTGGGGCAAAAAAGTTCTTTTATTTAATTCTCGTCTTAAGTTATTTCTGGCAAGCTAAGGTCCCGATGGGTGGGACCATTTGTTGTTACTAATGTTTTTTCTCATGGTGCAGTTGAAATAACTAGTCCTAAACTGGGAAAGTTTTCAAGATCAACGGCCATAGATCGAAGCCATACTACGAGAACTTCACTACAATGGATGTTAATGAGATTGAGCTTCGTGATTTACTTCCTCTGGAGGAGTAATTTGGAGAATGCCAAGTCGCCGAGGACGTAAAACTAAGCGCTAAATGGGAGGCAACCCATTGGTTTTGTATCTCTATCTTTTGTATTTTATTTTTCTTAGCTTTTCATATCATATTTTGATTTCCCACCTTGACTTTACTTAGGAAGAGTCAATTACATTGAGGACAATGTAAAGTTTAAGTGTGGGGAGTGTTTGGATATTTTGCATATAGAGTTTTAGCCTTTTTGAGTCGATTTTCAAAATTTTGAAATTTTTGCATAAAAACCTCCAACTTGTAGAGACTTTAGAGTCACTAGCATACTTCTAGGTATGTTTACATAGAGATTCTCGACCGACATAACCGAACTTGGAAGTGTTAGGGAAATACGTTGGATTTCTTACTTGTTAGAGTGTTAAATAATGGATTTAATCATGCCGGTGATGCAAATTAGGAGCAGAGAGAAATGCATTATTAGAGTTGTTGATCAATCATTAGTGGAGACTACCTATTTTCAAATCAACGAAGAGAGGCACCAGACCAAAATTTCTTTGTAGCCGACTAAAGAGCTTTCTTTTAGTGTGTGTCACCGTACGTTAATTCGGGTAGAATGGTGAGCTACCCAACCTCCCACCAATAAGCACTACTCTTTGATCTCTTGAGTGCTAATTTTGTCAATCATAAGGGTGACGTCTATAGATGAACACCACCTTCTTGTAGTTTGATTTGCAGTAGCACCATTCTCTCTCTCGCCGCCAACAGATCCATAGAAACACCAGCATCATCAACAAGGGAGCGACATCAAAATCTACAAGGAAAGTTGAAGACGTTTAAGGTTTACAAGCAACAATTCATGGAAGAGCAAATTTCATATCCAAGTAAAGCAACAAACAGTGAGCAGATTTACATATATGTTGAAGACTTACACATAAGGAGCATAAATTATATCCAAGTATGAAGACTTATTTGCAAGAGATGAGAAAATCAAAAGATGAGAATTATTGAAGTTTATGATACGAAGACTATACAAGTTGTGAAGATCAAAGTGGTAAAGTACTTCTTTTATGGCCAAGTTAATTTTAATTTCGTTATTATTTTTAGTTGCAATCTTTTTGTCTTAAAAAAAAAATAGCTAAAAAAAAAAAATAGCTAAAAAAAAATGAAAAAAAGAAAAAGAAAAAAGAAATACAAAAAGATTTGCATTAGGTTGTTATTTGTTCAATAAAGCCATGGGGAAGAAAAATTTATAAAGAAGTTTCAAGCAACAAGGAAATTGAAGGGAAAAGAGTTACAAATTGTCAGAGTTCTACGAAGTTCAAGAGTTTATCATCAACAGTTGAAGACCGAAGACGAAGACCAAGAAGATGAAGAAGGCAGTAGCCGAAGGAAGACGTTTCTATTGGATCTTTGAGAGTGGTGCTTTCATCATTGCAATCGGATGTGAAGGTGGTAAGTACTTTCATCCTCGATAATAATGGTTGATTTCCTTTCTTAGAGATCATCAGAAAAATATCATTGTTTTCCACGATTTTTGTGGAGTCTCCCGAAATATTTCGGAAGGTTTCCTTCCACCATTCAACGTGTGTAGGATTTCTCTCTTTATTCCTACTGCACACATGTGAGACCCATAAAAAGCCGTCTTATTGAGTGCAATTATCATAAAATCCTTTTAAGTGAGGCAGAAGTCGGGCGAAATGCTTACGGCTCTCAAACACGCGTTCTCTCATTATGGTGTGGTTATTTCTCACTCAACATTTAAGAATGAGAATATGTTCCTTGGTATTTCTAACTTCTTATTACTAGCATGCGAGAAAATCTATGTCCTCATAGCTCTTTGGATGCTTGGGAAGTGAGAACGCTTTGAAGTTGGAGTAGGTTTTGTGGGTATACCTCTCGTAAGCCCTCACGAGACTATAACTCGTCCACTAGGGACACCTAGGGGTTTAAATGCTTGTTACATTCCGCTAAAAGTAACTGTATCCTCGACGAAATGGAGTTGTTGTAGTCTAGTTTAGTTTGCTCGAGGACTAGCAAAAGGAAAGTGTGAGGGAATCTGATAAGTGCATATTTCACATATATTTAGTGTCAATTCCATGCTAGTATTTGTTGGTTTTCGTGCAAATTATTGTATATTACGCTTGTTTTCTCTTATTTGTGTTTTGTCAGGTAAATCATCCAAAAGAAGGGAATTTGTACTTAATTGTGCAAGGAAAGAAGCTAGCTAGAAGATGAGAAACAAAGAGAGAAATAAAGTTTTGCTGCGGCTTTTCTTGTGAGTTTTTATCTTTAATTCTATTTTTATTCTTTCTCTTTTATTTATTTGTAGAATTTTTTTTAGCTATGAGTAGCTAAACTTCTTTTCGATTAGGGATGATTTCAAAGTCCTGAACAATGAAGCTTTAATTTCTTAAACCAAGTTTATTTCAAGTTTTATTTATTTGTTGATTATCTTTATTATTTTTAATGTTTAAGAATTTTGAGGGGTTATTTAAAGTGATCAATTAAATTAACCAATCAATAATTCTTCTACTAGTATTGGGGTTGGTGATACGTGTAATTGTCACTCAATTCTTTACATAAGTAGTAAATCGCAGAGCTGATAGAGAGATTCTGTTAAGCAATTGTGTATAAAGATAACACCTAGTAAGCAGGTAGAGCCTGTGCGTCTGATGCTAGGATCAACTTTGATTCATGAGTGTAAAGCATTCGTTAATCTACACCTTGAGAGCTTATTCTGGTGGGTTAGTTGAATAGAAAGCGGTAGTCGGCGCTCCGTATCAAAGTGACAACGGGAATCCGGGATAGCGTAGCTTATTGCTATTCTACGGTTGGTAACAATATAAATTCAACAATAGATAAACTTGTATTCAATTAAGTTTCCAGTTCAAAGGACAATGAAGGATTCCCTAGTCTTCTTTCTTCTTATAATTTACAACAAATATTTTATATTTTCTTTTGTCAATTACTTTGATTTAAAATCTAAAACCCCCTTTTGGTTACTTTTTAAACAACTAAAAGCTCCTGCTCTTAAGGGAACGAACTCCTTGCCATTATATTACCAAAGCATTAATAGTGTGGAAAGAAGTAATTAATTCTTTGTGTAAACGACGTGCATGTTAACCCAGTTTCATCTACCCATTTTCAAATTCTTTTTCTTATTTTTAATTTACATCAGGATGCATCCAGTTTCATCCTCGCTTATTTTTAAGTTTCAGCCAGGATGAATCCAGTTTCATCTTTGCTATTTTTTTTAATCCATTTCACCCATAATAATTTTTACTCGTCCATTTGAACCATGTTTTAAATTTTTTTGGACAAATGACCCATTTTCCGGAGTCATAATTGGGTATTTCACTTTGAATTTGATTACAAATATTTTCGCAATTGAAGTATCATTTCGCAATTTGGATACTTCAATTATTACAAATATACTAAACAAGCTCAAAAACTAGCTAGTTCAAATAAGAACAACATAATATTCATTAGGCATAAAAACAACTGGGATCCGACCCAACTAACTGCAACGGGACTGCTAACAATGTGTTTGCCAACAGACAATTCAATCCGACCAAATACGGTTGTATCTGGAGGCATTCTACGTAACCATGTAGCTCATCTTCTCATACTATTGAGTGAAACTCAACAGTATGGTTCGATTAGATGGGTATAACAATCACATCCAATAATTCATTTGGTAATACGTATGGACTAAACACGACATCAAGAGTGTAATTTTAACTCAGGGAGAAGATGATGTCTTGGATGGTGATTGCACTGCTAAAAGCATCTGCAACAAGTTAACAGAGTTTGATCCAGACTGCGATGGATACTATGTCTTGTCCAGTAAGTTTGCCCCACCTAAAGTTTTGTTCCTTTTTTGGGCTTCTTTACACTATTCTCTACCTACTAGGAGCATGCTGCAGTACTGATGAGCGGTCATTCAATCAAATTTGTGCCTATTTTGTAACACAAGAGGTGGAGACTTTGGAACAAGTCTTTATTCATTGCAGTTGGGTTTCTTAGATTTGGGAAATATTCATTTCAGCAGTTAGGTCGACTGGGTGATGCCATATGACTTCTTTGTTCTGATGCAAGGTTGGAGACTTACAAGATATGCTGATAGAATAAAGATAGTTTGGCATCTGTTGTCTTTTTCCATTTGTTGGGAAGTTTAGAACGAACGAAATAAAAGGGTTCATGGTGGAAGAAAAAAGTCAAGAGAGGAGCTGGAAGTTGCTGTGAGGTTCAATATTTTCCTTTGGAGCTCTTCAACATATGTTTTCAAGCATAACTCTATGAATCAAATTCTAAACCATTGGGAGGATATTTTGCACATGTAGTTGCTGCAGTTTTTCTTCTTTTAGAAGGTCTTTTGACCATTGTAAATAATTTTCCTTTTCAATATATCTTTCCTTTTAAAAAAATCTGTATGGACTAAACTCCAATACAATTTCAAGACAGTCAATTAAATAGTCAAACTCAATCAAGGAAAGATATCAAAGAGTTATATCTCTTTCTCAAATCAATCAACAAATCAACAGGATGGAATACTTGAGATGGATCTGCTGCTCCTCAGCATCCCGTGCTTGCATACGACCAACAATCTCGCGACACGTGTAAAAGAGAATAATTATTTTCACAAAAGCTACATGCAATTGATAACTATTCTATTCCCATAAATAAAGACAATACCCATAAACAACTTGGAAACATATAGGCATATGGAGCTCTATAGTTTTGTATTTATGGAATTGCTTTTATTTCTAAAATAAGCTCGAGCACACACCATGAACATAAGATTGACTACTTTGGAGATATCATGCAGCAACCAATTTCAGAAAGTTCACTACCTTGCTCATCAAAACAAGGAAAATAAATGGTTTACCCCATGTAGTCAGGTTTCACCACTGCTCCTATTTATCACTGCTAACAACTATTTAGTAATTGATCTAAACTTTTTTAATTAAGGAAAAGCAAAATTTGATATATTCAATCATTTATTTACATATAAGCCCATCTATTTCTCACAAGACCAAAATCATCGATTTACTTAACCAAAGCCTAGTGGACTCGATTGGAGAATGCATGAATTGACATACCTTATAGACAGCATAATCCAAGTTCAAACGAGTAAACGTCAAATACTATAAGGCACCAAAAATACTTCAATATACTTAATCAAATACTATGCTCAGTCGCATCAGTTAACGAAGCACTAGGATCAAAAAAGAAATATCCCCAAAGGTACCAAGTGTAGTCTGAATTGGTTTGACCCTATCAATTTTTGCGGAACAAGAAGATCATAAACATAGAGTTGTTAGGAAAGAAATAAACCCGAAAATATTGAGTCGCCTCAATGCCAGGAAAATAAGATAAAGAATCTAGATTTTTAATTGCAAACTCTTGTCATAGGCAAGTAAGAATAAAATTCATACTTGTTATACTTAAACCAGTGAGAATCATGTCGTCAACATATACCAAAAAAACGACAATTCTGTAAGTATCGCTGTGATTAAAAAGGATTTTTGTAAAAAATAGGTACTAAGTAGGCCTGTTTAAGTCCATAGAGAGAACGTTGCAATTTTAAAACATGTGTATGAAAACGAGAGTACATGTAACTACAGATTTGTTTCATTTATAATTCCTGGTTACAATGACCTTATAAAATGCATTTTTTACATCAAGCCGATGAATATGCCAATTTAAAGATAAAGCCTCACAAAGTTTGTCATGACAACAATATTGAGGAAAAGGTTTTCTTACTTGACTTATTTACAAAATAATTACAACCACAACTTATACACAACTCATCGAGCTATGAACGGAAATAATATCACTACAAATACAACCCAATGAGTATAAAATACATACACAAAGGATATATAATGATAACTAATATATGCCATATACACAATATCTTTTAACAAGTTGGTCATTGTAACCAGGAGCTAAGAGACCTTCTAATTACTATGTTTCATCGCATTCTCTCTCTTCTCTCTCTGAGGCGATTTTTCCGCCACCTCTTAACCCCGTCAACTAGCCAACACTACGGGAAAATTAGTAATCTACAACTGTATATTGACAACTCGTAAATTACACTACGGGAAAATTAGTAATCTACAACTGTATATTGACAACTCGTAAATTAAAAGTTGTAAAATGTAGTATGTTTTACAACTTTTTCCAACAAAAGCGTTGTCAAAGTAAAATATGTCCAACTCTTAGGACCAACGAGTTCCTAAGAGTAGCCGACGAGAATCGAGAACCACAACTTGTTGTGTGAAAAGGAGTTGTAGAGAGAAGTGACCACCTTTAGAATTTACGACTCATATCCTAAAGGTAGTGAATGATTTTAAAACGACACTAATAAGAGTCGTTGAAGATAAGAAAAAAATTGAAAAATGTTCTTGTAGAGAATCGAGACCCAAGCTTACTAGGTGTTAGTACAAGATGTCAACCATCCATCCGGATTCACAATCTTTAGTAGATTTGTGCTTTTTCTTTTAATCAACTTTCACAACCTTTACAAGAGTTGTAAAATGATAAATTGACTTTGTAAAAAAAAATGAGGCTAAGGTGAATTGAACCTGAACCTCTTCTGTTTAAGACTTGGATTTCAACCACCCTTCAACATTTACATGCATGTCTGCTTATATTTTACATTTACTTTTATAAAAAAGTGATAAGGAAAAACATGTTAAAGAAAAGAAATAAATGGACGGTTATGATGTAAATGGATGGTTATCATGGGAGATGGAAAAGATAAGAATAAATAGGATAAATAGACCTTCTACAACCCCCTTAAGAGTCGTCGTAAAGGTATAAACACTTATGCTAAATTTTTCTCACTTCTGCAAAAAAAATCTCACTCTGCTAAATTTTATTCACTTCTGCAAAAAACTTTTCACTTCTGCTAAATTTTTCTCACTTCTGCTAAATTTTATTTTCATCGCTATTGACAACCTTTATAAGAGTTGTCGTTGAGGTATAAACACTTATGCTAAATTTTTCTCATCGCTTAAATTTTATTCCTTTGCTAAGAATATTCCCATGGAATCTTACCCTTAAATTGGTGGATTCATCGTCTTTAGAACTTTCGGACTTATAGTAGTCCGTTCATGGATAAGTTTTGATCCGATGCAAGTTTCTTTCAAAGTTGATTTAATTTGTATGTGTTTAAGGTTTATGAGAATATTCACATGGAATCTTACCCGTAAATGGTTGATTCATCGTCTTTGCAAACTTTCGATTTATAGTAGTCCGCTCATGGCGTGTTTCGATCCCGAGCGTTTCTTTCTCAAAGTTGACGAATTTGTGTGTTTAAGGTTTCGGGTAATATTCCCATGGAATCTTTACCCGTAAATGGTTAGATTCATCGTCTTTGCAAACTTTCGAGACTTATATTAGTCCGCTCATGGCCATGTTTCAATCTTGAAGCGGTTTCTTTCTCGAAGTTGACGAATTTGTGTGTGTTGAAGGTTTTTGAGAATATTCCCATGGAATCTTCCCCGTAAATGGTTGTATTCATCGTTCTTACGAACTCTCAGACGTAAACTAGTCCGTTCCTACCCAAGTTTCGATCCCGGAGCCAAGGTTTGCATACAATATGCCAGAATATGGTTTGTTTAATGTTTGGGAATAATATAAATGAATCTTACCCGTAAATGGATGGATTCATCGTTCTTACGAAATTTCCGACTTATAGTAGTCCACCGACGGCTAGGTTTCGATCTCGGGAGCCATGGTTTGCATAAAATATGCCGATTAGGGTTGGTTTAATGTTTGGGAATATTCCAAAGGAATCTTACGAAAATGGATGGATTCATCGTTCTTATGAAATTTCGGACTTATGGTAGTCCACTGACGGACATGTTTTGATCTTGGAGCCAAGGTATGCATACAATATGCCAGAATAGGGTTTGTTTAAGGTTTCGTGGGAATATTACAAAGGAATCTTACCGTAATGAATGGATTCATCGTTCTTACGAAATTTTCGACTTATGTAGTCCACTCACTACTGTGTTTCGATCTCGAGCCATGGTTTGCATAAATATGCTAGAATAGGGTTTGCTTAATGTTAGGGAATATTCCAAAAGAATCTTACTTGCAAATGGATGGATTCATCGTTTTACGAAATTTCGGACTTATAGTAGTCCACTCCCGACTGTGTTTCGATCTCGGAGCCAAGGTACGCACAATATACGTAATAGGGTTTGTTTAAGGTTTCGGGGAATATTCCGAAGGAATCTTACATAAATGGATGGATTCATCGTTCTTACGAAGTTTCGAATTATAGTAGTCCACTCTCGACTGTGTTTCGATCTCGGAGCTAAAGATACGCATACAATATGCGAATAGGGTTTGTTTAAGGTTTAGGGGAATATTCCAAAGGAATCTTACCGTAAATGGATGGATTCATCGTTCTTATGAAATTTCGGACTTATAGTAGTCCACCGACGGACATGTTTAGATCTCTTGAGCTAGGTTTGCATACAATATGCTAGAATAGGGTTTGTTTAATGTTTGGGAATATTCCAAAGGAATCTTACCTGTAATGGATGGATTCATCGTTCTTACGAAATTTTCGAGCTTATATTAGTCCACTCACGGCGATTTCGATCTCGAGCCATGGTTTGCATACAATATGCTAGAATAGGGTTTGCTTAATGTTTCGGGAATATTCCAAAAGAATCTTACTTGCAAATGGATGGATTGATCGTTCTACGAAATTTCGGACTTATAGTAGTCCACTCCCCGACTGTGTTTCGATCTCGAGCCAACGTGACGATACAATATACCGAATAGGGTTTGTTTAAGGTTTGTGGAATATTCCGAAGGAATCTTACCTCGTAAATGGATGGATTCATCATTCTTACCAAGTTTCCGAATTATAGAGTCCACTCTCACCAGTGTTTCGATCTCTGAGCCAAGGCACGCATACAATATGCAAGAATTGGGTTTGTTTAAGGTTTGTGGAATATTCCAAAGGAATCTTACTTTGTAAACGGATGGATTCATCGTTCTTATGAAATTTTCGACTTATAGTAGTCCACTCACGACCCATGTTTCGATCTCGAGCCATGGTTTGCATACAATATGCTAGAATGGGTTTGTTTAATGTTTCGGGAATATTCCAAAAGAATCTTCCTGCAAATGGATGGATTCATCGTTCTTACGAAATTTTTGACTTATAGTAGTCCACTCCACCGATTTCGATCTCTGAGCCATGGTTTGCATACAATATGCCATAATAGGGTTTGTTTTTAAGGTTTCTGGGAATATTCCAAAAGAATCTTACTTGCAAATGGATGGATTCATCGTTCTTACCAAGTTTTCGGACTTATAGTAGTCCACTCCTGACCAGGTTTCGATCTCTGAGCCAACGTACGCATACAATATGCCAGAATAGGGTTTGTTTAAGGTTTCAAAGAATATTAAGAAAGAATCTTACTTGTAAATGGATGGATTCATCGTTCTTACTAAGTTTCCGAATTATATAGTCCACCGACCGGTGTTTCGATCTCAGAGAGCCAAGGTACGATACAATATGCCGAGAATAGGGTTTGTTTAAGGTTTCGAGGAGAATATTCCAAAGGAATCTTACCTGTAAATGGATGAATTCATCATTCTTACCAAGTTTGAAGGCCAACCCTCCCAGAGCTTCTTGGTTCATAGTTTATATGGCTTTATACCACATTTGAAGTTCGAATTGACACCGAGCTTCCTAATTATCGATTAGGTGATGTATTTGTTTAAGTTAGAACCTCCAAAGAGAATCTTGGTTCATAGTTTGGATGGCGTTATACCACATTTGAAGTTCGAATCAAGACCAGAGCTTCATTTATCCATTCCGATGATGTATCATACTGAGGTTTGAAGTCAAAACCCTCCAAGAGCTTCTTGGTTCATAGTTTGTTTAAGGTTTACCATATTCCAAAGGAATCTTACACTAAACTTCATGGATTTATCAATTTTGATGATGTATCCTTAGTTTGAAGTCGAACCCTCCGAGCTTTTTGGTTCATAGTTTGTATTCGTTATACCACATTTGAAGTTCGAATCAACACCGGAGCTTCATATTTATCGATTTCGATAATGTATCATGCTAAGTTTGAAGCTCCAACCATCCCGAATTTCGTGGCCCATCTTGTAATCTTATAACCGAGTTTACCAAAGGTGAACTAAAGCTACTTCATGACAATGACTTGTCAAAATTACTTCATGAAATGCGATGGAAATTCAAACCGCAAGCACAAAGAGAAAGCACAAAAACACAAGAAAGCACAAAGAAACACACCAATTATCGAATTCATTTTTCATTTTCCTAATTCATTCTTATACATTTTTTGGCAAAACGATAACAATGTACTTTGGTATGTCCACTCATTTATAGAACTTAAACTATCAAATATGCCCTTTATTTTTTATAATCATAAAATCATTTTTAATATCCAAATTTAAAATAATATCATATAAGGAAAAAAACTTACTCAATATCTTTGTATTAATTGTCATTCCTTTTTTAAATAAAAACATTTATGAATAATTATAAAATTCCTAATAAACTTCTGCTTATTTTAACATTAATAATTTAGTTTTGGTAATAATATAACATTAAATATGTCAAGGGATATATGACAAATAGGATTTTTAATATCTTGACTTAGTCAAAGCGGACTCTTAATTTAGGACTGAGGGGAGTAATATTTTTTTAGATTTTTTTTTCATGTCATTGAAGGAGTTCGTATTAACACAAAGAGAAAGCACAAAGACCTTGATCCGTATGACACTCTTAACTTAAATCTACACCGTCCAAATATTTTCCCAATCCGTATGACCCCATCCTACCACATCTTATCCGTTCAAATTCTTTTCAATAAAACGATTTTTTTCTTCACTTATCTTCTTCATTCTTTCAGTCTCTCATCTTCCCTCCCTAACTCAAGTTGCGCCTCCTCAGATAAAAAAAAAAAAAAAAAAACCTTCAAGATTTGTCCAAAATGATTTAACCATAAGAAGATCAGAATATTGTAATCTTTGTGTTTTTTATTTTCTTTTTATTCCAAAGACATCTAACCCTAATTTCTGGTTTTGAGATTGAAATCAAGCCTAGATGAAATCGTTTAGCTTGTTAAGAAGATTAGAAAACGTCATGAATGAATCAGGTGGAGATTTTGTTATTTTTTGCTTCAGATCGAGAAGCAGAATTATTACCCGAATATGCTATAATAGGGTGATTCGATTTGACAGCTGAAGAGAAGATCTGTTGGTTTCCATCAAGAATAGAAAATCTAGGGTTTGTGTTTGCTGTTGGTTTTGATGAGATGGATGGCTATTTTAAAGTTTGAGAAGGAATTGATGATATTAATGGGTCTTTGCAGTAATGAATTTGGTGATGGTGGAATTGAGATGGGTTTTATATGAATTTGGATTCGCTAAAAATCTTCTTCTAACCATGAAGGTACAGATATAGGTTACTAAGTATGCTTCTGTCACAAGTTCTATATCTTCTTGGTATTTTACTCTTTTTGCAAGATTGAAAACAAGCAACCTAAACCCTTTTTTTTTCTCGTTAAAATCGAATCATGCATGTTGTTTTGTTGATTATAAGTGAAGTTGAGATGATTGATTTTTCTGAAATTAGGGTTTTCTTAACTTTTTGATTTGATTATTTTTTTTCACCTAAAATTTGTGTATCTATGTTATCTGATTTGGGTGTTGACTAGTTTTTGTTGATTTTGTTTACAGGAAAAGACACACCCTTCTTCTTTCGCCATCCCCACTTTCACCACCGTCTCCATCCTCACCAGATTTTGGAGGAGGAAGAATATCAACTAGTCTTGTTATTGGAGTTGCCATTAGTTGTTTATTTGCTGTAAGAAGAAGAAGAAGATGAGAGATTAGTATCCTGTCGATTACTATGGAGGACCTCATCCACCTTAAGGTATAATTTTGCTTTTGATATATCTCATGATTTTTGTAAATTGATGAGTTGGGTACCTTCTAATCATCATGAAATACTCTAATGTCGATTTGATTGTAGAGATATGGAATTTATAATGAGCAATTTGTGTTTGAATATGTGATCCACACCTTGTAAACCCTGATATGTGTGTGTTTGTTATACTTACAAATTAGGATCCTGTGGTCGGATTGTAATGAACAATTAGAGGGTAATACTTCGTTGCGTGATGTATGTACCATCAAAATTTCAGGAAAATCGGGTTACGTTTACTAGTTCGAATAATGAATGAATTATAGCTGCAATGTGCAGAATTCAGACCCTGAAGAGTTTAGTATTTATGATATTTCTCATTACCCGTTTACTGGATAAAGCTGAAATTTTTGTATGTTGTTTATAAACCTATAGATAATCTACTGTAAAAATTTCAGGAATATCCGATTTATTTAGGTACCCCAAAGTGCATAGGAATCATGACTGAATTCTGTATATCGATATTGAAAGCAGTCATGTTGTAAGGTGCATATTTTTTTAATGAACCGTCATAATTTTCTGAATTTTGGATATGTTGTTGTACCCTGGGTATTAAGGTTACTGTAAAAGTTTTGTGACGATCGGATGAATTTAACTACTGAAAGGTTTAGATAGATTATGGCTGTGTTATCAATAGTCGGAGTTTTAAACTCTGATGCTTGTTTTGATGATGTATATTGTGTGGTTATTTAGCTTATGAAGTGGTTGTACCCAATTGTCGCCCTGTAAATTTTGAGGATTGTGGTTAGTTTTTATGAAGATCGATATGTAGATTAGGTTGTGTATTGACGACGTTGTTTGATAACATGTATCATCTGTGACCGACAATTTATGAGTGTTTTGTAGTTTGTTTTGGAACATGCTAGTGTAGTTCAGTTTTTTTTGCATATGAAAAATATTGTTTGAGATCCTGTTTTGTATTATACAAGTAGTATTTCAGTGTCTTGCAAGTGCATAAAATGTGGTTCAAGGTCCAACTACGGAGAGTGTATAAATGCTGATCTAGGCCCCTGGTCTGTCTTTTTTTTTTGTTGGTGTTGCAAGTTTTTGGTACTGAGCATTGCAGTTGGTATCATCTTTGTAGGCTTTGAATGCTTATGAATGAAACTAAATTCTATATGGGTTTGTTATACAGGTTCATATGGGGAGAGAATATAATCTGGGGAACTAAACATATCGTAAAGGATGGCGCTTGCCAATTACTTCTTGTCGATCTTTAGTGACCGAACTGGTAATGGCTTGGTGGAGCCGTGTGTGCTTGTTGTTCTCAATTATGGTGATATATACTCTCCAAAACAATGACACTTTACAATTTCACGTAATATGTGAACCCATGTGTTGTTTCATAACGAAGACATATAACCAATTCAATGGGTTAAACTTCCAAAATTAACGATGTTGCTGCTTCCTTAGTTTTAACATGTAATTTAAGCCTGTAGTCTTGTTCATCTGTTCATTTATTGATTATTCTTGTGAAGGTTTCTTAGTTCATCTTCTTTGTAAGAGTTATGGGTGAAGAAGCTGTGTTTGACCTTTATTGTTTTGTTGTAGGAAGACTGGTGGAGATGAGGAACGGATGGCGCTCTGCGGCTAATATGAAGCTTAAATGGCGGGGGCCTTGAGAAGAAGGTTGTCTTTGTTACTGTTATTACAGATCTCAACACCTGCCATCGCACATGGTGAGCTCCTTATTCTTATTAGTGTGAATTAGTGCATATGTTGCTTTCACATTATCAGATAAATTGTTCAAACTTGCCTTTCAAATGAGTGAACCATTTTATCATAAGAATATTTTAGACCATGCCTTCGATGTACAGAAATGGGATCATTTTATTCATAATACGAACGAACCATAGTTTGCTTGAGGGATGATCTGTGAGCTTATACAATCATTATTTTTTGTTTCAGGTTCAACACTGGTGTCAACCGATGCTACTGCCCTTTGGACGAGGTTGCCAAGAGGGCGTTGGTTGATGGCCTAGAGTCTTCCCAGATTCGCGTGTTTGGTTTGTCAGTCGTGCCCTCGTTTTGCCGGCTGTAAAGAAAACTGCAAGAGCTCTCGGCAAGCACTATTCAATGCAGAGAAAAGGGTTTGTTCGGCCACATTGTGTTGTGTTGGTGCGATCTGTGTGTGCAAGGGATAGAAAGGCTTTACGAAAACATAAGTGTTATAAGTTTTTTTTTTTTTTTTTTTTTTGTGTTGAAGTTCTGTAAAATCGCTTATATAGTAGCGATTATAATTGGAAATCTAATATTCTTTTTAAAGATTTAATTTTGTATTTAAATTCTCAAAATTTAATTTTTTTCAAATCGAATATGTACCACAACTCATAATCCTAGTTGTCAAGGAATTCACATACAACTCTAATCATAGTTGTCAAGGAATTCACATATGATAACCAAAGTTTTCAACGAAATCACATACAACTCTAAGCATAGTTGTCAACGAATTCACATACAACTCTTCCCAAAGTTGTCAACGAATTCATATATAACTATAATCATAGTTGTCAACGAATTCACATACAACTCTAACCATAGTTGCAAACGAATTTTCCATAACCCCAACAAGTGTAGTGTATGAGTTATTTTCACAACCCAAGTAAGAGTTGTGTTAGGCATAAATAATTTTTTTTTGAAAGACATTCACAACTAAGCCTAGTGTGGTATACAATGGAACCACAACTGTGTTTACGACTAACATTGACGAGTTGCAAAGAATTGAGGATTTTCTACAAACCCCCCCCTTGTGCAACCTATCGATAAACGTCGTCTTATGTGGTACCATAACTGATTTCCGGGGTAGTTAATCGCTGTTTTTCCCGTAGTGCAATAACCACCGTCGCGACGACGATGAATATCGAAAACCATTGTTAATCATCCATTTAATCTAAACCCCTTCCAGATCCCGATCCCCATGTTACCAAATCACCAATTTTTAGTTACCTAAAGATACCTAATCACCTCACGATACCTCTGCTACAAAGATACCTAACTCAGTTTTCTCAAGACACTAGTTCCTAGACTCCAAAGATACCGTTTTCTAAGACACCAAAGACACCAAGCTCGCGATCTCGCATTCTTGGTTCTATGTTCACTAATACTTTTTGAAACCTCTGTAAACCTGAAGAGATAATCATCAAATCTGAAGTGTCTGTTCACCATCGATTTGTCAAGCATACCTGGTTCTTCAGCATCGACGGGATAATCAATTGAATCATCTTTCCCCTCTAAGATTTTCATTAATTTCAATTTCTTGAATCTTTTTTTTTTTTTTTTTTAATTTTGATTCATATTCGTCTAATTTTCTTTATTCTGGATTGTTCTCCTTTTCTCTAACCTAATTTCTTAAGTTCAAATCTACCTAGCTGCTTTTAATTGATTTGATTCAATAACTAATTTCCTTGTTTCTTTTGACATACTAACAGATCTATGAAGTTCTATAAATTTTGCAAAAGACAATTAAATTCACTCTCAAGTCTAATGTATTCTAGTCTGATCCCAGGCACTTCTTGCTACAATTGGAAAAAAAGAAAAATTCTGAGGAAAAAAAGGATTCAAGTAAATACTGACATTCTACAAGGAAAAAGGAAGGATGGAACTCCAGAACAACTACTAAAGAAGTTCAATAGCAAGGAGTCTTTGGATACTGAAGAAGGAAATTTCACTCCCAAAGGCCTTATCCAAACAAGAATTTTTTTTGGGACAAGTAGCCACCGAAGAGGTTCTCCCAGCTATAACTAGAAAAAAAAGGAAGCCCTTGGAAAAACAAAAGTTTTTGGTTCGTTGTGCAATTGAGACTTCAAAGGAGCAAACGCAAGGGAGGCAGAGGAGCTACACATGCCGAGCGGAAGAGGTAAGCCTAAAACCCCTCATATTCCATGCTAGATTAAGAGCTCACATAAATAGGAAATTGAAGAAACAAAAACATAGAGATTTCATAGAAATGCCTACCATAATTTTTGAATCTTTTTACGATTGAGATGGAATATCCAATTGTTTCTTACTTTTGGCAGTTTGTTAATATTATTGCTTGGAATTGTCAAGGTCTAGGAAATATTGAAACTACCAATAGCCTAAAAGACTTGCTAGACAAAAACAATCCAAATATTCTATTCCTATCCGAGACCAAACAACAAAACAAAGAAATGCAAATCATAATGAGAAAAGTTAATGTTTTTAACTATTGGCTTGTACCTCCTAGAGGTATAGCAGGTGGTCTATGTTTACTCTGGAAAAATAACATGCAGTTAACAATTTTAGACCATAGTCATAACCATATTAACGTGATTGTGCAGTCTAGCATTAACAACAGTAACAACAATAGTTCTTGGCTCTTGAATTGCTTTTATGGGAGACCTTACACTACTAATATGAAACTTGCCTCTTGGGAGATAGTTAAAACCTTGGCCAATACAGTCAATATACCATGGATTGTCATTGGCGACTGTAATGTAGTTCTTCATAAAGACGAAAAGAAAAGCAAATATCCCTTTAATCAAAGGGAGGCAGACATATTTAAAGATGTTATTAATAATTGTGGACTTGTGGACTTAGGGTTTACGGGTTATACCTATACTTGGAATAATAGGAGACACGGAACAAACTTTGTAGAACAACGTCTTGATCGTGGCTTAGTTAACAACAAGTGGAATATTAAATTACCGAACTCTAGCATTAAGCATCTTGGTCCTCTCTCTTCTGACCATGTTCCCATATCCTTAAACACACAGAATACTTGGAACGATGGAGCTACTCCCTTCAAGTATTTTGGCGAATGGATAAAACATGAGCAGTGCCCTCGACTAATTCAGGAATGCTGGGACACTCAATTGCGAGGGTCTCTAGCTTTCATTTTCACTAAGAAACTAAAAGATGTGAAATACACCCTTAGATTATGGAACAAAAATACGTTGCGCATATAAGGACGAACATTGAAATCATTAAGAATAAACTTGAACAAACTAATAAAAGATTGTCTTACCATGCTAAAGCTACAGACCTAGCAAATGTAAATAATGAATTAACCAAGTGGTACGCGATAAAGGAGAAATTCTGTAAAGATAAAAGTAGAGATCAAAACCTTAAATTAGGGGACAGGAACACTAAATATTTTCACAGTAAAGCCAAACAATGATTCAGAAGAAATATAATAGAAACAATAATGGACAATAATGGAATCTGGTTAAACAATAGAAAAGACATTGCTTCCTGCATTACAGATCATTTTAGTAGCATTGCAACTTCTGTAAACCCTAGCATTGACACTAAAATAATAGACCAAATCCCTGTTTGCATAAATGACACTGATAATGACATGTTGTGTTCTTTACCTTCCTTAACTGAAATTAAAAATGTGCTTTTTGCTATGGATAAAAGTCCGGGACCAGATGGTTTCCCAGCGATCTTCTTTCAACAAAACTTGGAAACTGTTGGTCCTGACTTAGTATCTATAATCCAGAACTTCTTTAGAACTGGTCATTTGGCAAAAGAACTGAATTCTTCATTCATTTCTCTAATCCCGAAAACTTTAAACCCCACAACGGCAGCTGAATTCAGACCCATAGCTCTAATCAACACTTCTTACAAAATCACCTCTAAAATCATGGCTAACAGAATGAAAGGTATGTTAGATAAAATTATTAGTCCTTTCCAATCGGCTTTTATACCAGGGAGGAAAATATCGGACAACATAACTATAACTCACGAGATAATTCACAAAATGAGAAACTCTAAATCTAAGAAAGGCCTTATGGGACTAAAAATTGACATGTCTAAAGCATTCGACAGAGTCGAATGGAGTTTCTTGATTTAAATAATGAAAAAAATGGGGTTCTCGGAGAATTGGTGCAACTTAGTCTTACGGTGTCTTATTAAATGGTTCTCCTACCGACTTTTTCAAACCTTCTAGGGAATACGCGGGGGAGACCCTCTATCTCCCTATCTATTCCTTATATGCATGGAATCTTGTCAGAACAATCTTAAAAGATGAAAGTTCGGGTCTAATTAAAGGTATAAAAATATCTAGAAATGCTCTTTCGGTGAGTCATTTGCTCTTCGTGAGATGATTTGCCTCCTATTTTGTAATGCTCGATATCCAATCTTGTCACAACCTTGTAGCTTTATTTAGAGATTTTGGAATCACTTCGGGACAATAAATTAACTTGAGCAAATCAGGGGTATTCTTGGCCCTAAAACGACCCTAGAAAAATGAATGAAGTCATGCAAACTCTAGGAGTAAAAGCTATTCCTTTAGGCATTGGATATATAGGGTCGCCCTCTATACGAACAAATCTAAGGTAAAAAGTTTTGAACCTCTAGTTAAAGATGAGAACCAGACTACGAGTTGGAATGGTAATTTAACCAATGATTCGGTAAAACAGTTTTGATAAAGAACGTAACCTCATCAATAGCAGTGTACCAAATTAATTGTTTCAAAATACCAAAAAAAGTCTGTAAAACTCTAACAAAACTACAAAGAGATTACTGGTGGGGAAAGGATGAGAAAGGAAAAAAATAAAAACGGAAAAAAGGGAATCTATCTAAAGGAATGGAAATCATTTTGTAAATCTTTAGAGGAAGGAGGATTAGGACTACCAAATATTGAGAACTTTAACCAGGCTATGATAGCCAAGATGGGTTGGAGACTAATGGAAAACCCAAATACTTTGTGTGCGAAAATCTTAAAAGAAAAATACTACCCCAATAAAGACATTATTCACGTTAAAAACAAAGCAAACACCAGAGACAGTTGGATCTGGAAAGGAATCTTAAGTGATGTGGCTCACAAAAAACATCACTGCAATTGGGAGTTAGGAAATGGAAAACTTATTGATGTCCTGGGAAGACAAATGGATACCAAACACCATTGTTCCCATGCCAAAACTAGCAGTCTACCAAATATAATAAAGGTAAGTAATATTCTCACTGAAAACAAAGAATGGGATGTGAATAAGTTGAAGTTATGCTTTGATCAATCAACAGTAGAAAAGATAAAGAAAATAACTATACCTAGGCAAGATGTTGACGATAGGGCACATTGGAATCTTAATTCAACATGTAAGTTGGTATGATAGACACATTTTTGTGTCTAATTTGTCTCGATTCTATATATTGATAGTGCTCATTTTTGTACTTATTATGGTGTTTTATGTGTGTGTAGGTATTTTTGGCCAATAAACATTTTTGGAAAAATCGGCTCGAAAAGTTGTCTAATGCACCCGGAGGAGTTGTTATTGGCACCCACAGTTTGGATAAGGGGCACCTCCAGGACACCCCATAAGGCACCTGCTATAGGCACCCCTACTCTGGATAGGGGCGCCTCATCTTCTTCTCGTTCAAGCAGCGTTTTGGCGGGAAAAATTGGTTCAGCTGCGGATTTGATAATTTGGTACCGAAGGAGTTTTAGCCGGATTTTCTTCACTATTTGAATTAGGGTTAACCTGTTTCGATAAAACAGGGGGGATAGATGACTTGGAGTCGGTAAAACAGGGATATATTCTTCGGTTTGGTAAAACAGGGAGGGAATTGTTATCGGGATTTTATTTGTTCTATACATGGGATTTACTGGCAGATAAGGGAGGAACCTTAGCTGTTTGATTCTACAGTATCCTAAAGAGAGTCTGAGACGTACGATTTAGATTGGATAACGCTTGAGAAGGTTAAGATAACAAGAGAAAGTCCGTAGCTTTTGGAGGAGGTAAACAAGATTTCTTCGAGAGATTCTCGACCCTGCTGGCTATATAAGAGTTTGTTCGAGTCATAAGAAGGGTTATGCAAACTTTGGGGAGGTTTAGAGGAGAACAGGAAGCTGAAATCACGAGTTGTACATTTTCTTCTGCTGCTGCAATATCAAGAACGTGAAGAACATAAGACGCACGAGCATCTGTCGCAGAAAGCTGTCGTTATTCAACAGCGGAACGTATATATCGTTTAATCAGCAGTGGTTTTTAATTACTGTTCCCCTTTGTAACAGAGATTCTGTAACACACTCACACTGTTGCGAATCGGTTGTTTTATCACTTTTCATTCTTTTAATCATCTTTTGAGCCATAAATACATATTTTGAGACCATGATTAATATGAGGAGCTAAACCCCATTGCTGAGGCGATAGAGGAAGCTATTTTTCCAACAAGAAGTGGTATATTCTTATTTATCTATTTATTGCAATTATTTTTATGATTATTTTGCCTTGATTGATAATTGTCTGAATGATTTTTGTTAAACAATTGTGATTTCTTTTGATAGAGCATACTTGGACCTAGGTTTTTGATGTTCTATGCTTCGGATTTACACTTGTTCTTTTGAGAATCTACTTGTTGCGATAGTTTAGAATCACTTTGAACGAGAAAATTGCATGAATATAAATTTTGGATTAAATCACTTTGAACTTGGAAAATAGTGGAATCTTAGCCTCGGTGTTCTTTTAATATTGATATCAACTTTGTCAGTGTTTGCTATAATTTTTAGTGTGTTTTCTATTTTTGTTTTAATTTTAAGTCTAAAAATCCTTCACAAGTTCGAGAGAACGACAACCTTTATTACCACTTTACTACAACTTTCAAAACCACATCAATTTTTGGCGCCGCCGACGCGGACTTGTTTTTAGGGTTTTAGATTTGTTTTTATTTTTATTTTTTATTTTTAGTTTTTATTTTTATTTATTATTATTTTTGTTCTTTTTTACGTTTTTGGGTATTTATCTTTTGTCTACAGGTTCTGGATCATAAAGAAAATTGAGCCAAGGAGTCTGGTGATTTCGTAAAGACTTGGAGCGAAAGATTAAAGCAAAAGAACGGGAAAGAAGACGATTTTATTTTAGATATTTTGTTTTTAGGGTTTGTTTATTTTTTTAGAAAAAAGAAAAAAAAAATTGTATTAGGGTTTATTATTTTTGTAATTTTTCTTTTCTTTTTGGACTTTGGACTTTTGGACTTTGGACATTATTTTTTATTTTTACCCTACGGAAGGGTACTTTAAATATAAAGTTTGTTTGCAGAGAAGGAGGACAATTACGATATTGTCTCGCACCTTGGGTTCGTACACCGACATAGGAGTCGGTGGCCCGAGTCGACTACAACCGATTCATCCCCGTCCTGGAACGGGAGGTAAGATTTCGAACACTCGCGAATCCCCCGTCGCCGAGTTACCGGACTCCTTCGTATGCTTATATGTTGAGGACTGAATACGGACATTTATTTTTCTAGTAAAGGGCAAGGCCTGGCCATACAAGATAAGGGTTCGGATTTCATCACCGTTCTCTTCTTGCCCGCCTTAGGAACACGTAACCTACGCGAACCTAAGCCTTAAAATTTTGACTAGAACAAGACCGATTGAGGGTAACGAGCTTAATAGGAAAGTCATTCGAAAAATATTGGTTACTCTTTTAAGCACACTTCAAAGTTCATGAAGGTTTTCGTGAGTTGAATGCGTGATCGCGCCGCATTGTAATTCCGGTGAGGCCTTGGGTATCAAAGCTCCACCGAGCTTCCTCGCCTCGATTCAACTCACTTTGACTCGGATTGATTCCAGAGGGGTTTGCTTAAATTGTAACGAATTCCCTTTCGAAGGATTAGAAGCTGGTCTAGAAACAATCTAAGTGGAGCCATCATGCTTTTTGTTTGCTAGAAATCAATAGGTTTGATTTGGTTGAGTCGGCCTTGATTTGTGATTGCATAGAATCCCCTTCCTAATTCTTTTGTATGCCTGAACGTAAAAGAGACGCCCTAGGTAGATTTGTTAAAGAGAAACCTAGTAGTTCTAAGCGTCTCGATTACCTCAATTTAGAAAGTCAAATTTTTGAAGAGTCCGTTTTGAACGTCCGTCGGGGAGACAATCCCTAATATTCCGATAGTGCAGAAATGGCAACTTTGAAAGCCTTGTTGAACCCGACTAGGCTACTCGTCCCTCGTGTATTAGGTTATGAAACGGAAGCAACTTATGAACTTAAACCGGGACCTTACAACTGCTCCCAATCTTCTTAGGGAAAGAAAATGAAAACCCCTATTTTCATGTTAGGGACTTTGAGGAAATTTGTAGTACCTTGAAAATTAGAAACCTTGATGATGATGCTTTGAAACTCGGGTTATTCCCTTTTTCCTTGAAAGATAAAGCCAAATCGTGGCTATATAGTTTGGCTTCTCGGTTCAATTGAAACATATGAACAACTTACATCCGCCTTTTTGAACAAGTTTTTCCCTAGGCACAAAACATCGTCTATTAGGACGCAAATCGCACGTTTTCTCAACAGGGGGGAGAATCTTTGTATAGGTATTTGGAAAGGTTCAATGATTTATTAGCCCAATGTCCTCATCATGGTCTCGAAAAGGTTAGGTTAGTTCAGATCCTTTATGAGGGTTTAGATTATTCCACTACAACCACAATAGAATCTATGTGTACAGGTGGGTTTGAAAACCAAACAGTTGATGAGGCGATGACATATTTGCATGAAATCGCCGAAAAGACCAAACAATGGGAAAATAATAGGGAACCCAAGAAAACAATTCTTCTAGGCAGAGGAAACGTTAATAGGGTAGAAGGAGGCTATGAATCGATGCCAAAATTGCTGCTATAGCGAAAAGGTTAGAAGCTTTAGAAGTGGGTCACACTAGTGGTAGATTGGAGCCTTTTTGGGAAGGCCAGAATAATGAAGAGCAAGCCAATGCTCTCTATAATAACACTAGATTTGATAACCGTCAAAAGTTTGACCCATATTCAGAAACCTATAATCCTGGTTGGAGAAACCATCCGAACTTTTCGTGGTCTAAGGGCCAGAGTCAAGGTCAGTTTAGTAATTCTAATGCTCCCCAGGTTTTGGTTACACTAAGAATTCTTCAGCCCATAAAATAAAACGACTAGCTTAGAGGACTCTATTAAGATGTTAGCAAAAACTCAGGATATGTTAGCACAGAACCAACTTAGTTTTCAACAGGAAACCAAGCAGAACTTTCAAACTAATGCTCAGAGCCTTGCTAAGTTAGAACTTCAAGTGGGCCAAATAGCTAAGACCTTAAGTGAGAGAGATAACGGAAGGTTCCCTAGTCAGACTAATCCCAATCCTAGAGGAGTTCATGAAGTAGGTGCAAAACCATCGAATCAGTTGAATGCTATTAGAACCCTTAGGAGTGGTAGAGTAGTAGACAATCGGTAACCATGCCCGATAGTGAACATACTGTAGTTCACCCCTCAGGATCTCACCCCTCGGGACCACCACTAGCCGAAGGGACTGATAAAGTTTCGATGATGTCAATACTGTTCCCGAGAGGTCCGATTCTCGTGCCTAGAGCCCCGTTTCCCCAACTATTAGTACCAACAAAGAAGGAATCGAACTTTAATGACATATTGAGGTTTTTAAGCAAGTTACCATAAACCTTCCTTTATTAGATGCAATTAGGCAAATTCCTGCTTATGCCAAGTTCCTTAAGGATATGTGTACGCGAAAGCGAAAACTTAGCGTCCATAAGAAAGCCTTTTTAGCTAGTCACGTAAGTTCAATCATTCGTAACACCACAACTCCAAAGTACAAAGACCTGTGTTCCCCTACCATTGCTTGTACAATAGGTAAACACCGGTAGAAAAAGCTTTACTTGACTTAGGAGCCGGTGTGAACTTACCGCCGTACCATGTGTACTTACAAACTAGGACTTGGTGAAATGAAACCTACTCAGATGACATTGCAGTTAGCTGATAGGTCTGTTAAAATTCCTCGAGGTGTTATTGAGGATGTTCTTATTGAGGTCGACAAGTTTATTTATCCAGTGGATTTCGTGGTCCTAGATACCCAACCTGTCCCCGACCCCAGAACCAGATACCGTGATATTAGGTCGCCCATTTTTAGCTACGTCTAATGCGATCATTAACTGTCGAAATGGTGTGATGAATTTATCTTTTGGTAATATGACTATGGAGATGAACATTTTTAATGTCAGTAAGCTACCCTATGAGCTAGATGACACATGTGTTGAAGAGGTGAACATGATAGAAGCCTTAGTTCAGGAGTCATTACCAAACATTTTGTCTGAGGACCCATTAGAAAGTTGTCTATCCCATTTTGGTTTAGATTTTGATGACGATAGCACTATTGAACAAGTGAATGCTCTATTAGATTCTACCCCTGTGTTAGACACTGATAGATGGAAAGCTAGGTTCGAACCATTACCAGTTTCTGAGAATACCTTAATTCCTTCTTTAGAAGAGCCTCCTAAGTTGGACCTGAAACCATTACCCGACACTCTAAAGTATGTGTTTTTAGGCCCATCTGAGACTTTACCTGTGATTGTAGCTTCCGATTTGGATAGTGATCAGGAAAGTAGGCTAGTAAAAGTACTTCAAGACAATAAGGAAGCTTTAGGGTGGACTATAGCAGACATTAAGGGTATAAGTCCTACTGTGTGTATGCATCGATTCATTTAGAAGAAGACTCCAAACCTTCTAGGGAGATGCAACGTCGACTAAACCCTAACATGAAAGAGGTAGTTCGAAAAGAGGTGCTTAAGTTGTTAGATGCGGGTATTATCTACCCAATTTCAGACAGTAAGTGGGTCAGCCCCGTTCAGGTTGTCCCCAAGAAATCGGGTATCACCGTAGTCCGTAATGATAATAATGAGTTAATCCCAACCCGAGTGACCACGGGATGGCGTGTCTGTATTGACTATAGGAAATTGAACAAGGTCACAAGGAAGGATCACTTTCCCCTTCCTTTTATCGACCAAATGCTAGAGAGATTAGCTGGACATAGTCATTATTGCTTCTTAGATGGCTACTCCGGTTATAATCAGATCGTTATTGCCCCAGAAGACCAAGAGAAAACCACTTTTACCTGTCCCTTTGGTACCTTTGCGTATAGACGCATGCCTTTTGGGCTATGTAATGCCCCTGCGACTTTTCAGCGTTGTATGATGAGCATATTTTCCGATATGGTAGAACGGTTTCTAGAGGTCTTTATGGATGATTTTTCAGTGTTTGGTTCATCTTTTGATGAGTGCTTGCATCATTTGACATTAGTGTTGACTAGGTGTAAGGAAAAGAATTTAGTGCTTAATTGGGAAAAATGCCATTTTATGGTTAAATCCGGAATTGTGTTAGGGCACATCGTTTCTTCTAAGGGTATAGAGGTAGATAAAGCCAAAGTTGACCTTATTAAGACTTTACAGTCCCAAAAACCGTAAAAGATGTTAGGTCATTCCTAGGGCATGCAGGTTTTTACCGTCGATTCATTAAGGATTTTAGCTTGATTTCTAGACCTCTTTGCAATTTACTTGCAAAAGATGTTAAGTTTGTCTTTGATGATGCTTGTTTAGAGGCTTTTGAGAAGCTTAAGAATTTACTCACTACTGCCCCGATAGTCCGTGCACCTAACTCGGAACCTACCCTTTGAAATTATGTGCGATGCTTGATTATGCTATAGGTGTTGTGCTAGGTCAACGAGAAAACAAATTACTTCATGTGATTTACTATGCTAGCAAAACTCTGAATGATGCCCAAATGAACTATACAACTACCGAGAAGGAACTATTAGCCATCGTGTTTGCCTTGGATAAGTTTAGATCCTACCTATTAGGTTCTAAGATCGTAATCTATACTGATCATGCTGCTTTGAAATACCTTTTGTCTAAGAAGGATACCAAACCTAGATTGATTAGGTGGATCCTTTTGTTACAAGAATTTTGTCCAGACATTAGAGACAAAAAGGGTGCCGAAAATGTAGTAGCAGACCACTTGTCTAGGCTAGTTGTTAGTTCCCCTAATGATTCCCTTCCTATAAGGGATAGCTTTCCTGATGAACAATTGTTCTCTGTTTCCCAATCACCTTGGTATGCGAATATAGTGAATTATCTTGTTACCGGGTCGAATGCCTCAACATTGGGGTAAGCAAGATCGTTCTAGGTTTTTAGCCGAGGTTAAGCATTTCTTTTGGGACGATCCTTATCTGTTTAAGTATTGTCCGGACCAGATTATTAGGAGATGTATACCTGAGAGTGACCAGTCCAGTATTATCTCCTTTTGTCATGAACATGCATGTGGGGGTCATTTTAGTGCTAAGAAGACTGCTGCTAAGATATTGCAGTGTGGTTTTTACTGGCCTTCGTTGTTTAAAGACTCCCATAGTCATTGTGTTTCTTGTGAGCGTTGCCAGAAGTTAGGAACCATTTCTCGTAGAAATATGATGCCTTTGAACCCTATTTTAGTGATTGAGGTCTTTGATGTGTGGGGCATTGATTTTATGGGTCCATTTCCTAATTCTTTTGGTTATCTTTACATACTTGTCGCTGTAGACTATGTGTCTAAGTGGGTTGAGGCGGTTCCGTGTAAAACAAATGACCACAGGGTCGTAGTCCAGTTTTTGAAAGAGAACATACTTACACGTTTTGGTACACCGCGAGCTATAATTAGTGATGGAGGTTCACACTTTTGTAATAGACCGTTTGCTCTTTTAATGAAACAATATGGTATTACCCACAAAGTAGCAACCCCATATCACCCACAAACTAGTGGTCAGGTAGAGGTCTCCAATAGGGAAATTAAGCGTATTTTAGAGAAAACAGTTAATCCTAATAGGAAAGACTGGTCGTCGAGGCTTACTGATGCCTTATGGGCTTACCGTCTTTGCGTTTAAGACACCCATTGGAATGTCACCTTATCGTTTAGTGTTTGGCAAGGCATGTCACCTTCCTGTCGAGTTAGAGCATAGAGCCTATTGGGCTATTAAGAACTTAAACTTTTCACTTGACAAGGCAGGAGCTCACAGAAAGCTCCAGCTCAATGAGTTGGACGAGATTCGTAGAGATGCATACGATAGTGCTAAGGAGTATAAGAACAAAATGAAACTTGTGCATGATAAGAATATTTTACGAAAGTCATTTTCTCCAGGTCAAAAAGTTCTTCTGTATGACACTCGTTTGCATCTATTCCCCGGGAAGTTGCGCTCTCGGTGGACCGGTCCTTTTGTGGTCCGTACTGTTTTTTCCTCATGGCGCTATTGAGATTGAGACACCAGATGGTAGTAGTTCTTCAAAGGTTAACGGTCAGCGATTGAAGCCCTTTTTAGAGCCTTTTCCTACAGGTGATGTTGAGGAGGTCCCTCTGGAGGACCCTGTTTACCTTGATTGACCATCGAGGCGGTTTTGTATGTTGTATATTATTTTTGTAGGTTTTTGGTTATACTTCACCCAGGTACTATCTTTCCGACTTCTCTCTTTACTATTTCCTCATGTTACTTATATTTTTGGTACTGTTCTTTAATTAGAAACATTGAGGACAATGTTAGATTTAAGTTTGGGGGGTGGGGTAGAAACTTTTGTTACCTTTTTGTTACAATAAATAAACTCCAGAGCCTAGAAATTTATGTTTATTAAGGATGGCACTAACCAATCTAAGTGGATGGAAGCATTTTGGTTGTAGGAGTTGAGGAACCAATCTGATTAGATGGAAACATCTAAAGAGTCTATTCATAAAAGCACAGAGCTCGGAGTGTTAGAAATAACATGATAGTTTCACCAATCTTGTTGAGTCCTTTTCACTTGTTTTTATTTTGTTTTGTTTTTAAACTATGTTTCTCTAAGTGATTATGTGGGGCTCACGATTCAAGTTGTTACCAATGCTAGGGTGAAATAGAGTGATTGAGATACAAAAAAAAAAAAAAAAAAAAAAAAAAAAAAAAAAAAAAAAAAAAAAAAAAAAAAAAGACTAGACCAATTAGACCAAACGGAATAAAATTAACACTTGGGAATAGCAATATGTGTGTGTTTTCCCTGTCTCCGTCGCCTAAACAAGCGTGGAATGCGGGATCCACGGGAACTATCATGTAATCTGCCGACAAGAAGCATGCGCTTGGATCCAAAAGATCTAATCATGCGGTTAAAAAAAAAAAAAAAAATAAAATAAAAAAAAAAAATATTAATGTTCGGTGAATAAATTGACCGCCGGTTCCCTTGTATATGCCGACGTGTTGATCTAGAATTAGGATTGTCGACCACTTTGGTTCCCTTGTATATGCCCGTTGTGTTGATATTAGTCGACTAGTATCTCAGTCCATTAGGATAGGTTCATTTTGGCGGAGGCCTTGAGACGAGATATGGGAAACACCGATCACTTAGTAAACATCAAAACCATCTATGTTTTCTCTATATCCATCTTCTTGATCTATCCATGTGATTAGTTTTGACTCGGTATTGATGTCCATAGTGAGACTATCCGAGTAGAGCTCGTGACTTATATATGAATTTTAGTATGCTTGAGTGCAAACTCGTGTACAAGAATTGGAATTTCGCATCGTGGTACTTCCTCCCGTAATCAATAAGTATGCCAACCAAGGAGATTCTTTAGTGCCTTCCAAGGTTCTCGCGTAGATAGTTAGGGTCCTGGAGTATAAAGGTTTTGTGGGTACACCTCCGGTAAACCCTCCCGAGACTATAACTCGGCCACTAGGGCCACCTAGGGGTTTAAAGGCTTATTGCATACGCTAAATGCAATCGACGATGCTGCGACAAGTGAGTTAGGATTTTATTTTATTTTTGCTCGAGGACTAGCAAATAATAGGTTTGGGGTATTTGATAGACACATTTTTGTGTCTAATTTGTCTCGATTCTATATATTGATAGTGCTCATTTTTGTACTTATTATGGTGTTTTATGTGTGTGTAGGTATTTTTGGCCAATAAACATTTTTGGAAAAATCGGCTCGAAAAGTTGTCTAATGCACCCGGAGGAGTTGTTATTGGCACCCACAGTTTGGATAAGGGGCACCTCCAGGACACCCCATGAGGCGCCCCTGCTATAGGCACCCCTACTCTGGATAGGGCGCCTCATCTTCTTCTCGTTCAAGCAGCGTTTTGGCGGGAAAAATTGGTTCAAATTGGATTTGATAATTTGGTACCGAAGAAGGAGTTTTAGTAGGATTTTCTTCACTATTTGAATTAGGGTTAACCTGTTTCGATAAAACAGGGGGGATAGATGACTTGGAGTCGGTAAAACAGGGATATATTCTTCGGTTTGGTAAAACAGGAGGGAATTGTTATCGGGATTTTATTTGTTCTATACATGGGATTTCATGCGAGATAAAGGGAGGAACCTTAGCCGTTTGATTCTACAATATCCTAAAGAGAGTCTGAGACGTACGATTTAGATTGGATAACGCTTGAGAAGGTTAAGATAACAAGAGAAAGTCCGTAGCTTTTGGAGGAGGTAAACAAGATTTCTTCGAGAGATTCTCGACCCTGCTGGCTATATAAGAGTTTGTTCGAGTCATAAGAAGGGTTATGCAAACTTTGGGGAGGTTTAGAGGAGAACAGGAAGCTGAAATCACGAGTTGTACATTTTCTTCTGCTGCTGCAATATCAAGAACGTGAAGAACATAAGACGCACGAGCATCTCTTTTGAAAGTCATCGTTATTCAACGGCGGAACGTATATATCGTTTAATCAGCGGTGGTTTTTAATTCTCGTTCCCCTTTGTAACAGTAGATTACGTAACACACTCACACTCGTTGCGAATCGGTTGTTTTATCACTTTTCATTCTTTTAATCATCTTTTGAGCCATAAATACATATTTTGAGACCATGATTAATATGAGGAGCTAAACCCCATTCTTTGAGGCGATAGAGGAAGCTATTTTTCCAACAAGAAGTGGTATATTCTTATTTATCTATTTATTGCAATTATTTTTATGATTATTTTGCCTTGATTGATAATTGTCTGAATGATTTTTGTTAAACAATTGTGATTTCTTTTGATAGAGCATACTTGGACCTAGGTTTTTGATGTTCTATGCTTCGGATTTACACTTGTTCTTTTGAGAATCTACTTGTTGCGATAGTTTAGAATCACTTTGAACGAGAAAATTGCATGAATATAAATTTTGGATTAAATCACTTTGAACTTGGAAAATAGTGGAATCTTAGCCTCGGTGTTCTTTTAATATTGATATCAACTTTGTCAGTGTTTGCTATAATTTTTAGTGTGTTTTCTATTTTTGTTTTAATTTTAAGTCTAAAAATCCTTCACAAGTTCGAGAGAACGACAACCTTTATTACCACTTTACTACAACTTGTTAAAATCACATCAAATATCATGCGATCCCTTTACTACAACCCAATGCATGATGAGGCTCTAACAATTCTAGACAGGGAACAGGGAAAGGAGCTAACTTATATGAGTCTGCGAATTACTATTGCTTTATTAATGCTAATCTTTGAATTCCACAAATCTTGTAGCCATTGGCTTAACTTTAATTGATTACACAGGAAGAACTGTTGAGGCAAGAGGATCATACACAGATTGCACTACAAGAGAACAATTAGAGGAAAATGGAGCTGAAGCAGCCTTCCGGTGGGCAACTGAATGGAGCGGCCACAATGTTATTTTTCAAAGTGACTCGGAGCCAACCCTAAAGCTGCTGATTGGAGGATATGCTGATGCTAGGGAGCATAAATACCAAAATAGCACAAATTTTGGGATTTCAACAAAAACTTTTATAAATTTCAAAGTAAATGCTTTCTTTCTAACTTCGAGGTTTAATATTAGGAGAGCAGCAAACATATCAACTTTTTGTAATCGTAATGCAATTAAAAAAGTGTGGAAAGGAGACAGTCTAAATGCAATCCTTCATAGTCTTTACATTACAAACTGTATCAACCTTGTAACTTTTAATGATTCTCAAACTTCTGAGTCTCATAATTCTATAATATAATTTCTTAGAGGGCCTTCCTCATTTTCGAAAAAAAAAAGGTTGGTTATACAACCGGACAATAAGGATAACGCAAATAATATATGGTTTAACAATTGGACAATACGTTTCGAAATAATCTACATCCTCTTGTTGGTTACAACCTTTAGAAACTAGACGAGCTTCATAAAATTCAATTTTATCATCAGCTTTGCATTTGATACGAAACACCCATTTACAACCGATAACATTCATAAAAAGATAATATGGTATCAACAATCAAGTTCCATTTGGAATCAATGCATTATCCTACTTGTCCGCAACTTTCTTCCACTTCCGATTGGTTTGATCTTGTGAATAACAAGATAGCTCAAACAAAGAATCAGTCACAAGAGCGTATTTAGAAGCCCGGAGAATCATGGGTTAATAAGTGCCATCTTTGGCTCTAGTTACCATGAGTAATGGTTAATACTGTTACATAAGAAGTAGGTAATGTTAACCTGATTAGGAAGGAAATAAAACTCGGGATTAATAGTTTCTCTTGAGCTAGATGACGGTGGTCCTGGAATGGTAGCTAGTAGGACCGATGGTATCAGAGCAAGCATTTTATGAAGTCGTTTGACTACAATTTTACTCTGAGTCACCAGGTTTAATGTCATCTATAAGACCCAATGAGGCTACACGTGAGAGGACGTGTTAAGATTAGACCCATGTTGTACGGTTATCTAAGATCCGTGGTTTATAAGTCTTGAGCAACCCTATCCTTACAAGCCGGTTTTCGAGATTAGTTAGTCTCATGAACTTCAATAGTGTATTTTCCATATGTCAAAATAAAAACACTTATAGTGTCTATATAACATTTATAGTATACTTATATTTCAATAACATATTTTCCGTCTTTTCCCATATTATATGATGATTTTTCTAAAATTTATATACCCAGTAAAAAAATTACTATCTAGAATATTTGGATTAGATTTTGGACAAAACCTACTTTTCGCTTAATTTCCTCACTGGTTATTCAAATTAAATTAAAAATGATTTTTCTAATTTGTACATAGTAAAAGAGTACTAACTAGTATATTTTGATCAGATTCCGGACTAAACTATACTTTTCCCTCAATTTCTTTACAAGTTAGAATCTAACTGAATTAATTAGCCACAAGACTAATTAAAATATTTGGATGAGATTTTGGACTACGCCATATTTTTCCTTTTAATTTGAATTAATGTGCCAGAACTACCTAGTATATTTGGATGAGATTTTGGAGTCCATCTATGTGCACCCCTACTTAACCAGGGGTGCACATTCCTCCCCTCATTATTGGATAGAACTAACCTTAGTTATTGTCCTGTACAAACAGGGTCCACCACATGTAATTAAAATCTCTCTCTTATTTATTTCGGGACAACACATATAAAATTCATCTCTCATTTCTTCCAGATTCTTCCGGTTCCAAAATCTTGTATCGGGTTTACTTCCATTTTTTTCTTCTCTATCTGGTCTCCCTCTCTGGTTGTGTTGCTAGACCTTAATTTTTCTTGAGAAGGGGCGACCATGGGCTAATGAATTTATCAACTCAATTCTTCACCTTAATTGGGAGAATTGATAAAGCACCAGGGACATCATCAAGCGCACCCAAATTGTTGAATGAGTGCCAGGTGGTATCACAAGAACTTATTTGTGCTGCCTTGATTTTGGTACACTTCTATATGTGTTCATCTCCTATCAATAAATCCTCAAAAAGAAATTACTAGTCCATCAAGATAAAAAAGAATAAGTAATTGGGGATATGAAAACTAATTGGGGATATAGCTACAAGACAAAATAGGAGTCCCAATAGCAATTCTTGGTCACCCCTTATGTAATTATTTTTTTAATTCCTAATTTACCCCTCACTAATTAGGTTTAGTGGTTAATAATAATTAGTAAAAATCATAAGTATTTGGGGGATAGATTAGTGTGTATTTTTATTTGTGTTTGGGTGAGAGTAGAAGGAGGGAAACTAATATTTGAGAGGAATTTCTTTTTTGAAAATGGAAGATGATTGTGATGAGAGAATTACCATTGATAAGAGGTTGAAAAATTGATTTTTTTTCTTTGAATCCACCATTGTTGCAATTTGAAAAAGCTTGGTGCGGCATGGTATTAAACCAAAACCCATGCGGGCAATTGTTGGAAATGTTCATAAATTGCTAGCCACTATCCTCAGGGGGGTTACGGTTTGATCTTCTTTAATGTTGATTTTTTGGTTTTGAACAAGTGCAAGGCATGGTAATCATGGAGTCGAGCATGATAACAGACATGTTAAAGGCATAGTATTTTGCTTAAATTTCTATCTTGGAACAGGATGAAGAGTATCCGAATGTTGTTTTTTTCACTTGACTACCGGCATTGATAGGAAATTCTCGAGCATCTGGAAGTATCATGTTCCAAGCATATGGTCTTCATCAATTCCGACATGGTCTTCATCACTTCGTTTTGAATTTTTTTGGTATTAATCGGTCAATTAGGCATGGTCAGGTTGATATGAAGACCATGCCGGTATTGTTTTCCAAGCATACCATGTTGCTTTATTTTCTATGCCGTAAGTGGACTGATTAATACCAGAAAAATTCAAACCGGAAGTGATGAAGACCATGCCGTAATTGATGAAGACCATATGCCGTAACATGATACCGGCATGGTCTTCATCAATTCCGGCATGGTCTTCATCACTTTCAAACATGATCTTCATCACTTCCGAATAAAAAAAAAAAAAAAAATTGGTTTCCAAAGTGAGGAGAAGAGAATTTGATATAGAGTGGGGAGAGTTTAGAATTTGATGGGAAATATTTGGGTTTCAAAGCTCCACCCCTAAATAAGATTAATAAGAAGTGGAGATGGAAATGGGGATATGATTTTGTTTTTTGATTTTAAGTTTTTTATTTTTATTTTGTGGAAAGGGTATTTTAGTATTTTGCCCCCAAAAGTCACCCCTTAACACACACCATGGGTTGGGGGAAGTAATTCATATCCCCAGTTAATTCCCATATCCCCGATTACTTATTCATAAAAAAGACTCCACTGCACCATTAATTAATTTCACCAAACTGGTACTGTTACTAACTTCTTATAGATCCGAGACTGATTTGATTTTGCAAATTTGACATGTGTTGTTGTTTGACTAGAATTGTTAGCTGAACAAGAAATTTAGAATTTTGATTCTTTTCTTGGTTTAATGGAATTGTGCTGGAAATTAAGGAAAAAAAATACGGGCTCTTGATGTAGATTTATGTTTACAGTGAGTTCTGGAGACTACTTTTTCGGGGAGATTTTTTTTTTTTTTTTTTTTTTTGATCTTGCAGGGAATTAATTGTTTGTTCTTTAGTTGAACAATTTTACGGAACATAAACATCTTCGTGACATCAAGTTCAAAATCAAAGAAAAAAAATAATGAAATGCAGGAGACGTAAAGAAAAAGAGAGAGGTGTATTAAATGATGATTTGATTTTATATCTCCGATTCCCCATCCCCATATTAGATAACTAGGGTTAGATAAGAGCCTATAAGGATGGGAGGAACGTGCACCCATGCACATAAATGTACTCAAGATTTTGAGCTAAACTGTATTTTTTTCTTCTTAATTTCCTTAAAACTTACCATAATCAAAATGTAACTATCGTAAACTCCTTATCTATTATTTTTCTCAAGTTTCTCTTGTAGCTGTGCATTTCTGATGGGTGGGCCATTTTTTCAACACTCTACAGTCATGATGATGGGCATCAGATGCCATGGACTAGGTGCTGGTTGTTGTCACTTGTCATCATCTCTCAATGAGCACCTGAATTTGATTTGTGCACCAAAAGCTGAAAATGACTAAGAGCTAATTCACTTGGCCACTTGCATGATAATTTACTTTTCACCATAAAAGCAATGACATTATTGAACAAAAAAAATAAAATAATGGATTCCTTTTTCCGTTTTTACTCAATTATCAAATAATTTACATTTCATATTTTGTAGTCCACCACAATTAATGTAAACATGGAGCAATTTCAATCATTATTGCTTGCCTAGCTATTCGATTATTTGACTGCACAATAAATTTTCCGAACATTTTACTAGTCATCCAATGAGCTATGGACAAGACTATTAATATTGACTAGGTCATAGTCAGTATGTACATAATTGACTGGATCTAAAATAAGATAAAAAAATATCGTCAAAAATGTAAAATATAATGTACTCAAAAACATTAATGTGGCCATGGATACTATCACACAGTGTAATGAAGACAAATCAATTGCCAATAATTGGCTCTGTCTATTGAAGCAGCATTGCGGTCATCCGTGGCCTGACCACAGTCAGAATATTTAGCCAAGTCAAGGTGGAAGAGAAAAAAAAAGAAGAAAGTACTACAAGATATGGTGGTACTAGTACTCGGCCAAATGGGGATGAATACTCATTGCCCGTCTAACATATTTTTGGATCAACTAGCCAAAAATTGCAAATATAAAGACTAACTATGGACCAGCCAAAAGGCTACTTAACTGGTACTTGGTATTGGCCTCAGATGCGGATACTCAGTTTGGGGCTAGCCATGGCATGGCAAGAAGAAGTGACAGAAAGGATAGACCGTAGCAGTTGCTTTTGGCTATAATGTGGCCAAATATTTCATTTGGATTTGATTACAAATATTTTCGCAATTTAGTACTTCAATTATTATATATATACACTAGCTCAAAAACTAGCTAGTTCAAACCAGAACAACAATTACAAACCAGAACCAACAACAGAACATTAAGGATGAAGACAAGTGGTGGGGTCTAGGGACCCCATTTGTGTCTTTGCGTCCCTGGCCCCAACTAACTGCAACGGGACTGCTAACAATGTGTTTTCCATCAGACCATTCAATCCGACCAAATACGGTTGTACCAGGAGGCATTCTAGAAGTAATAAACGTAACCGTAAAGCTTAATTTCTCGTACTTCTGAGTAAAGCTTAGCCAATCCGGTTCGATTAAAATTTTGACTGCGTCCTTCACATTCCCTGTGGTAGTGATCGCCGATGAAGCCTTGTAAATCCCTGGAGAACCAACATTCGTCAAGGTGCGTTTTCGTTTAACGATATGGTACATAGCAGAAACCGAGAACGATGGATAGTTGAAATCACCAACATTATACTCCGTAATGGAATCACAAAAGAAGTTACTGCTTTTCGTCATCTTCGATATTTGTTCCGGAGAATAATGCAACGCACATAAGAGATCAAGATAATCTTCCCTTTTGAGATCATAGACCAAACCAGGATCTAAGGCAGCGATTGGATCCACGTGTCCAGCACCATGATCGAACGGTGTAGACGCTTCAGCTGTAGCCGTATCCAAGATAGGTTGACCAGATGATTTGTAGGTGATGTAAGACGTAGTCATCAACGCCGACTTTATGGCTGCAGGGCTCCAATCAGGATGCGCCGCCTTTAGCAACACAGCTGCACCACTTACGTGTGGACACGCCATCGACGTACCGGATTGAATATTAAACTCTACTCTCACTGGATCCGACTCCAATCCAGTTGGTCCGACTTTACCGGTCCAAGCCGCTAAGACGTTGACACCTGGAGCAATCAGATCCGGTTTTAATATCTCTGGCGTGACCACATTTGGTCCTCTGGAGCTAAAAGCAGCAACGACGGGTGATGGCTGAACGCCTAGTCTTGTTTCACCAAATATAATAGTAGCCGTCGGGTTAGGATCCGAAAAAATATAAGATTTGATTGCATCGGCGGATTTCGCATCCACATCGCTTGCTGGTAAAACATGTGTTATCGCGGGCAGTAATTCAGCATTCAAAGCTGTAACTCCTAGCACCATCCCAATTCCACCTGCTTGTTTGACAGCAACTCCTTTCCAATATGCTTCGAGAAATCCTCCCCACTCACAAAAGACAATTTTCCCGGCAACTTTTTCCGGTATTAATGTACCGGGCATACATAAATTACCATCCGAAGCATTACCAGCATGGCCGGCGTAAATTAATTCCACCATATAATCGGGTAATGGTTCCCTGTAATAAATGGAGATACCATCATACATTTTGCCATTACCAAGACTAACATGGGAATGGAATTGACGATCTAGAGTCCCAGCTCCAACCGTAGTAATCCATGGAGCAAAGTTAGAAAGAGTACGAGGACCAGGACCAAAATTCCCAGCTGAACAAGAAACAAAAATACCGTTTTGTACTGCTGTAAAAGCACCAATTGCAATCGAATTTTCGTAGTAATCAGTGACATTTTCACTACCGAGTGATATTGATAAGACATGAACACCATCTTCAACAGCTTTCTCCATTGCTGCTAAAATATCGGCATCAAAACATCCACCCTTCCAACATACTTTATAGACTGCAACTCTTGCTCTATAAGCCATTCCTCTAGCAGCACCAGGTGCGTACCCGAATAGGGACGCATTTGCAACAACGGATCCAGCGGCTGTAGATGAAGTATGAGTACCGTGTCCACTGTCATCTCTAGGAGATTTTGATTGGGTGGACACATTGATGGGGCCTAATGCAGATTCGATACCCTTGTAAAAATACCTGGCACCAATAAGTTTCTTGTTGCAACTGCTAGCACTGAAATCTGAAGAACTCTCACATTCTCCTTTCCAACTTGATGGAACAGGATCCATCCCTTCATCGTCGAAACTTTTGCTCTCGGGCCAAGCACCACCATCCATAACACCAACTATGATATTGGTAGTGCTGATTGAAAAATCAGATATATCATAATTATCAATCCCTAAAAAAGTTGGTGTTCTAGTAGTGTGGAGTTCGTAGTTTTTCTGCCGTGATATCGAAACAATACCTTTTTTATTCCTGAGTATTTCTGCTTCTTCTTCTGTTACTCTGGCTGCAAACCCATGAAAGACGGTTTTGTACGAGTATAAGATATCTGCAGTGTCTGAAACGGATTTAACACACGAATAATACCAGTTCTGATGAGACGAGTAAGGAGTTGGCATTTCTTTGTTAGACATCTGAACTATGAATGTGTCATATTTTCCCTTTGATAATGATTCTGATGTTGCGAATTGAAGGAAAAAAATAAGTAACACTGAGACAAGCAGCTTAAACATATTCTCCATAGTATAAAGACCACCTTGGTTTTCTATTAAGTGAAGAATTAGGGTTTTCTTTTCTTTTTTTCTGATTGATGGTGAAGAATAAGGGTTTTCTTTTCTTTTTTTCTGGTTGATGGTGAAGAATAAGGGTTTTCTTTTCTTTCTTTCTGATTGATGGCGAAGAAATAAGGGTTACCGGTTTATATAGGTTCGATCATCGGTGGGTTACTAATGATGCTTTAATTAACTTTTTCTTAGATGTGTAGAAACATTCACACATGCAATATAATTTCTCAGATTTCAATTTTTGAAATTATTTTTGTTTCTTGGAGATCACCTTGTATTTATGTTCAAACTTTAGGAGGGTGTCTTTAATATCGAAGATGGACTGAAAATGAGCTAAATGGCATTTCCAATCCCGTACATCATTATGAAGAACAACTGATATGTTATTAGAGTGGCATCCCTAGGGATCTCAATCTTTTTTGGTGTGTCCACATGCTCCTTCTTAATGTAACATGTATTTCCTGATCAGGACCCGATATATTGGATGCTGACATGGTAAACGTAGGCATTAGGAATTAAGCTCTTTTGATTTTGCTGTAATTTGAAATTTTGGAATGATTGTTTCAATGTCGCTCTTCAAACTATTCCTAAGAATAGCCGCTAATGAAAGACTAATGAAGAATGACAATTATTTAGGCCTCGGTTTCTTGATTATAAAAAAAAAACAATCAGAATAAAGCTTTAAATTAAGTTTTATTAATCAAAATAATTAAATTGTCTAGACCAATAACAAGAAGTCTCTAAGATGGGTTGGGATAAAAACGGACCTAAAGCCGATTGGTTAGCTTGAAATTTATTATTTTTGGCAAATTGAGATATTCCTAAACAATAAATTAATTTTAAAAAGAAACTCTAATGGATCTTAGAAGGCCTGACCAAGGAATTTGATTAAATTTAGAAGACCAAGGCTTTAATGATTACTTCACCCATTCTCATCAAGATAGACACACACCATAGTGTTCCACAAAAAAGATAGACACCCATTCCCAAGACTCAACATGTCAGTTGGATTTCTTGTACGTACTCTCTTTTGTTTTAGGCGTGTTTGTATCTTTAGTGCTAGCTAGCTCAGCACTCCTCATCTGTTTTTGCCGCTCTATTTCGTAGTGTGATTGTTTTTAGTTTCCTTCATCCATTTTTGGAATATACACAGTAATAGCAAGGCTTGTTTTAACCTCACTAATAGTAATTTTACTCACGGGTTCAAATTTTTAGTTAGTTTCGAAGTACTATCTTTTCAAAGCTGAACTGGCCATCCACTAAGAAGTTGCAATCCGGATTACATTTGGTATACGTGCATGGTTCCAAACCTAAAGCAAGTTTTCCTTGATAAAGTTAGACTTGTGGATAAGTGTTATGTGAAGGTGAAAAGAAGACGAGCCGGGAACTTGCAACTTATAAGTCTTATATTAGAACTCAGATCCTAGCATGGTTAAAGATCGATTGCACAACAAAAATCTGACAGACACGTATACTGCTCAACCAACCACACCATGCATGCATTGTATCTATTTTTCTTTTCTTTCTCTATTTGTTCTTTATTTTCTTTCCCATTTGTGTGTAAGATCGGTTTTCAAACTTTTATCATTAATCGGATAGTTTCCATTATTTTTTTCCCTTCTCTTTAACAAAATGATAGACTATGATCAGTGGCGGAGCCACGCTTGGATTAGGGAGGACAGTACTCCTAATATCAAACGTCCCGTCATCGGAAAAAATAAATACAACAAGCCTAGCAACATGTCGTTTTTTTCTTGAAGAATAATCGCTTGGATCAAATTTACTCAAACTGTTGGTAAAGGTGTTGAGAAATGATCCCAACAATTTGTTATCATCGGATGGGGGTTTTTCTTTCTTTACCTAGGCTTGTAGGTAGCAGACCTCTTTGATGATTTTTTTTCTTTTTTAAATATATTTATTCCCATCATAGTGCGTTATTTCAATTAACAACAACCATTACTCTAACGGTATATCCCCACCGGTACAACATAGAATTGAGGCTTCGTTATGTAGACAAGAGATTCAATACGTACTTAAGAAAAATACTAATTAAATGTCAAAAAAAAAGATGAATTAAGTGAAAGTGAAACACAAAATTTCCGACCAAAATAATATGAAAATATAAACTACCAGATGTAACTGTTGTAGGCCGAGAGAATGTCGATAACATCACATACAAAAAATGAAAATGTGAATGATCATCGGATACGCCTTCGGAAAAAGAAATAAAAATGCAAGTCCTTACTATAAATGCTCACTTATAAGTTGAGACACACTGCATCCTAGGGACCCCAACAACACACAATTAGGTATAGTTAATTTATGTGTAGTTAAAACTAAAAGAAGACCCGGCTCTACTACGGTGCATTAATTATAGATTTAACGATATATTCTCCTATTCATAGAGTACAACTCCGTTGGATCTTCTTTCAAATTACATTTCATTTTCATTAGAACTTCTTTCATTAAGTTACTAATGGTCTAATCCAAGTTTGCTAACTGGGCTATTTTATTTTTTGCTACTGATTACAAGGGCCCAGAAAAGCTTTTGGGGATTTTGGGTAGGCTACAGCCTAGGTAAGCCACCCCCTCCCTCCGTCCCTGCTTATAAGTCTTATAATTTTAGCATGGTTAAAAGACCGATTGCACAACCAAGATTTTTTTTTTTTTTTAATGATCCGTAAAGATAGGACTGTCAACGGAAGTTAACGAAACGGATATTTGCTCAGCCGGTTCCACTAGGTTAACTTTTAACGGATATTGGATATCCGTTAAATTCCGACGGAAATCTAAAAATCAAATCCGGTTCAGTTACCTTAAGGTTATTGGATATCGGATATTATTCTCATAATTTTCGTTATCTACTCATCATACAAAAAAATTTCAATAATTTCCGTTAATATTCGATAATTTCAGATATTTACTTAGGAGTGACGAAATCAAATGGCTAAAGAGTAAACCTAAAGGATACTAAGTATCGAAAATTTCCGAAAATTTTATGATATAGTTATACACTAACGGTATCAGATATTAACCTAACGAAAACTCCCTTAATCGATGCCGTTATTTTAATTAATGGATATCCGATACGTCATTGAAACCGGATATTCGATAACCGTTATGTCGGATATTAACCTAACGGGATCCGGATAATCGGAAACGGTTATCGGATATCGGATATCCATTGACAACCCTCCGTAAAGATAATATTTTGTAGTTAAAAAAATATCACAATCTGTGTAACGAAAACGTTACACGTACCCATCACAAGAAAAGCCCACATACTTTCATGAATTTATGAGAGGAATATCCATCAAATATTTGATGGGCCAAAATGTAATACCCGTGTAAAATCCCAAAACTGAAACCCCACCCAAAAACTTTAAATGAGTAATAACTCAACCATATCTCAATTTAGACCTACCTACCAAATATTCCAACCTTAATTGAACCCGAATCCCATTACAACCTAACCCTAGAATCAATTAAGACATGCATTTTCAAAGAGAAGCAGCTGCCGCCATAATAAACTCCAACCTCTTCAAAGTAGTAATCAATGATCAACCTATGCATTAACAGTCATAGTTCACTCCACATAATGAACTCCAACCTCTGTAGTGACAGTCAGAGTTCACCCCTTGGAATGAACTCCAAATCTCTGTATTGTAGTCAAATTTATCCCTCGGATTCAACTTCAACTTCTGCATTAACAGTCAGAGTTCATCCATCAGAATGAACTCCAAACCTCTGGAAAGAATGGTCCAGTGACTCCACATAACCAGAGGTTGTTACAATCCGCCAACCCAAGGATGAAGAATACTTCATTAGCAGGAAGAAATTGCAAGTTCTATACTAAAAATTAGAGTGTTTTGTGAATGAGAATCTTATGTCGGAGTTGCAAAATTGCGAGGTCGTGGTTTTTTGTTTTGTTTTTTTAGCATTGCAGGTCCAGGATGATCCAATGGTATCCTGTTTTTTTGTATTCTTTTTTGTTTAAATGTAACGAAATTCTGTACGGGAATAACAGTAACATAAATTTTGTTAACTGTGAAAAATAAATACCATGTGTCATCTCCACGATTGTGTGGTAGCCTGCCACGTGCGGTTCTCAAAAACACGTGGCGCCTTGCTGTTAGTGGCAAATCTACAGCAACACAAAGATTGTGGCAAAAAGTGTGACAAAAATAACACGTGTCGAGACAAGAAAAATAGCGAAACCGTTGCAATTATTTACTGTAACGCTTCATAATTGTGACTTTAAAAAATAATTGTCACATAAAAAACTGTTGCAATAAATTATAACAATATTAATAACACCGTTTTTATGACGGCCTATATGTGTTACAGAAATTATCAGTAACAGATATGCCCTGTGATAAAATTCCTGATTTGGTGTAGTGTAAAATCTATCCCGTGAATTAAAATCGATTACTATTTTTTTTCAGAATATGGAAGTCTGCTGAAAAAATGCTTCATGACTCAAATATTGCCATATTCCGGCCTAAACCTCTCTCATGATCTAAAACATACATTCTATATTTTGAAATATATGTGGTCAACACATTTCTATTTATAAATTTTTACCATATATATCGGATTGAATTTCACATTGCTGACGGAGAAAGCCAACACCTTTAAATATCCAGGCCTAGTTTTAAAAGTTCTACACCCTCAGGCCTTATCCATGGGTCGTGCCTCAAAATACGAGAACTCTCAAACCGGTTCGGGTTCCGAACCGGCCTAATCCGGGTCACACACCTAGAAATTTTGTCTGACCTTTTGAATCTTCTTCACTGGATCCACCAGACCACACATATCCCAGTCCACACAAAGAAATATCAGAAATAAAATCAGACTTCCATTCAAGTTTAGCAAAAAAATCAGGGTTTTGATGGAGTTTCAGTGAGACCCTTGATGGAGATTTTCACAAGAAATTAACAATTTCCAACAAGGGTTTATGCATAAAGTTTCTGCCTTATTTTTCAGCTCCATCAATGGCTGATGTTCTTGGTTTATCTCTTCACTCACTCAATTCATCTTCATCATCTCTTTTTGTTTCTTCCATAGTTAGATTTTCCACTTCACTACAACCTGTTCTAAGAAGAGTTTCAGATAAAACTGTTTGTTCTTCAATTGGAAGTTCTTCAGCTGGGTTTCCTCTCTTGTACAATCAGTGGTGTAGCTTCAAATTGGGTGTTTTTATGCGGAAAAAGTACTACTTGATTCTGCTGGACTTACTTTGTTAATTTTGGTTCGACTATAGGATAATTCTTCCGTTTGGTGGTTCAGTGGGTGATGTTAATAGAATTTTTACTGCTATGTATTTGAATTGTTTGGTGAATAACTTATTATCTGCGCCATATACTGTGTTGTTGTTTGAAGTGTTTGGAATTAAGCTTGAAACTCTTTTGTCTTTCAGGAATTCGCTCGCATGATGAGGCTATGGCACAAGCTGAGTCAAGTTTAAGCTTGGCTGCATGAAAAGTGAGGTTCGGAAAGTTTCGCTATATGGCAATCATCGACTGAGGCTACGGCCCCATTTGTTTTGACAGACCAATTTTGCAAGGTTAGAATATCTTGTCCTATCGTAACTCTTTTTCTGATTACAATTACTTCTTAGTTATCCAGATTTTAATTCTTGATCCTATTGCAAGTAGGATTCTGTAGATCTTTTAAGCCTGTAAAATACAGGCTGCTACTCTTTTTATGCCCGGTTTCATACCCATTCTTCTTCTTTTCTTTTTCCAGAGCAAGTCCCAGAGGTCAGAAAGAAGACACCAAACTTAAGAATGCAGTTGTTTTGATCTTCAGGTTTAGTTTGTGTTAACCAAAAAGTTGAACAAAAAACAAAAAAGAAAAAAGAAAAAAAGAAGACGCCGACTAAGGGGATCGAACCCTTGACCACGGGATTAAAAGTCACGCGCTCTACCACTGAGCTAAGTCGGCCACTGTCTTGTTCAAATGTTTCTGGAAGAATTTGATCTTGAACTTTATTTTCCTCTTAAAGCAGTAAATCTCACTTCTGACTACGGTAATATCTATCCCTTACATTATCTGAATTTGGCACCATTGGGAATCATTAAATGAAAATTACCAAAAATAGATGTCATAAAAGTTAAAGATTCCATGATTAATTCAGTCAATTTAGAGTATTTAATGACAATTTAATTATGGTAGAAAAAAATTAATGGAATTAATTGTCCAAAAATCAGACAAACTTAACAGTAAATTCGTTGCAATTCTCTTGGAATGCCGCGTGAACACACTTTAGAATTTAGTATAAATTCTCCTCTAGAGAGTCATGATCATGACATTTACAAGAGCCAGAATATCAAAGTAGCCAAGTAGGAGAAAGTTATCAAAGAGAGGAGAGAAAAACAATCTTTCCACAGTGGAAAATGGAAATGAAAAGTCTCAAATTCATAGTTGTAATGTTCTTGTTGTTGATGGGAACCTCCACAGGGAATAGCAGTCTTCCAGCAAATTCCTTCTCAGAATGTTATCAAAAATGTGTTGATCAATGTTGTTTGGGTCTGGGTTATGAATGTCTAATCTTATGTGCCCCTGCATGTTCCGTAGATTGCATTCCGTGGAAGTCGTCCCCGTCTCCACCTCCGCCGAGTGAGAACCAGGAGGAATTCCCTGAACATTGATTCTGCTTCTACCAACTGCTATTATAATTACTCCGTAAAACGTACCCTCGTATGTATACTCTTGCTATTTTCCCTTCTTGGTTTTACCTTTTTCTTAGCTCTTACCACATCAATGAATTCACTTTTGGTGTTATTGGTGCCTGCAGGTAGAGAGGAAGTGGAAGGATGTTTAAATTCTTGCTCTGGCTGCGTGTAATCAGAAGTTGGGCTGCATGATGATCGCATAAAAGAGAAGAGTCATTACTTGTTTCCAGTTTAATATAAGCTATAAATTAAACAATAAGCTATAAATTAATATAAATGGGACTTTTCTATTTCGTGTTATGTTTTAAGTTTGTTTTTTTCTTTTACCATTTAACCTTCAGATCTGGTTGCCTTTTGGTTTCCTACTATCATGAGACATAACCCTGTGACATAAAAATATGTCATGCGACCATAAGGTTGAAAATCTGCCTGGGTCTAAATTTTGCTCCCTAACCTAAAATCTACCAAGTGATCCATCTATTTTGACCTAAATTTTGGCTCTAAATATCGGCAGGTAACCAAAAATCAATAAAGTGACCTAAATTCTCTCATTTCAAACCAAAATCTCGCGTAGAAATCTAAAACTAGTCGGCACCATACAAGCTATAAATGAGATCGTACAAGCTACATAGACATGCTTAAACAAAAAAAAATCTATATAGGCAACTTAATTGTTGATTTGGGCCTCCGAGGGAAAGCTAAAAGGGAAAATTATGCTCAGGCCCGACCCATGGATAACCCATAATATGAGGCCCTTAATTAAAAGAAGTTTAAATCTAGGCCCCGAATTATTAAAAGACATTCATACCCTTTTATATATTGTCAAGCCCATAATTAAATAAAATTTAAATATAGGCCCTAAATTATTAAAATATTATGTGATGATGTTCCAACCACCACAGCCACCGTCAACCACCTCCGACCACCACCGCCACCAACCACCTCCAACCACCACCGTCAAACCACCTCCGACCACCACCACCGTCAAACCACCTCCGACCACCACTGCCAGTCAAACCACCTCCGACCACCACTGTCAGCCACCTCCGACCACCACCTCCAACCACCAACCGCCGCCGCCGCTCACCGCCTCCCACCACCACCATCTCCCAACACATCCATATGGAATGCGTAACTAGAAGTTACACATTAGTATGGCATGTGTAACTAGAAGTTACACCTCCGTATGGTATGTGTACACAAAAGTTACACATTCATACGTCATGAAACAATTAACATGGGCATATGGCATGTGTAACGAAAAGTTACACATGCATATGGCATGAGTATTTTGAAGTTACACATCCATAATAAATGTGTATCTAGAAGTTACACACCTATATTCAAAAGAATTGAAACAATAATTCCATTTACAAAAACTTCTCTATTTATCAATTGTTATTGAACACAATAAACAAGCTAAAACACGAAATCCGTAAAACGAAATCCTAGAAATAAGCTACGAGATCTTTTAACAACAATGTTATCTTCTCTTCTTATCTTCCTCGATTCCAAAATGCCTACGTATCTGCAACAAAATAAACATCCACGAGTTAGGTTAGATGAAAAAAAATCCATAGAAGCAAAACTATAGAACAATTACAAGGCGAACAACAAAGACAATAGAAAGACACTTAATGACTTATCTAAGCAAGTGTAGTTAGGAGTTACACATACTCTGTGTAGTATAACTGGGAGTTACACATGCATCTTCTAAATAAAATATGACGTGTACTCAGCAGTTACACACCAGCTGACTTGTGTAATTGAGAGTTACACATGCATATAGCATGTGTAAGTAGGAGATACACATGCATATGGCTTGTGTAACTTTCAGCTACACATGCATATGACTAGTGTAACTAGGAGTTACACTTGCATATGGAATATGCCATTTATTATTAACTTGCAAGCTTTAGTATATTTTGGAACAGTATGATTAGGATGTTATTATATCTATCAATCTAAAGGATATTCACTAACTAAACACTCCTAATACAAAACAAGCATGTATAATCAGCTAGTACACATAAAAAAACATGTGTAATTTGGAGTTACACATGCATATGAAATGTGTGATTGGAAGTTACACATGCAATATGCATGTGTAACCAACAGTTACACATGTGGGTATTTAGCATTTATTCTTATACTAACCATCAAAGTTGCAATTAGATTAATTAAAATTTTGATAATACCACGACATTCTCAAAAACTCAAGATTGAAAATCAGAAAGTGAGGTTTACCTTCTTGGTACGCATCATCAATCCATTGCAGTGTGTAGATTCCTCGCATCTCGAAGCTTATTAATGTCTCTAGCGTTGATTCCTTGAGCGATTGCCGTAAAAAGATTAAGAAAATACGTTCCTGATATTATGCTTCACGCCAAGCTGAACTTTTAGTGACATCCCTGCTACAATCAACCAACATGATGACAAGTCACTCTAACTATCATAGTGACAAGTACACTAGAAGTTGCAACATAAAAGGTTCAATAAATCAATTACTACAACAATGAAGCTTAGCAGAAATCACTAACTATTGCCAATTGTAAACCACCTCCAAGTGCAAGTCCTCATACACCATTACATGTTATAATTCAAAATTCACAATTTAATAATCAAAACTGTCCAATCTCTTCTACAAAAACTAATCTCAACAATCTAATGAAAACACAAAACAACAAAACATACCACAAATTATTTCAATTCAATCACTAAAACCAGAAGTTACACATTCAATCAGTATGTGTAAGTAAAAGTTACACATCTAATTAGCATGTGTAGCTAGAAATTACACATCTATTTAGCTTGTGTAACTAGAAGTTACACATCTAATTAGCATGTGTAACTAAAAATTACACATCTATTTAGCTTGTGTAACTAGAAGTTACACATCTGGAAGTTACATACCTTATTGCCTCCTAGCACCATAACATGTTTATCCTGCTCCAACAAGGCCACTACAAAAAACCACATACTATCTCTAACCCGTAAACAGAATAAAAAATATTCATCAATCTTAAATGGAAATCAAAACATGTATGCAACATACAATGCGCATCATAACCCCTGGAGGCATAATATCCGTCAAAATTTAAGCGCAAAAGTATATAACAAAGGCATATCCTCACCTCAGAGTGGCTACGATTCTGAGACTCAACAAAGTAGATTCAACACTCGGAAGAAGACAACAACATCACCGATTACATATGCATTTCTCTGCTGTAACTAAGAGTTACACATGTATTCTCCTAATGTAACTAAGATTTACACATATCAAACCTAAACCTAAAGTATGAGGGAAAAAAGCTCGGCTACAATACTTCATGTATGATTTCAGGTTCAAGCTTCCATTCAATCAAATTCAAATCATTAACTCAAAATCTCAGTTTCACAATCAAACCATGAATCACATGATGCAAAATGACAGTAAAGCATTTACAGAATCCATATACTACCTTTACAAGGATGCATAATTCAACAGTAAAAACCAATCATTCATAGGGATGCTAACGTAGTAAATTTATCAGAACAAGTTAACCTTGATCACAACAAAAATATAAACATTTAAAAAAGAAGAGAACCTTGTGAAATCAACTAATTACCTGTGACCACTAGCACCAGTAGTAGAAACTTAAAATAGTTCATCCTCTATCTTCTCATCATCTCCTTCAATTCATCAATTCTGAAAAACAACACCACTGACTTCAAAATCCTCCTTCAAACCTGCTCCAATACCACCACCTCTACCACCACAGCCTCCTCATACTCCTCCAGAACCTGCATCTCCACCACTAACACCACCATACATTCGTTAACCAAACTCAACACGTGTAGTCAAGATAAGCAAGATAAAAACCACCAACAAGAGTCCACAACTAGCTCCATTAGAATTATGAGAGATCAGCGTTTTTATTAAATGAAGAATATCTTCTTAGTTGATTGAATTCAACTAGTATTATCAACAAATCGGCAGAAACAACAAACCTAAACATACCTAGATTCAAAACCTGTCGATTCAATAAAAATCATTTTCTTCTCCGATCCAAATAAAGTCAATGAAACAAAAATCAGAACCTAATCAAACTAAGAAAGTAGAACTACTAAATGAGGAAAACCTATTGAATCAAATCGAAAACCTTACCTGAAGTAGCTTCGAAATAACAAATTGGAGTCAATTTTATTTCTGAATCACATAATTAGGAATTTCAATTGAATTAAATATGATTAGAAGGGAGAAACTTATCTTTCTCGGCTTTTTGTTGTTGAATCTTCAGATCTAATTGTTGATGACAAATTCCATTGTCTCTGCATCTCGATTTCGACTTACTCACAAACGAATGAAGAGCTAGAAACATCATCAGTAAATACAGATACAGAAGTAGAGATCGATGAAGCTTGTCATTTTTTCCTCTTCGTCGTACATCGGCAGCCATAGATGACATAGATCGAAAACCACTAAAAAATTTTAGCAGAAGATATAGTAGAACAAAAACCTCTATACATAATTGATTCTTTCTAATCACAAATCGATTTGCTTGCAAATTGTTGATGTGAAATCAAATCAGAAGATTAGATCTTGTACAACCGAATGGATAAAACCCTAGAAAATGAATCTATGAGAGCAGCTCTGGTTTTAGACCGAGAGAGAAAATGAAATAGAAAATGAAAATATCTTGTGATATTCCTCTTGTATAAATACTAAAGGGTAGTCTTGGTATTATTAAAATTCGTAATAATTAATTATGGGCCAGATCTGAAGAAAATTTGATTTTTTGGGCTTAGCAATATCATTTTCCTAAACTATGGAGTTGACAATAAATGATCCATTTTGTGGGGTTTCTATATGTTGAACCCATATAGTAGGGGGTTCTAGTATTTTTCACAAGCTAAAAATCCCAATAAGCGCAAAAAATCATCTCGCAAAGGGCCATTTCATTTCAGCCTTTACTCTTTCTTCAAACCCAAAATTCCCCAATTTCCAATATCTATTTAAGAAACTTGCAAATCTTCATTTCAATGGATTATTAATTAGAGTACCCACTCAATCGGTCATTGAATACGGATCCGTATGCAAAACATGGAAAAATCTTGCTTCTCATCATCCTTCCTTCTCCAAGAAGCACTTCCATCATCATCTTAATCATCCTTCGATTTTGGTAAGTTGGGTTCTCTTGCTCTTAATGGAAACAGTATTACGAAATTTCATTATTTTGAGTATAATGAGAACGATGAGTCAACTGGACCCATTCAAAGAATTACAAGGATTAATCTAACCACTCCATTTGGGCATGTTAATTTTCTTGGTTCGTTTTGGATTCCTAGTATGATGAGACATAACCCCGTGACATAAAATATGTAATGTAACCACAAGGTTGAAAATCTGCTTGGGGGTCTAAATTTTGCTCCGTAACCAAAAATCTACCAAGTGATCCAACTATTTTGGGCTTAAAGATTGGCATGCAGGTAACCAAGAATCAACAAAGTGACCTAAATTCTCTCATTTTGAACCAAAATCTCCCGTAGAAATCTAAAACTAGACTATACTATGATTCAAAATTTACTTCATGACTTCTTATCTGGATCATGAACGAACCAATGATAACATCATGACTCAAAATTTTTATCGTAACTCATCGACTACAACTCTAACTTGAAGTTAACCACGTACACCAAAGAAGGTTTGTAGGTACCCATTGACAAAGTTAGTCATGGCATGTATATTCTGGTAGAAGAGAAAATATATTCCTTAATCTTGAAAGAGATGTTACAACAGTTCTTATACAAAGTTGTTAGCACAATAAAGGAAACAAGATAAGGGAAAATACAAACTAATTAACACTGAGAATATACATGCCTATGGAAACAGGAATAATATCAAATATCGGCTATAACTTCCATATCTTCCATATCTTTCCAACACCCTCCCTCAACCTCAAGATGAGTGCAGAACACATCTTGAGGTTGTTTATCGAAAATGCGGTCTAGGAGAAGGTAGAGACTTCGTAAAGAGATCTACAAGTGGAACTCGGATCGAACATAAGGCAGGACAATGGTCTTCTCTTTGAAGTGATGACGTACAAAATGACAGTCTATTTCTATATGTTTTGTACGTTCATGCAAGACATCGTTATGATCAATGTGTATAGCAGCTTTGTTGTCACGAGAATAGAGGAGTTGACTCGGTGAGTGAATGCCCATGTCACTAAGTAACCATCTTAACCATACTATCTCGGAAGTAGTGTGTGCCATAGCTCGATACTCGGCTTCAGCACTAGAGCGAGAAACTGCGATTGTTTCTTCTTTGCGCTGATAAATTAGAGAGTTTCCAAGAAACAAACAAAGTATCCAGTGGTAGAACGTCTATCCGTAACATCCCTTGCCCAACTGGAAACCTGTGTATGCACGAAGACGAAGATCCGATGTAGAAGAAAAATGTAACCCACGGTATAAAGTGCCTTTTATGTATCGTATAATTCTAAGAACTATGACAAAATGGGAAGTACGTGGAGAAGACATGAATTGGTGAAAATATGTCTTGCATAACTAATATCTGGGTCTTGTAATAGTCGGATAATTGAGACTACCAACAAGCCGATGATACAAAGTTGAGTTGGAAAGAACTTTACCATCGGTTAGGTTGAGTTTTGCATTTAGTTCAAGAGGTGTTTCGCAATTTTACTATCGGTTAACTTGGCCACGAAGAATAATATCGGATGCGTATTTGCTTGAGATATGAAATATCCATCGGATGATCTATCAACTTCTATACCAAGAAAGTATCTTAAGAGACCAAGATCCTTCATTTCAAAACAGAATTTAAGTGAGATTTGAGCAAGAATACCTTCTCAGTGTCACCACTTTTATTATTACCATGTCATCGACATACAAAAGTATAAGTACCATTCCCTTCTTTGTCTTTCGGACAAACATTCTTTGAATCATATGAGCTTTGAGTGAAACCATCTTTACGTATAATAGTTGTGGAGAATTTTTCAAACCAAGAAGAAGTCTACATGAAGAAACGCATTCTTAACATCCATCGATGTAGATCCCATTTTTCGTCTTTGAAGCAATGACTAAAGAGTGCTGTTTGTTGTCATACGAGCAACGGAGCAAAGGTTTCTTCATAATCTATCCCATATTCCCGAGTATAACCATGAGCTATAATACGATACTTACATCGATCTAGTGTACCATCCGACTTTGTTTTAACTTTGTAGACCCATTTACTTCCCACAACGAGGTTTTCACGGAGGTAAGTCTACCATATCCCATGTACCAGCCTTCTTGTGTGCAGTTAACTCATCTCTCATTCGAAGTCTTGCCAATGGAATTAATGAAGCTTCCATGTAATTCTTTGGTTCATGAATAGACAAAAAGAGTTGTTAAAGAACAATGGTAATCGAGAAAACCTAGTTTGGTGGTTATCGATTGAGAAGGCAATGTTCTAACCTCATCTCGGGATTCCCATATTGGTACAGCATTGTCGGAATTGTCCATAGAGTGATGCATATCGAGTTTTAGCAACTTAGGTAGAAGGGATGAGAGGAGTGATAGCGGTAGAATCAGCGATGAGGATGAATTTGATGCGGTGTTATCATCAAAGGATCTATGTATGTGAAAATTTCTAAAGAAGATGATTTAGCACTAGGAAGAGACCGAGGAATGGTATTTTATCCCAAAGGTAACATGTGAGAGATACGTAACTGCGACTCTCGGGGTCATAGCATATATACCCTTTCTGTTCTATACCATAACCTAAAAACACACATATGGAGGTCTTTTCACTACATGAAAAATATACATCTACAACTAGAGATTTACAACTTTTCTAAACATCGTAGAAAGTCCTATGTTTTACAACTGGTTTCAAAGGAAGAGTTGTCGTATATCATCACTGCCAACCCTTAGGAAACAAGGGGTTGCGCTAAGAAAACAAACGACAACTCCTTAAGCAAAACAGTTGTGACGACATTTAGCTATAACAACTCTGTTCCATATATGTAGTGACTTAGCCTATCACAATTCTGACAAGTGTTGTTGAAGAACACAAAAATATGATAATGAAAAAAATGTTAGAGGGGAGATTCGAACATGAACCCACTACATGGAAGTCTAGCTCATCAACCACCCTTTCAGTTCACAAATTTCAATTTATTTTTTTTTTTTAAAATGAAACCTACAACAACACTTATAAGTGTTGTTGAAGTAAAAATATATAATGTTGGAAAAAATGATGTTTTAGGGAGATTCGAACATGAATCTTTGCATGGACGTCTAGCTCATCAACCATCCTTACCGTTCACAAGTTTTGGCTTTTTTTTTTCTTTTTTTAATAAAAATGTATAACAACACTTATAAGTGTTGTTAAAGTAAAAACATAGAACATTAGAAGAAATGAGGATGGGGGGATTTGATCCTCAACCTCTTGTATGGAAGTCTACACCACTAACCATGCCTACACTATTACATGTTCTGTCAAGTTTGTGGTTCTTTAATACACTAACTTTATGACAACCCTTCATAAGAGTTGTAAAACAAAATGTAATGCTCAAAAATAATGCTCAGGTGACTGAGCCGCAAACAACAAGAAGCCTTCTCTGTAAACAATCACATACACGCCTTCTCTGTAAATAATTACATACATTATTCACTATCTGTAATATTTACTTTACTCCCTTCAGATAAGGGTAGTTTGGTAATTTTCACAGTCTCCGTAATATTTATTACCTTTATTTCTAGTAAGGGTAATATGGTCATTTTAACTCTGGTAATCTTTGAACCTGGGATGTTCAATTCTGATACATTTCTTATCCAATTCTGATATATTTCTTACCCGAAAATGGATGGATTCGTCGTTCTTACCAAGTTTCGACTTAGAAGTAGTCAACTCGCGGCCGGAGTTTCGATCTCGGAGCATGGTATGCATAGAATATGCATAAATAGGGTTTTTAAGGTTTCGTAGAATATATCGAAGAAATCTTACTGTAAATTGATGGATTCGTCGTTCTTACCAAGTTTCGACTTAGAGTAGTCAACTCGCGGCCGGGTTTCGATCTCGGAGCATTGTATACATAGAATATGCAGAAATAAGGTTTGTTTAAGGTTTCGTAGAATATACCTTAGGAATCTTACAGTAAATGGATGGATTCGTCATTTTTACCAAGTTTTGACTTAGAGTAGTCAACTCGCGGCCAGGTTTCGATCTTGGAGCCCGGTATGCATACAATATACAGAAATAAGGTTTGTTTAAAGTTTCATAGAATATTTTGAAGGAATCTTACCTGTAAATGGATGGTTTCTTCGTTCTTACCAAGTTTCTGACTTAGAGTAGTCAACTCGCGGCTAGGTTTCAATTTAAGAGCACAGTATGCATACATTTATGCAAAAATAGGGTTTGTTTAAGGTTTTGTAGAATATCTAGAAGAAATTTTACCCTTAAATGGATGGATTAAATCGTTCTTAGAATTTACGAATTAGAGTAGTCAACTCGCGGCCGGGTTTCGATCTCGGATCCTAGAAACGCATATAAATATGCGAAATAAGGTTTTTAAGGTTTCATAGAATATCTCGAAGGAATCTTACATGTAAATGGATGAATTCGTCGTTCTTACCAAGTTTCGACTTAGAATAGTCAACTCACGGCCAGGTTTCGATATCGGATCCTGGTACGCATACAATATGCAGAAATATGGTTTTTTTAAGGTTTCATAGAATATCTCGAATAAATCTTACATGTAAATTGATGGATTCGTCGTTCTTACCAAGTTTCTGACTTAGAGTAGTCAACTCGCGGCCAGGTTTCGATCTCGGAGCATGGTATGCATAGAATATGCATAAATAAGGTTTGTTTAAGGTTTCATAAAATATATACCGAAGGAATCTTACTGTAAATGGATGGATTCGTCGTTTTTACCAATTTTTTGACTTAGATTAGTCAACTAGCGCAGGAGTTTCGATCTCTCGAGGCACAGTATGCATACAATATGCGGAAATAAGGTTTGTTTAAGGTTTCGTAGAATATCTGAAGGAATCTTACCTGTAAATGGATGGATTAAATGCGTTTTTACCAAGTTTTTGACTTAGAGTAGTCAATTGACGGCCAGTTTCGATCTCGGATCTAAATACGCATACAATATGCGAGAAATAGGGGTTTTTTAAGGTTTCGTAGAATATCTCGAAGGAATCTTACTGTAAATTGATGAATTCATCGTTCTTACCAAGTTTCGACTTAGAGTAGTCAACTCACGGCCCGAGTTTTGATCTCGGAGCATGGTATGCATAGAATATGCATAAATAAGGTTTGTTTAAGGTTTCATAGAATATACCGAAGGAATCTTACTTGTAAATGGATGGATTCGTCGTTTTTACCAATTTTTTTGACTTAGAGTAGTCAACTAGCGTCCAGGTTTCGATCTCTGAGCCTGGCATGCATAAAATATGCGAGAAATAAGGTTTGTTTAAGGTTTCGTAGAATATCACGAAGGAATCTTACCTGTAAATGGATGGATTAAATCGTTTTTACCAAGTTTTGACTTAGAGTAGTTAACTCACGGCCAAGTTTCGATCTCGGATCCTAGTACGCATACAATATGCGAGAAATAGGGGTTTTTAAGGTTTCGTAGAATATCTGAAGGAATCTTACCCGTAAATGGATGAATTCATCGTTCTTACCAAGTTTCCGACTTAGAGTAGTCAACTCACGGCGGTTTCGATCTCGGATCCTGGTACGCATACAATATGATGAAATAGGGTTTTTTTAAAGGTTTCGTAGAATATCTCAAAGAAATCTTACCTGTAAATTGATGGATTCGTCGTTCTTACCATGTTTCTGACTTAGAGTAGTCAACTCACGGCCAGGTTTCGATCTCGGATCCTAGTATGCATACAATATCCAGAAATAGTTTTTTTTTATGGTTTCGTAGAATATCTCGAAGGAATCTTACCTGTAAATGGATGAATTCGTCGTTCTTACCAAGTTTCTGACTTATAGTAGTCAACTCGCGGTCAGGTTTCGATCTCTAAACCTGATTTGCATACAATATGCAGAAATAAGGTTTTTTTAAGGGTTCGTAGAATATTACGAAGGAATCTTACCTGTAAATGGATGGATTCTTCGTTCTTACCAAGTTTCTAACTTAGAGTAGTCAATTTCGATGATGTATCATGTTAAGTTTGAAGTCAGAACCCTCTCAGAGCTTCTTGGTTCATAGATTGTATGCCATTATACCAAGTTTGAAGTTCGAATCGACATTGAGCTTCATACTTATCGATTATGATGATGTATCATGCTAAGTGTGAAGTCAGAACCCTCTCAGAGCTTCTTGGTTCATAGTTTGTATGTTGTTATACCACATTTGAAGTTCGAAACGACACTAAGCTTCATATTAATCAATTTCAATGATGTATCAAATATGTTGTTATACCACATTTGAAGTTCGAATCGACACTAAGCTTCATATTCATCAATTTCGATGATGTATCATGCTAAGTTGGAAGTCAGAACCCTCTCAGAGCTTCGTGGTTCATAGATTATATGCCATTATACCAAGTTTGAAGTTCGAATCGACATCGAGCTTCATATTTATCGATTTTGATGATGTATCATGCTAAGTTTGAAGTCAGAACTCTCTCAAAGCTTCTTGGTTCATAGTTTGTATGTCGTTATACCACATTCAAAGTTCAAATCGACACTTGAGTTTCATATTTTTCAATTTCGATGATGTATCCTGCTAAGTTGGAAGTTACTTCATGAACTGTATGACTAGTCGAAATTACTTCATGACCTATGCAACTAGTCGAAATTCAAACTAGAAGCACAAAGAGAAAGCACAAAAGCACAAAGAAACACACCAATTATCAATTCATTTTCATGTTCCCAATTCATTCTTATGTATTTTTGGATTTTTATATCGAATGTTGATAACAATGTCCTAAATTTATTAATATTTTTTTTTTGGATTTTTTCGTGTCGAATTTTGATAACAAAACCGGATACATGAGTTCGTATTAACACAAAGAGAAACACGATTGCTTCTCAATCCGTATGAACATCCCAAATACAATATCTGATATCAGTCAAGATCTTTTTCTTGATCCGTATGAGTGGATCAAACGAAATTTGGTCCGTCGATCATTTTAATTTTCATTCTTGGTTGTATCCCTCAACAACTCGAACTCTAATTCCTATCTGGTTCTCTCTTTCTTTCTTCATCTCCTCCGAAAAACACCATCGGCGCTCCATCATCACCGCTGCTCTTCTCTCTATCCATCTTCTTCATCTCTATTTCTTGATTGAATCGACCCATCTTAATTCTTAGCTGTAATTTCTGGTGAAAATCATCACAACCTCAGTCAGAGAAACTCATCAATCAAATACCTCAGATCCACCTTACGCAAACCTAAATCAAACGAAACCTAATTTCAATTGTAATCTTACTTTTGATTACTTCTTGATATTCATAAAAGAGACATAGAGATTAAGAAATCGGGGTTTTGGTAGATAGATGAAAAATTAGGGTTTTAAAATATTTGACAAAAATCGAGGTGAAGGTTATCTTTGCATCAAATCGGAACTAAAGGGTTAGGTTACGTAGGAGGTGTAGTACATGGGTTGATTTGGGGATATGTTAATTTATATCAAGCGAGAAAATCAAGGGTTTGTTCTTCTATAAGAAGATAGGGAGAATTCGATTGATATTTTTGATAAGCGAGATAGTGAAAGGGATTTGATTCTCTTGATGGGGATTCAAACAATTATGAAGATTATTACGCAATTTTAGTGTTATGAAGAAATTAGGAGTTCGATCGAGGAGAATGATGTCGTCGATCATTGAATCTACGAGGGAAGAAGAATTAGAAACTAGGGTTTGTCTTGAATTGGTTGTTGTGAGGAGATGAATCCGCACTTCTTAGCACACTCGGCGAGTATGCAAACAATCCATTTTCCCTTTGGGTTTGGCATTTGTTGAAGAAATCGAGTTTGTTGTTGATTTGAGAAACATTACTTTCCCTTATAGGAAATCTCACTCTGTAATTCGCTTGCTCGAGATGATGTCAACACTAATGTTGATAAATCGAAAGGTCGAAACTCATTCGAATCTTTGCAATCTCATTTTAAGGTTTTTAGATTGATTTTAGACTTGTTATCCGAAAAATGTTCATAAAATCGAGAGAAAAAAGGCTTGATCATTCACAAAATGTTTTTTTAATTGATTCAATCAGTTTTACTAATGAATTTACTTTGTATGATGCAACATTAGTTAAGGATGATCACAAAAAGGAGCAAACATTATTCTTATCCGGGTAATTTTTTTATTATCTCAATCCTCAATAAATTTGGCCGTGAATGAGTATTTATTTGTTATATGTGTTTTAAGCGTGTGAATTGTGATTCATGGCAAAGAAATTATTAGTGTTTATATTGGAGGATGGAAGTGATAGTCTAATTCAGACTACCTTGAGATTTTAGAAATAATCTTTAAAAATTTGCAAAGAGGAGAACTGGGGAAGGGTTTCACTTGTTATGTGTTTTTCTTACTAAATTTGATGTAAGTTATGTGATTTGGATCTTATCTTATGATGGTTATTTGCAGGAATTATTTGAAGGATATTATTTTACGCCGAGCACGGAGGAAGATTTCTTTCTCTGAGCAAAGCCTTATAGAGAGCACTCTACAATCATAAGGTAAAAGAGTTGGTTGTGATAATAAATAAGAATCATGTCGATTTGCATCATAAGGTAAAAAGAGTTGAACTATGTTAGTAAGCGTTTGAGATATTTAAGTAGATTCGGGTTGTATGGCTAGAAGAAAGCGAGCAAGGATTTGGCAATGATAGTGAGATGCAACTGCAGTACAAAAGATGATGATGGAATAGGTGGTTATGTGATGAGTAGAGGTAGTAAGAAAATTGGTTTTGGATCACTTTAAAGCATACTTGTTGAAATGCTACCTTCAATTTGTGTGTATGTGTGATGCGAGAACTTGGATTTTCACTTTGATCGCCAATCTGCACTTTTCGGGTAAAATTTTACTGCTCAAAATCATTTCGAGGTCCGAAAATGGATGAATGTCGGTGGCAAACATCTTTGCATACTTTAGCAACATGGGTATAGGGAAGGGGCTGCAGCAAGTAAGAAAATCTTGTAGTGAATTTCAAGATCATCTTACCTAGACATCCTGTGGCCTAGGGTATAATATGTAGTTATACAAATACAAGTGTAGGAAATAGATTATCTTTGTGGACGGATTTCTCTACATCGGATTGAGCTAGAAAGGTATTGTTTTTATTTTTATGTTGTTATTGTTGTTCTGTGCATATTTTTTGTTACTGATTGTTGAACCGTGACCCACCTACACGCTTCAAGCGTAAGGTATGTGCCCTGCACTTTTGCTTATAAGTAGCTAATTTTGAGTTATGATTTACTTCATTTTTACTTGTTTAAGTGAGTGTTTATGTGTTGATAGCAATGAGCTTGTCGTCATAGAAATGAAACATTTCTTAGTTTTGTGTAATAGTGTGAGTTAACTAGATGGAATCCGGTGAGCAAAACAATTGAAAACTAGCTGGTATCCAATGTTGTGGAATCTGGTGAATTTGTTTAATGTGTAATTCCTATTTTGGGTTTTAGCATCATGTGGAATCTGGTGAATTTTTTTAAGGACTACCATTTACATGAATGAAAAATGTAGTTTTTTTGAGTCAGGAGTTATGCATCACTATTCTAGTTCGTTGTATGTTCATTGTATAATGTATGTTTCTGTAGGAGTTTCTTACTCTTTTTCATGTAGTTTCTTTTCCACTTTTTTTTGTTGATGTTTTCATTTCTGTGGTTGATAAAGGTAAACTTATAAAAACCATGAAGAAATGAAGTATGTGTACTTTGAATCTGTGATAAATTAGATCCATGTTAACTTTGTAATTTGTGATTGAATTTTGGTTTGATACGGGTTTCGGGGAGGAGCACTCGAAGATTGATGTTCAATTTGGTTTTCTACGTATTGTTTGGATCGAGGTAATAAGAATTATGCTCATTTGCTACCTTAAGTTCCTCGATTTCTTAGTTTACCAATGTTTTATCCAAGATCCGAAAATGATTTTGTGAATCCTATGGTGATATTTTCGTTCTCCAAATAAATTGACTTAATCTAGCATAGTCAAGTTGAGGATTATGTGCTTTGGCCAAGATCCCATCTCGATTACATTTTTATGATTGGGTGATCGAGATAAAATTCAAAGTCATGAATTTCCCTGGACTCACCAGAAACATGCTTGACATTCACTGAAGGTCTTGTTTCTTGCACAAAAGTTGTACTCTTCCTTTTAATGCTTATAGTGGCGGCAGAAGCGGGATCTATGTGAATAGTTCTTTGAAATCAATCGTATTACTTTACAAGGATCTGAATGCTTTTGAAGTTCTTACACATGTTAGTAAGCATTTGCATTTCTTTTCTTAGATAGGTAATTTGAAGTTAGCTAGGTAATGCAATTGGAGTGGCGAGATCAACTTGAATGAATGTAAATGTGTTACAATGGCGAGTCAATGTGGATGTAAATTATTTTCAAGCGATAATAATAATAAGCTGTTGTTTTATATGTTTCTAAGATACCCTACTTGTGTTTTCCAAGATAGTCCTAAAATACTAGTAAGAGTGGTGTTCAAAATTTCTACTACACATAGTATAGTTGTATCATGGTAGTTTTACAATTCCAACAAGTGTACTGACTGTAATCACAATACTAATAAGTGTTGTGTTAGAAAAATTTACTACTAAAGACAATGATTGTAAAAATAAATCTTGCAATATAAGTAGGAGTTGTTCAAAGACTGATTGTACAACTCTAAGAAGTGTAATGGCAGTGTAGTATTCACAATACTAATAGATGTTGTCTTCGATTTTCAACTACACAAGCCGAGATATTGTGAAATACTTTGTTTACAACATAACCATGTGTTGTCCAAGATAGTTCCACGATACACTACTTGTGTTGTCCAAGATATTCCTGCAACAACAAGCAAGGGTTGTGTTAGGCTTCAAAAAAAATCGAAGAGATTCACAACTTTGGAAAATATTGTCGAACAATGAATCACATCACCCTTACAACACTTAGTCAAGTATTGTAGAAAAGCTTGGACTTTCTACAATACCCCACCTACACAATACACACAAAAGCGTTGTAGTAGGGTACTACAACCCTAATACTGATGTTGTAAATGATGATTTTTCCCGTAGTGTTTTTTGAGTTTACTACGTTCTCTTTCCAAAAGAAGGACAAAGCATGTTGACCCAAAATATACGATTCAGAGTAGTTTGGTTTCTTACCATATAACTTTTCATCTTTGTGATATACCTCCTATAACAATGGTTGGAACTCGGTTGAGAGTATAAACTAGTGAGAGCAGATTCACCCAGAAATTTGATGGAACATAGTAGAAAAGAAGTTGAGTTCTATGATCTCAAAGATATGACGATGTTTTTCGTTCGCCCAACACCATTTTGCTCGGTGTTTACGTACATGACATTTGGAGAAGAGTACCTTGATTTGAGAAGTTCTTTGAAAGGATTAGAGATATATTCGCCTCCTTGATCTCGATCTAAAGACTCTAATGACTTTGCCAAACCGAGTTTTGATCATTTTAGAGAATTCAATGTATATTCTAAGAAAGTCTGATCTTGAACTAAATAGATAGATCCAAGTATAGCGAGTAAAGTCATCAACAAATATAACATAATATAATGACCCTCCCTTAGTAGCAATGGGAGCTTTCCCCAAACATCGGAGTGGATGAGATCAAAGGTGCGAGTAGAAGATGAAATACTTTTATTAAAAGGAAGAGCTGATTGTTTACCAAGCTTACAAGCAATGTAATATGGTTCTTTGTCTAGAGGAACATTCCCTAACAGACCTTTATTAATCATATAAGAGAGACGGGAAAAGGAAACATGACCTAACTTAGAGTGCCAAGAAATAAATGGAGAGGTAATGGAAGACAAGGTAGATGCAGCAGCAACAACTGGATTATTGAGTTGATGAGGAATAATGAGAGACTCTAGGAGATACAGTCGACAAACTCTACGGCCTATCCCAACAAGCTTCCCTGTCTTGGAATCCTGTATAAAACAATCAGATGGAGTGAAATGAATATTAAACCCTTGATTACAAAGCTGGCCAATAGATATCAAATTCATCTTGATATTAGGAACAAGCAGTACATCAGGAACATATATCTTGTTTGAAACTTTGATTTGACCAATATGACTAGCAGACAGTTTTGATCCATCTGTTGTATGAATCTTTGGTGTCACAATGGGATGTACTTTCTCAAAAAAATTGAGTTATATGTCATATGATTTGAGTCTCTCGAGTCAAGGAACCACTCGAGTTGAAAAAGATACTGTGGGACTGAAAATGCAGATTTGTTGTTGGGTTGTTACCAATTGATAAAGCCTGTTTGAGCATTTCTTGGATGTCAACCAGATTGTTTTGTGTTGCTAAAGCATTTGATCCGAGTTAAGTTGTTCATGAGCACGTTTCGAACAAAATGCACCGCCATTATTGGAGCTGCAGGTGTAGTGTGTTGATGCAACATTGAATCTTCTCTTTTTCTCTCATGTTTCTAGATGATGGTGAAGTACAGTTTCCAAGTTTGTGTGTCCAAAAGCTTTACAATATATGCATTGAGGTGTGCACAGTAGTGGGGGTAAAGCACTTTGAGTTGTTGAGCCTTGAGAGAAATTTGATCTTTGGTGTATTTGATGGCATTGTGCAGTTCCTTGCAAGGTGTCCAGGTTTCTTGCAATTGTGATAGTGTACCTGTGATAAATCACGATAGGTAGAGAAATTTTTCTGTGAGTTAAAATGAGCATTAAAGTTTGAGGGTACTACAAACACAATTGGTACATCGGGTTTGATTCTTTTACGAATTTCTTCAAGAATGAGTTCGGGAGAGAAAGCAGCTTCTACGGTTGGGAGTGGAGATCGATGTAGAATGGATGATATAATCCGATTCAAATTCTTCCCTTAGAGCCATCAACAAGTTGAACTAACTGGATTCTTCTCTAAACTTCTCCCATATTGGTGCATCTGTAGTCCACTTAGGTTCCATGAGAGCTAATTGATTCCATATGAGAGACATCTCAGAATGAAAATATGGGATTGATTGTTCTGATTGATGTTTCAACAACCGGATATCTTGTTCAAGCTTGTTCCTTTGACCAAAGTTGACTTGTGTATATCTCTTCGCAAGAAAATCCCAAGCTTCTTTGGCTACTTCAAAACTAGTAAGTTGCATACTTATAGATGTGACCACTGTGTTGCCTATCCACATAAGAATTTTGTGATTGTTGATCTCCCATTCTTCAGAAGCATCTTTTTCATCAACTTTGTCTTTGTCTTTATCTTTATCTTTGTCTTTACCAGTACCAGTGTTTTGAGCACGTTTCTCTTCCGTCAATATATTTCCACATACTCTTTGCTTTGAGAAAACTTCTCATAAGGAATGACCAATGATTATAATTGGTTCCATCTAACTTAGCAGTGACATGTGAAGATTCTTCTCTCGACATAGCTTACTCAATGATTCTAGGATTACTGATACAATATAAAAGGATAAACAAGTATATAACTGAAAAAAGGTGAAGAAACAGATGACACCTCAATACGAGAATTGAAAAAGGATTGTCTTGATGCAGCGGAGATGGATTTTAGATCTTCTCTGGCTCTGATGCCATGAAAAAGTTAGTCATGGCATGTATATTCTGGTAGAAGAGAAAATATATTCCTTAATCTTGATAGAGATGTTACAACACTTCTTATACAAAGTTGTTAGCACAATAAAGGAAACAAGATAAGGGAAAATACAAACTAATTAACACAGAATATACATGCCTATGGAAACAAGAATAATATCAAATATACGGCTATAACTTCCATATCATACATATCTTTCATATCTTTCAACACCCATTTCGTTCCCGCACTCCCGAAAAGGGCCTCCCAAAGAAAATGTGCATTTTGCTCATGCCCTTAGGGTCTTTTTCTTCTTCTTTTTCTATATACTAGTATGGACACATGTGCGATGCACATGCTTGAATTTTACTCATCCAATAATATTAAATTTGAAAGTCATGAGATTTTTTCCTAGAACAAAAATTTATTATTCTTATTTGTACTCGTTACGCAGATAATTGAAAGAGCTTTTCAAATATATAACTTTTTTAAAAATCCGGTGTATATTTTGAAAGATATCATGTTTTTAAAAAATTTGATTTATTTTTAAAACAATGGTATTTATGTAAATATGTAAAAAATGTGGACAACTAAGTAATTTAGGGGGTCTCCTACCAAAAAGAGCTCTTTTCTTTATAAAAGTACTAGTAAGGACACATGTGCGATGCTCGAATTTTTACTCATCCAACAATACTAAATTTGAAAGCCATAAAAATATTTTCCTATAACAAAAATTTACAATTCTTATTTGTACTCGTTGCGTAGATAATTGAAAGAGCTTTTTAAATATATAAATTTTTAAAACATCCGATGTATATTTTGAATGTTATTAAGTTTTTAAAAAATTTTATCTATTTTTAAAACAATAGTATTTATGTAAATATTTAAAAAATAGGGACAACTAAGTAATTTAGGGGACTCCTACAAAAAAGGGCACTTTTCTTTATATTTGTATAAGATAAGATATTTTTTCCTTTTTCTTTTTTTACATGGGAGATAGAGGTTCGGTCTGGTCACCGGTGACATGTTTAGATTGGCACCATGCAAGATTACAAGATGTAAATGAGATCGTACAAGCTAAATATATATAGGCATGTTAAAGAATATAGACACCTTACTTGTTGATTTGGGCCTCCGAGGGAAAATCCCAATAAGCGCAAAAATATCATCTCGCCAGTCGCCATTTCATTTCACCTTTACTCTTTCTCCAAACCAAAAATCCCCCAATTTCCGATCTCTATTTCTGAAACTTATTTTCTGCTGATCTTTATTTCAATGGATTATTTCAGGTTTCTCCCAGCAGAAATAACATTGGATATATTAATTAGAGTACCCACTGAATCAGTCATTGAATGCAGATTTGTATGCAAAACAAGGAACCTTGTTTCTCATCATCCTTCCTTCTCCAAGATGCACTTCCATCATCATCTTAATCATCCTTCTGATTCGTAAGTTGGGTTTTCTCGCTTTAATGGAAACACTATTCGAAATTTCATTATTTTGAGTATAATGAGAACAATGAGTCAACTGAACCCATTCAGAGAATTACAAGGATTAATATTTATTTTTTTTGATCAAAAGAGAGAATGTATTGAGTTTAAATAGAATATACATAGTTTCTACCAGTGGTATATGAATGGAAAAAACGAAGGAAAACTGCAGATTACATAAAGAACACTACACTACATATTACAAGAAGATGGCGTCCCAAGAACTAAGCACTTTGTACTTGAAAAGTTCGAGGTGAACTGGATGCCTCACTGCCTCTGCCCAAGCCGCAAGATTGATGACTTAGTTTCGTGTATCAAATCATCATTTTTAAAGAGATATTGATTCTCAAAGCGTCTATAGTTCCTTTCCCTCCAAATAGTGTTCACAATTGCAGCAGGAATCAGCTCCGATATTTAATTGTCTGAACATGAGAAGAGTTTATGATGCTACATTCCAGCCAAAATCTTCATTGAACCAGGAGTAGCCCATGCCCAACCTATACACGGGATGACATTGGACCATATCTTGTGTGCAATTTTGCAATGGAAAAATAAAGGGTCTTGTGACTCAACACCATTTCCACATAATATGAAAGAGTTATAAAGATCCATACCTTTATGCAGAAGAACATCTATAGAATTCAGCCTACCGTGAAGTAAACACCATATTAAAATGTTGATTTTTGGTGGTATTGCGGAGTTTCCAAACAAATTGATACGGAAAATGGTCAACATCAAATTCAGAGATCAATTTTGCATATAGTGACTTAACCGTGAATACACCCGAACTGTGTAGTTTCCACCTTCTTGTGTCTAGTAGTTCTTCACGAGCTGGTGGACTATTACCGATTATAGTGAGAAGTGTTGCATAATATTCAACCTCAGCATTAGTTAGAAATCGCCCGAATTCAAACCTCAGTTTCCTTCCAAAGATATCAAGTCTCTAAGGTGATATTTACTGTTTCTTGATAACTTTGTATAGATTAGGAGAAACGTTTGCAAGTGAGAGAGGTCCACTCCATATGTCATTCCAAAAAGCAATGGCTCGACTCCGAATCACGAGTCAATGTAGAGTTTTCACCGATTAAACCTGCAGTTTATTTTATCACTGCTAACAAGAAACTCCAGTATAATCGAGTTATTTTCCCAGAACCCAAAACGAGAAATCAGCACCATACTTATCTTCTATTATTTTGCCTGGCGAGATTGGGGTATACTCAAACTAATTGGGGTATACCCAATAAGACAAAATAGGTTGATTTTACTTCAATACCCTTGAACTAATTAACTTAAAATTAAATCCTAAAATTAAAAATTAAAAACTCATAATCTTCCCTAATCTCTCTTCTCTAATCTCTCTGCTCTTCCCCTTCATCTTCTTCTATTTCTTACATCAAACGAAAATCTTGAACTTTGATTTTCCAAAAAATCGTTGACTCTACCGAAAAGAAGACTATAAATGATGTTTAAACTCAAACCCATCATTGTGTTGTGTGATTTGATTGTTATATTAGGTTAGAAATCGAAAATTATGATTTCGTGTTTTTGGTAGGCAAGGTCGTAACATGCATATCTTGCCAGGCTTTTCATAATGACCATGGCGCGATCAGAATTTTTCAACAAAATTTAAAGGTATTTTTGAATACCTTTGCCTAGAAACAACAATTAGGAAGGGTATTTCTAAAATACCTTGCCGCCAAAAAACAGGAAGGGTATTTTTAAATACCTTGCCGGCCAATGTTTTTTCAATAATCGGCGGGGTATTTTTTGAAGACCTTGCCGGCTAATAAATTTTTACGGCTGCCTCTTGTGTGTCAAAATAAAAGTCGGCAAGGTCGACTAATGAAGATCATCTTGCGGCCAAAGTTTGGTCGGCATGATCTTCATTAAATCGACCTTGCCGACTTTTTATACTTTCAACTGGAAAAGTGTTGATTTTTGATCTAATTTTGAGTATGATTTCATACAACAGCTTTGCAATCCCCTTTTTAGAAGTGTTTGGGTCGTGTGCTTTCATTTCCGTTGCAAAAGATTTTCTCAAAACAAATTTTTTTCATAAAAAATCTTCCCAAATAAGTTCAATCAAAAACAAAATTTCAATTCATAAGTTTTAATCCACTCAATTAATCAATCTAAACTCAATTAATTAAGCTAATCAGATTTTTTAGTGTTAATTAAACAAGGGTATATTAGCCATTTAGAAAAATATATTGCTAAGGGGTGGCTTCTTTTACTTCAAAATGACCCTATTTTGTCTTATTGGGTATACCCCAATTAGTTTGGGTATACCCCAATCTCGCCAGGTTATTTTGTACCAAAGTTTTTTCTTTAGACACCATATCTCCAACTCCATTTAGACAATAATGCTAGATTCATTAGCTTGAGATTGCAAACACCAAGGCCACCCCTCTCTTTAGTTGTGCACCAAGTCCCAGTTAACCAAGTGAGATGTCTTTGCGCCATCCTTATATTCCCACAAAAAGTTGCGCATCTTTTTTCTAGAATCTTGATTACTGAAATAGGGGCCTTGAACAACGAGAAGTAATAAGTTGGAAGAGAAGATAAGATACATTTTAAGAGAGAAAGCTTACCTCCCTTAGATAAAGATATCCTTCTCCATACGGATAATCTAGCATCAAACTTCTCTATAATAGGATCCCAAATTCTTTTCGAGCCAGATTTTGCACCCAGAGGCATCCCACATATATAAAAGGTAGAAAATCGGTTGCACAACCAAGTTCTTCATTCCAAATAGATAGGTGGGAACATCTCCAACCGCAATTAACCTAGTTTTAGAAGTATTTACCTTTAGACCAGCAATGAACTCAAAGCAATGTAAAGCAGAAAACAAGTTGTGTATCTCTTCCTTTTTATTATCCACAAATAAAATAGTATTATCTCGCATAATGAAGGTGATTGACTATGATTCTTGTGGGTGGGAGAAGCCATTGAATAAATTTTGATTAGCCGCTCTATCCATGAATCTAGAAAAACCTTCCATTGCAATGTTAAACAACAGAGGAGAAACCAGAAACCTTGTCTTACACCTCTTGTACTAGTGAAATAGTAGAAAGAAGACCCATTGATAAGACCGAGAAGGAAGAATTAGAGTAACAAAATCTCAACTAATTACACCATTTCCTGCTGAAACCCATTTGATGTAAAACAAATTCAAGATATCTCCAATTTATTCTATCAAAAGCCTTCTCAAGATCAATTTTGCACACAACACCAGCATTTTCGGACCTAAGTCTAGAATCAACCAGTTCATTTGCAATTAAGGTACCATCAATTATTTGCCTTCCTTCAATATATGCACATTGTACCAGAGAAATAAGCTTATCCATAACAAGTTTTAGCCTTGTAGCTAAAACTTTTGCTATGATCTTGTAAATTCTTGTAAGAAGGCAGATAGGTCTACAATATTTTATTGTCTCAATATGATCCTTTTTAGGGACAAGAGTAATAAAAGTAGAGTTATGTTTAGTATTAATAGTACCTGTAGTGCAAAACTCATTCACGATACCCATAATATCTTCTTCGATGAACTGCCAACACTTTTGAAAGAAAATTATAGGGAAACCATCCGGTCCTGGAGCTTTATCATTAGCTAAGTCACTAATAGCACGCAAAACCTCATCCTCAGTAAAATCAGCTTCTAAGATGGAAGCTTCCGTAGAGGTGATAGTGTCAAACTCGATCCCCTCTAAATCCGGACTTATGACTTCTTCTTCTGAAAATAGAGTTTTGTTGTACTCCACTCTATGATCTTGTAGCCTACCTCTGTCACACACCAATTCATCCCCGATGTGTCTAACCACTCTATTTGGACCTGTCTGATTCCATGTTCTGTCAGACACCAATTACAAGGATTAATCTAACCACTCCATTTGGGCATATTAGTTTTCTTGGTTCGTATAATGGTTTAATCTGTTTTGCTCGATACAGTGGACCTATTTGTATCTATAACCCTATCACGAAAGAGTATGTTATGCTTCCTGAAATTAAGAGAGATTCTTGTGATCCTGATCGGTGTGTTAATTGGATGACGACATTTGGTTATATTTCTTCAACCAATGAGCACAAAGTTATGAGGATTATATTGGACATCATGTTTGTAGAAGTCTACATATATACTTTAGGGAGTGGAAATGGATGGAGAAACCTTGGGAAGTTCAATTGTGGAATAAGTCTATATCATGCAGAACGTGGTGTCTTTGCCAATCGAGCTCTTTATTTTATGGGTGGTCAATTAGGAACGATCTTATATTTCGATTTGTACGAGGAAAAGTTTTGTGAAAATCTTCCACCACTTCCTTTGACACCATACGGTCACTTGTATAATTATCATAAATTAGGGATTTTAGATGGGTTTCTGTATTTTGGTGTTTTGCAAGTTTCCAAAAGAAAAAAATGGCATGAGATATGGCTATTAAGAAAGACGAATGACAACCCTGACATGAAAGAGGAAGAGGAACACCGATCCTAGATTTGGAGTAAAGTGTTTAGGATCAATGAAGAAGACTTGGTAGCTGTTACGAAAAGTGGCGTTGTTTTAAGTTACTTTGATAGCTATCTCAACATCTCTGACACAAAAGCTTCAATCTCGAAAACGTTTGTGGAATTTAAGGAACGATTTCATAGAGTATATCCTCACAAGAACACCTTAGTTTTATTGAAATAATTAGGGGAAGAAGATGCAAAGATAAAGGAGTCAATTGAAGGAGATAGAAAGTTGTGAACAGGTTTCGTCTTTAAATGACAAGGGACCTTTCTGTGAACTTACTGCTATTAGCATCGCCTCGGTGAGTTTTAAATTTAAACTGTTGGTTATCTGTCTGTCTTTATATAATTTGATGCAACTTTGTGCAGTGTTACTTGTTTTGGGTTAAGTTATATCATATATTAATTGCTTTATTCACAGTGCATTTAGTTTATTAACTTGATCTTATTCGAATGGGTGAATGTGATGTATACTACAGTGACAAATCCTTGTCTGTTGGTGTTATAATCCCTATCATATTACAAAAAGTGGCATTTTGAACAAAAAACTACACCGGAGTTTGTTTTCATTCATCAATAAAACCTTCTTAAATTTTAATATGTAGATCAAAACTAAGATGGATATCATTAATCATGATAGAAAAACAATAAGATAAATCAATGACTAACGAAGATATAGAAGAAATAAATCTACATACCAAAATAATAATGGAAGGAGATGTTTAACGTGGTTCGGTCATCTTGACCTACTTCCACGGAAGAAACCCCTAAGGGTGAATATTATTGATATCCGAGAATATTAGATGATCTCGGGATTATTTACAATTACATAGAACTCTAATTTTATAGAGTTAAATTAACTAAAATAGGAATATAGTTATTCTAGGTAATTTATTTAACTTGGCCTTCACTTCATGTGCCTTGGTTGCACGGTAACTTGACACGGTCTTAACTTCACGGTACGGTTTCCTCGGACCTCCTCTGCTCCTCGGCTACTTGTGTGCGCATGTCTTAACCAAGTGATTGCCTCGGTCCTTCTTCACATGATGACCTCGGCTACCTTGTATATACATCGGCTACCTTGTATATACATTATATATACTCTAATACTACCCCTCAAGTTGGACATGTAGAGAAACGCAATGTGCAACTTGAACAATTAAAAATAAGGTACTAGGACTTGATTTGAACACAACTTGATATCTTGAACCGTTGATTATTAACCACGAGCTGCTGATAAAGTTGGTGATGAATCAAGTTGTAATATTTTGTGTCCCCGGATGAAATATACTCAACAAACTTGGATGGACCGTCTATAATCTTGACCTGGAAAGGCTTGGAGTGAACTCGGAACGTCTTGCAGTATAACCATGGAGAATACGGAAATAGAACTTCAAAGCCGTTGTGGGTAGGGGTGGGACTAGGGTTGGTTGGGCGGGTTAGAAGGCTTGGCCGAGGCAGACCCAAGCAAAGAATCATTTTCCTGCATCGCCCATCGAACTCGTGGAACCCATGGAGGTACTGCCCAAGTCCGCCCAAGTTATGTTCCTACGGTTGGCCCAAGTTTCGCTAGACATATGAGTTTGTTAATATGATAATAATAAATTTTAGTAATAATAAGATTTATTGCTTAATTTATCATAAATTTCCAAATAACTGAAGATTATTTACAATAATATAAACTTTTTTCATATTAAATGATTAATGAGATAGATATAATTTATATTTTCATTATTATATAAGAAGATAATATCTAAAATTACTCTAAATAGATAATGATACCAATTATAAAAATAATTTTATATAACTATATCATAGTTCTTCGGTTAGCGGGTTGTTTGGGTTAGAAATATTTAAACCCATGCTTTCCAAAATTTTACTCGGGTTTGTAAAAAATTTGCCCAAGCTTGCCCAAAGTTTTGAAATACGTTGCCCATGTCCGCCCAACGATCGGGTTGGGGCATGGGTTGGGCGGGTTAACCCATCCCGAGTCCCACCCCTAGTTGTGGGTACTTGTTAGGTGAAGTAGTTGAAACGTGGATGATGGGTTGGCTGAGATGTCGACTATACATCGAGTTGTAATTTTTCTGATGACTTCATGGTAGGCGTGAACTTAACTTGGACGAAATTTCCATATTCCCACTAGAATCGTACTACCGGTATTATGTGAGGAAGATAAAGATGACGTTGAAGCAGTTCAATATATGCACTACTATATCAACATCTAAACAACCATAGTTTAAATAAAAAAAAAATCATCTTGCAGTAGGTGAATGCACTACTATTTCATTAATATTGATTGTGTCTAGGTTATGCACTACCACAACTTGTTCACTTGGAGTTTCATTACAAAATGGTAGGCATGAGAATCAACTAAAACGAGGAACTAAAATTGAAATTATATCAAGTCCATGAAAATCAATAGACTGAAAACTGATAGTAGCAAGCAACTTGCTGGAAATTTGAAATTTCGTCTAGATATTAATTCTGTAAGAAAACAAGATTTGAATTGTTCTCGAAACTTCAGATTAATACCCAAAGAAACGATGATATGAGCACATGGAATAGTTAACCATGGAAAATTTTGATATGTGTACTTTGCTTGTGGGTTTAATCACCACAGGATCGTCCAACTATTTTGACGTAATCTACCTTGTGTGTGTTGACAAGCAAAGATACTAACACAACAAACAAAAAATTGAGAAAATAATTGTTGATGGGTTCATGATGATCAAAGTGAAAGTTGTAATTAATCTAGGGTTTTAGTTTGTGTTAATCTGACTTGATAATCCACGACACTTTTGATTGAACTAATTGCTAGAATACAAGAATGAACAAGGAATAAGCCCTCGTATGAAAAACAAAAGTAGTTGATATGATTAAATACCACAATTTTGGATTAACACCAAAAAGGGTGAGATTATGGGATTATAAGAAATAATGGAATAAAACAGCAACGACGATGATGCCAAAAATAGAGAAAATATCCCAAAGAAATTTGGGAATATTGGGGATATGCCCCAAAATCGACTGTCATCTTGGGGATATGCCCCAGGATTCCAATTTTCGGAATATGCCCCAACCGTCCAAAATTCCATCCAAACCGTAAGTAGTCAATATTCGCACACACTTAGGATCACATATGCGAATTAAAAGACAGATATACAATATATAAACACCTTTACAAGGTTCAGGAACATATTCAGACGAAAAAATCTCGAAAAAATTAGAGAGAAAGTTTGGACACATTTACGATAAATAGTATATTTAACGGTTCCTTGACGGAAACCGTTACTTTGGGGCATATTCCCAAAAACTGGAATCCTGAGGCATATCCCCAAGATGACAGTCAATTTTGGGGCATATTCCCCATTTTCCCAAGAAATTTTGTTGAAAAAATATCCCATAAACTTGAATGTAAGAATGCTAGGATATGGCAGAATTTTAGATAGAAATTTGGAAAGATTTGCAGTTAGCTCATGCAAATCCTTATGGTGCAAGGACATCAAAAGAAATAACAAAAATCTCTTCTGATCCAAGTACAATGATAGAAGCAGTTTGACTTGAGAAAGGACAAGATTTCATATACCAAACATACGGTGATGTGAACCTGACATAAGAAACATGTCTTGGCGTGATTCACAAGGATAATACGTTTGGAAAGAGTCGTATGATGAGAGCTCTAATTAACTGAGCTAAAATTCATCGATAGAGAAAGAGATTATTCTTGAAATATTAACAAGAACATATTGATGAAACCAGATGGGAAACTAATTAGCCATTAACCAAGAGATGTGGTGTTATAGGCCTACAGTTGATAGAGGAAACCCTATGTAAAGGTCTTTCGGTTGAAGAAAAAACAGAAAATGATAAGTATTCCGAAGACATAATTAATCAGATAACCAATACGTATGAAGATTGGCTTGGATAATCAATCACAGTTGACGCATGTGACGAAAAAGAAAAAAAAAAGCTTTCAAAGCTCTAATTGAAATCTTTAATTTGAAAGCGGAAGCAATAAGGATCAAGAGCGCATGGCTCTGATACCATCTTAAATTTTGATATGTAGATCAAAACTAAGATGGATTTCATTAATCATGACAGAAAACAATAAGATAAATCAATGACTAACGAAGATATAGAAGAAATAAATTTACATACCAAAATAATAATGGAAGGCGATGTTTAACGTGGTTCGGTCATCTTGACCTACGTCCACGGACGAAACCCTAAGGGTGAATATTATTGCTCTCCAAAATATTAGATGATACCGGGATTATTTACAATTACATAGAACTCTAATTTTATAGAGTTAGATTAAACTAAAATAGGAATGTAGTTATTCTAGGTAATTTATTTAACTTGGCCCTCTCACTAGGGTCGGCTGAGCATAGGCTAGCTAGGCGACGGCTTACTACGACCCCAAATCCTATCTATTTCCCATTAGGTATTCGATTTTTTTTTCTTTCTTTCGATCTTTTTCATTCTGATCTGATTTCCTATATAGTTCACTATACTATTTTTCTGTCCTGATACTTACTTCAATTTACAAGTTTTAGGGTTTCTCCTTCCATAATTAAAAAAATAAGAACAAGATTTTCACCAATGAAATCAAAGTAAATTTTACCATTTGACTTTAAATTCTTCTATCTAGATTCCACTTCCAAACTTTCAATTCAAAAATCCGCTGCCTCAAAAAAGAAAAATAAATTAACAATTCAATTTAGTTGTGGTGTATAAATATGGTGCAAGTGCTTCGAAAAAAAAATATGTTAAGTTGGGCGATCGGCAAACAACTAATTTTATAGTTTCTTATATCAACTTGAAAGTAATCCAAGACATGACGATACGGGTCCTGATATATAAACGGGCATGACTTATATGTAGAATTGAAACCTTTCGAAGTTTTAGCCTGCCCAAACAAGAAATGCAAAAAAAAATTGTTGATTTACTTAAAAGATATGGAAAACTGATATCTGAATGTATGTCATGCAAAATTTTATTGAAAATTCTAGCAACAATTGGCTTGTCCAAACACAGTTTGGAAGTTGATAGTGGATAAAGTTATTTCATATGATTTTGATTCGAAAATGGCAGGAATATCGATCTTTGTAAGATAAGGTGTTTTTTCGGGTTTTTTAGATGTCTGGGCCAATTTTATCATTTGATTATCGAAGGAGAGAAAAAAATTGGCCTACAGAGGCCCTGTTTCTCTAACTTCGCCTAGAGCCCCCATATAGTTTGCTGCGGCCCTGGCCTTCACTTCACGTGCCTTGGTTGCACGGTAACTTGACATGGTCTTCACTTCACGGTATGGCTTCCTCGGACCTCCTCTGCTCCTCGGCTACTTGTGTGCGCATGTCTTGATCCAAGTGATTGCCTCGGTCCTTCTTCATATGATGACCTCGGCTACCTTGTATATACATCGGCTACCTTGTATATACATATTATATACTCTAATAAACCTACAAGCAGTGTTCTCTATGATATCATGTTTCCATTCTGTCATTAACTTTTTGATTGTATCCTGTTATCACTTGTTACGTCATTTGTGTAAAAAGAATGAAAGATTCGCTGGATTACTTCTAAGCTCGGGTCTTGTATGTTTCTCTATATAGAAATCTTCTCAATACGTTGAGTTTGATTTGACGTCTCAAATGTTGCACAGAAAACGGACACTTTAGTTACTTTCTTTTTCTTTTATGAAAATTTGAAAATTTCAGAGGTTTGAGCAAGAAGGTCAGATTCTCTCATTTAGGAGGACTGGCGTATATGCTTTGGTCCTTGTCAGTTGTTTGTAGCCATTTGCAACTGTCCTATGGATACTGGTAACAGTTTCAAGGTTACTGAAAAAGAATTATGCAGTGCAACATCACGAAGAGCTCGAAATGCGTGAGATAATTTGTTTCGGGTAGCAGATACTCATTCAACAAAACTATCTAGTAGCAAGAGCTGACCCTGTTTGGAACAGCTTCATCCAGGTAAGAAAAACTTGTAATTTATCATGCTTGATTTTTATTTGTCTTTTGAGATATATGTAACCTAATAAATCTATAGCCACAACTGGATTAAGATTCAGTTCAATATCTCAAAGCTTCCCTTTCCGGATTTTAATTCCTAAAGGTGAAAAGAGAAATCTGCAGCTTAATGTTCAGAACTCTAAAGAACTTTCATTAACTAGCGGGTACCTCATAAATGCTTGTAAAGTTATATAATAACGTCCAACAGAAAGGGAAATATTTCGCTGCTGGATTTTCTTTTTTAAATTGGATATTGTGTTTCTCTATATTTAAATCCTCTCCGTAGTTCGGTTTTATCTCACGATTGTTGCACGGGAAAAAAAAAAACTCTGTAATTGTAATTGCGCTTTTGTATGTATGAAAAACTCAAAATTTTAGATTAGAGCAAGAGGGTTGCAGGAGCACTGAAGTACTGGTGTTTTATGTTGGTCCTGCTAAAGAATTTTTCAGTGCACTTGATGAAGATCTAGAGTTTGATGTGCATCATATACTGTGTTCCTGTTTGAGATACTCATTCAGCGTAACTCTCTACTAGTTCCAAGTTCCAAGAGTATGCAGTGTTTGGGATTAAACATGTAGTTTATCAAGCTTGAATCTTTTTTTGTCTTTCTGGAATTTGCTCGCATGATGAGGCTATGGCACAAGCTGAGTCAAGTTTAAGCCTGGCTGCTTGAAAAGTGAGGTTTTGCAATTTTCGCTGTATGGTAAATGATCGACTCGTGTAATGTTGCTATGGCACCATTTGTTTTGACATTGTGGGGCTTGCCTGGAGGTGAACATGAATTATACAAGGTTGGAATATATTGTCCTGGCATAACTTTTGCTTTATGAAACTCTATTACTCTTTTTTCGGAATCCTGTTTCAAGTAGGTTTGGTTAAATCTTGTAAGCCTGCGAACACTTGACCACGGGATTAAAAGTCACGCGCTCTACCACTGAGCTAAGTCGGCTATTTTTTTGCTGCTTCGATTCTCGAATTTGTATTTGGCGTTTTTTGAATTTTGCTCGTCCACAAGGATCGTGGTGAAAAACTTCCAAAGCAGTAAAATAAATCACTTCTGGCTACGTTATCTGAATTTTTCCACCATTGGGAACCATTAAATGAGAAATCGCCAAAATTAGAGACCATAAAAGTTAAGGATTTCATGATTAACTTCAGTCAAAAAAAAGGTATTTAATCATAATCCAAGTATGGCAGGAAAATTTAATGAAATTGTCCAAAAATAAGAAAACCATCACAGGAAATTTAATCAAATCCTGTTGGAATGACGCGTGAACACATTTTAGAGTTTTAGTATAAATTCCCCTCTATAGAGCCCAGATATTCACAAGAGAAAAATATTCTTTTTTTTTTTCCGCAGTAGAAGATGGAAATGAAAAGTATGAAATTCATTGTTGTAATGTTCTTGTTGTTGATGGGAACATCCATAGGGAATAGCAGTCCTCCAGCAAATTCCTTCTCAAAATGTTATCAAAAGTGTGTAGATCAATGCTGTTTGGGTCTGGGTGAGGAATGTCTAATCGAATGTGCCCCTAAATGTTCCGCTGATTGCATTCGGCCGTCTCCTCCTCCGCCGAGTGAGAACCAAGAATTCCCTAAACATTGATTGTGCTTCTACCAAATGCTATTATCAGTACTCCGCAAAACCCTTGTATGTATACTCTTGCTATTTTTCCTTCTTGCTTTTACCGTTTTCTTAACTCTTATCATATTCATGTCAATTAACTTGTGGTATTATTGGTGCTTGCAGGTGCAGAAGAGGTGGAAGGATTTTTTAATTCTTGCTCTAGCTAGCTGAGGGTTATCAAAAGTTGGGGCTGATAATCTGTTTTTATCTATCCTAATTTCTATGATGGTTACTTTTCCCCCTAAAAAAAGAAAATTCATTATTTGTTTCCAGTTTAATAAGCATATTTATAAATTAGTCAATATCTTTGAATGTCATTCCTTTTTTTAAATAAAAACATTTATGGATTTTCTAATAATTTAGTTTATGTAATAATATAACATTAAATAGGTGTTGATGTTTTTATGTTTCCTTAATTTAGGACTGGGAGAGAGTCTTTTTTTTGCTATTTTAATGGGATTTTCATGGTGTTGATGTTTTATCATTTTTTTGCTATTTAAGCATGAGATCTTTTTTTTTAGGAGAAAGTTTAAGATTTATAAAAAAAGTAAAAAAAACAAGTTACAAGGCCTATTACATTTTATCAATCACTACCTTCCAATGAGTTATCAAATCTGTAAAGGTTAAAAATTTGAACCATTGTTGTTTGTTTCCCCAAGTGTAGATCAAAAATTTAACCTCATTGATGACTTCCTCCACTGCCATTGGTCTCTCGCTTTCCATTACACGTCTGTTGCGTTCGTTTCATATAGCCCAAGAGATGGCAAAAATTATTAGTGGCCAAATTCTTCTTCCCCTATTACCGCCTCTTCCGAATTTCCAAGCGTCCATAGAGATATTCCTTCCTTGTACCCACCTGACATTCCCAAAAAAAGTAGTTCCAGATTTTGTGAGTGAAAACTACTTTCCATGCCAGCGCTTTAGGCGAGCGAATTAGGCGCTTTTTAGCGCCTCGCGGAAGTGTTAGGCGTTAGCCTAAGCGCCAAAGGCGACATATTCGACCAAAAGTCTAATTTCTAACTATATACTCCCTCCGTTTCTGGGAAAGAGATACTTTTACTTTTTCTTTTTAGGCCAAATTGAAAAAGTGAAAGTATCGTTTTTCCAAAAACAAAGGAGTAGTATTCTATTTTTCTTTTTCAATTGAAATTAACGTCAACGATTATATTATGGAAACATTATACACGTTATTGATGTGATTAAGTTTTGTTTAACAATTACAGCATACATAATATGGAAACTTCAATAACTCTGTTTCCTTAATCAATATTATACTCCAATCACCGGGTCCAGATCCCCGAGTCCAATTTTGTGCACACTCCTTTAAAGAGTGTGCACAAAACAAAACGATTTTATTGGTTGTTCTTAAAAGCCGTTATCTAAATAATAATTATTCATTTTTTTAATTTTAATGGTAATCCAAGAATGGTAACAAGATACTATCATGTCTAATAATACCTAAAATATAGGATCTTTAGTAAAACGGAGAATAGCGAATGAATCCCGATTGGTGCTTTATAAAATTTTCCCACGAAGAACAATACTGTAAATGTGCCACGAAAGATAAATGATCTCTGCAGTTCCACTACTCTAAAAAATTGCCCTAGACAGCAGGTGAGCCAATTGCTTGCTGGAGACTGGAAGCTCTTAGTCCCAACTTCCCAAGAGTTCCTTGGGTAACAAAAATTCGGTTGCTATTTTAAGAGAGTTGATAACTAAAGTGATCATAGCTTCTTCAGCTTTATGACATTATACCAACAGTAGGAGATTCATCGTATCCACATCAAAAGTCTTAAGACCAAAATTAAGTTTGCAGTAGTAATAATATCTTCCCCCACTAAAATTGCTCAAATCGGAAGAATATCAACAGTAAGAACAAAACCATCTTGTTACAATACTTAATTAGCGTGATGACCAATCATGATCATCATCACGATTTTGTAAAACAGAAACTAAATAAGAGTTTCCCTTTAATAGAAATACTAGATTTCTGGTAAGATTAGATATGATATCATTTTTTTTCCTTTTATGGATTAGAATTGAAATAAAAATAAGAAAATAAATAATTTTTGTTACTTACATAACTGGCTGTTTAGAACAGCCAATCAAATCATTTTGTTTTGTGCACAAGTGTGCACAAAATTTGACTCCAGATCCCCTGTACCTAAGTTCCATGTCTCCTCCTGTACCCTCCAATGAGAAATTGACACATGTAATTTGACAACTAAGAAATTAACGTCGTTAGCCCCATAAATGAAGCACGTTAATTAGTTTAATAAAGTAAAAATCAAAATATATAAACGGAAATGTATCTTCATCTTCCATCATATTTCGGTCTCTGGTTAACAGAAGTCTGAGATAGCTTAATTCAATTCCATCATCCTTCAAATAGTTATTGATTGACAATTATTTTGAGAAATTACAGAGGAAACCTATGGATTTAAGAACAATAGCAAACCGAATGCTTTAAACAGGAAAAAATAAAAATCGAAACTCGTAATAATTTTGCACAACTATGATGATTCCGAACGGTCTTCAAGATATGAATAATAGTGTCCCAGATGTTTCAAAAATGAAGATTTTATTTTTTGCTCGGTCAAAATAAAGTGAAGAATTTTATTTCATGGTTGATATATCCAAGTTATATTTCGACCAAAAAGATTGTTAAATTCAAGTCCTCTCTTGACGAAGAAAAAATCCACCATCTTTCAAAATGAAATATTTAATGTGGACCCAAGATAATCTGATGCAGACCTTCCTTCCTTCCTTCTTTATGTTTTTGGGTCAGGGTTTCACACAACAACGTTTTAATGGAGAAGCAGAATCCACGTTACTGTTAACAGCGTTAACCAAGTGAAAAGTATGTGCCACGTGGAGTGATATGGTTGGAAGGACATAGGGAGACAGGGAACTTGGGTACTGGGGATCTTGACCCCCAATCACCAGGAACAATTATCAAAATATATGTAGTAAGAATTTTAGACTTAATTAGCAAATAACCACGATTGAGTAATTTTGTGTCAGTTGAGTAATTAACGTGAATCAAGGAACTATAGACTACAGATGCTGGATTAGTTGTCATTTCCTAATCCATTAATAGCGGTTATGGTAACTTAATTTATAAACGGTGCAAATATATTGCTCTGTTTCCTTTTTCAGTATTATACCATCAATCACGGCTCACTTTGCGTGATCAAGAGATGGTAAGAAGTATAATATATAGGGGAATAACGTGATTTACGTGATTGATTTTTATTTCCTAACGAAATTATAGTAATCTGTTTTATGATGTAATTATTGAAACATTGGACTGTACAAAAATCAATATCGATAGGGGACTAACGTGATTGATGCAATTAGTATATAAATATATATAGAGATCATAGTCATCTCTGTTAATCTCTATATATCTTGCTGTAATTCTTTTCATATATATATATATGCTGCTCTTTTATTTTCTCTAACCTTCGCAAACAAAAGAAACATAGGTAATTTTAACCTTTTAAGTCAAAAAAAAAAAAAAAAAAACATAGGTAGTTTCGTTGCCATTTCTGGTTTTTCTTTTGATCGATTACTATTCAGGACTGAAACCTGAGTTGTATTAAAATCTATCATATAATAACAAGTGGTCGCCTAGGCATGAGGCGACGGGCTTGGCGCGTCGCCTCGCCTAGCGCCTTATACAACGTAGGGCTCTACCAAACATATCCTCCTCTCACACCAAATAGTGATTTCATTTCAGCTTTAGGCTTAGTTTGGTATTGCTGCAGCTTTTGTAGAAGTACTTTTCAGGCGTTGTGCGTTCTTTGTCTTTGTCTTTGTGAGAAAAAGCGAGTTTGATGTTTGGTAAAAATATTAACTAGAGTTAAAGTTGATTAAAAAAACAGTCAAAGTGTGTTTGGTAAAATATCAAATTCAACCATTGTTGTTGTAGCAAATGACAAAAACAGACATATCTTTGAAAATAGTTTTATTCTGTTATAAACGTGTAATTATGTAAAGAATATCTAGGGCAAATCATGTTTATTACTGGGATGCCCTTGTGTCTAGCCCTATAAATAGAGGCTCTAATGTTAGTCTATTATACACATCTAATGAGAATTCTATCTACTTCTTCTCTCTATTTTCTGTCTCCTTCTCCTTTTATAAGACGTTATCACGCACGTTGCTCTACAATCGTTTCTATTAGTACTAATAACAAAAGTGGAGATGGTGTTGATACAAATCCGTCCATCTGTGAACATTCAAAGAGAAAAGCCGACATCAAAATCTATATTTCACTTTATTTATCGTTTATTTTGTTTAAGTCATTATACATAACGTGGTTAAACAGTCCACTAACTTTGTTTTTCTCGTTTTTGTATTTGTATGTCCTTCGCCTTGGTTGGATGAAAGTCACACCTTGCAAAGCATCTTGGGGCACTCACTGCAAGCTATACATCTCACGGTGATAAGAAACCTTTAATGATGTTTATTTTGTACCATCTTCTTATTAGTATTGTTAGTTGAATCCCTAACTGATTTTTTTATGCTTATTATATACTTTTGGTTATGTGCTATGTGATCCTTCGATTGAAACACTTCTCTCGTGCTTGTGCAAAGACAAAAGGAATCATGTGTATGCTCGGTCAATATGGCCTAAGCATGATGGACTGCTCCTTTGTGGTGGATCTTATATTATTACACCACGAGAATATGGTTTTTCTCTTCTTCTTTTGGGTGCAACAAAACTCTTTTAGTTTAATCCTAAAAAGACCGGATCATAATTGTTGGACGGTGATCTATTTTATGGAATATATTGGTTTTGTTTTTCTCTATAAAAAAGAATCCACCGAAAGATGGTTTACGATTTCTATTCCCTTAATGAAACCGTGATCATCAAAAATTGGTATTTTCTTTCTTCTCAAATTTTATCATAGAGAAAAGAAAATCAAGCCATCAAAAGATGGTTTACGCTTTCTATTCTTTTAGTGAAACCGTAATCACCAAAATCAGTGTTATCGCAATTTAATTATCTTTACGGTAATTAATCACGTGCATGGTTGAAAAACCTACGGCCAATCAAGTTTGGTATCTTTGTCCATTAGATGAAGATCATGTGATTTTTTTATCTCGGTTTCTATTCCTTTACAAGAAACCATTTGTTTAACCACAAAGTGGATTATCCCTATGCGATGACCGACATGAAAACATTTCTTTTCCTTTTCATGAATCGTACAAACGAATCGGCGTTGGTATTCTCTATCGCTATATGAGATGCCAATATAATTTGATTCTTGTCTTTGGTTTCTATTTCTTACCGAAACCATGGATTTTTCTAAATTCAATAACGAAAAATGATTTCTTCATATTTCTTAAGAAGAAACATATAAGCCAACTAGATTTGGTTTTTCCCTATCGATCATAAAGGGATAAAATATCGTTATGGTATTTTCAATTGCTAACGCCAACAGAACACATAATTACTGCATTCTCAAGGGATATTGAGATATTTTTATCTTTCATCGCCGTAATAATCTCCAATATTTGGACCGTTCCACTTGTAGCCTGGAATTAATATAGTTCGACACAAAAGATCAATGGGTGCGCACCCGGCTTGTTAGCCTATATATCATTAGTCCTTGTAGTGACTAAATTGATCTTAAAATTTTAGTTTCTTTTGGAAAATAACGTGTCAATAATCTCAATCCAAATCTTTATCTCGTTTGCCTCATAATTCACGCAATTATTTGGAGATTTATTTACAAATTTTATATGTTTTTGGTTGTAGCCAATAAAATCCGTGGTTGATGTTTAAATTGTATAAACTACAATTTTTGGACAATTTTTTTTTATGACTTTGAAAGTCATTAATTACTGATCCAACTTGTATTATTGTTAAAATCGAGAATATATTATGAGTATATGTCCTTGATTGAATCGGATAATACTATATGAAACTTGTTTTCGTATATGAGATGACAATTTCCGCCTTTAATCGTGGGGAGACTCTATGCTATTAGAGGTCGACATTAATTAACTTAAAGGTTATATCACTTCTCTCATATCATAATCAAATCGAAAAAGGCTGCCATTAAATAGGCGTGAAAAATCTCATTTAGCTTTACAATAAGCTTATGCCGTTTGAAAAGGAAAATCCAATCACATCTAGCAAGCAATAGCATTTTTATATAGGCTACAAATATGCTCCAACAATATATGATAATGCGATTCACATTCTCAAAATTCATATCTTCTCATTTGAATAATAGGAGATTATAACGCCTGTGGGCACCGGTACCATTAAATTTTGAATTTTTCAAAGTTTGCATACATTTGGGAATTATGTGGAATGTAGTAAGCTATAAATTGTCGAATATTCGTTTATATTAGCTTCGAAATAATAAATGATGGTGGTTGTGAACCCCGACCTCTGCAGAGGGATATCGACATATGTGATTAGTTGGCATGTAATCCATATTAGATTGGATTATTAGAATTTCTCGATTAACGCAATTTTGGATCCAAGACTTAACACCTAAAAATTGCCAATCCTATTACTTACAAAGTTGGCGTAGTCGTAATGCGTTATACGAGAAATACGTTCGTTGTGAAAACGATTTGAGGGTTTTATTTTTGACCCTAGGATTGGTTCAACAATTGTTCTTCTTATAAGACACATTTAGCATGGTAGTCCTTGAAGGACTCGTATGTGGTCGGAGAACATATTCAAATTTGTAATCCTTGTAGGATTCAAATTATATTCTGGTAGCCACTTGACTTGATTATGTCAAGTTAACAATCCTTCATGTGTTTTTAGAGATTTGGTACAAAACTAAAAATCCGGATTAATTAGTTGATGCTATCAACTTTATGGGTCTTTTGAGGAGTCCTTAAAAACACAAAAATCCACGCTTTAGCAGCATGAATTCTATTTTTTTTTTCTCAAAACTGCAGTTGGAATTATGCTAGCTTAAACTCGTCTTTGAAATAAACTAGAGTTATTATTTTGATGCTTTTCTTTTGTAAAACTCATATAGTTGGGTTAGCATCCATATTTACGTCAAAAGTTGTACGCTTTTCCCTTTATTTCAGGTTTTATCCCATGTGGTTTTCCTGACAAGGTTTTAACGAGGCAACATCTCGTTGACGTTTGATTTTCTTTCAAAAATGTTGATATTTGTGCTCTTTTCCTTCGTCCAAATTTTTTCCCACTGGGTTTTATTGGCAAGGTTTTAGTGAGGCAATTTATTCAACATGGTGGTCATCCAAGGGGGAGTTGTATAATTTTGGTTATTTGGTGGATTCCCACCATTAACTAGGTCATTCTGTTTCGTTAGACCACATCAACATAAGAATCCTTAGGAATTTGGATATCATTCTGATCCATATAGGTATGATCACAAACTTTACTCACCTATGGTACTATAACTGCATATTGGCACTTTGGTGAAGAAACTACATCAACTGCTTTTGCAAATCATCTCCGAGAAGTTAGGAATCCAAGAAGCAAGTCCTCAATGTACTTAAAGAAGCGTGGAGACTCGAGAAAACTACCATTAGAAGACTAACACAAAAGAAGACTTCATCAACTTGGAAATTTATCACGAAAGCATTGCTATCTCCAAACATTCAAGAAATTCGTTTACCGAAATTGGCTCGACTCGGAGATTTGCAAGCCAAGATTTAACTAAAGTACTTATCAGGGGGAGTATCAAATTAGAAGGTATGTTACTGGACTATCACGTTGTACTCTTTTTCCTTCATCAAGGTTTTTCCCATTGGGTTTTCCTTGTCAAGGTTTTAATGAGGCAACATTTGCTTGTCCAAATTTTTTCTAAGTTTTCTCAATTGTACTCTTTTCCATTCGATCAGGTTTTGTCCTTTTGGAATTTCCTGACAAGATTTTAATGAGGCAATTAGCTTAGACACAATGTCATCAGGGGGAGTGTTATAAACGTGTAATTATGTAAAGAATATCTAGGGCAAATCCCGTTTATTACTGGGATGCCCTTGTGTCTAGCCCTATAAATAGAGGCTCTAATGTTAGTCTATTATACACATCTAATGAGAATTCTATCTACTTCTTCTCTCTATTTTCTGTCTCCTTCTCCTTTTATAAGATATTCGACTTTATTGAAAAATATTTTTTTTTACCTTTCAATATAAAGTTCTGTATGACCCTATTTAGTAAAGATTGATAAAAATTATGTATTTTTAACATTTAATAAAATATTATTATGACAAAAAATATATATAATATTAAATTTACTAATTGTTACTATTATTATGATTGTTAAAAAAATTATTTTACATAACCACTTTTTAATATATATATATATAATTTTCAAACAAAAATTCAAACTAAAATTAATTACTAATTATTTAATATTTGTCTATATTTTTATTATTGATAAATGAAATAGTTTGAAAATAAAAACTAATAATATTTAAAGACTAAAATATAAGAAATTTGATTGTATATAATTTAAGGGTAACCTTTGTCATTTTTAAAATAAAATAGGGACAAAAAAGATAAATCATGCATTAAATTTAGGTGGGACCAAAGCTTATGGTTTTGTAACTTTAAAGAGTGTGCACATAACAAAACGATCGTATGGGTCGTTTAAAACAAGCCGTTATCTATTTTATTTTATTTTATTAAAATTTGATTTTAATCTTAAAATGGTAATGAGAATATATTCTACTAATTTATCACCTAAATTATAGCGCTTTAAACATAGGAAATAGTTAGTTTGATGAGTCATCTGGTAGTTTAGATTTAGAATAACAATTTTACCGAAACTTCGCATACTAAGTGTTAGTTCCGGTATCAAACATACATTGCTGGGAATTCTTCCAACGCACACGATAGATTTTCCTTACCTAATAGTTCATATGTATTCCGCTGTAAAATCAATAGTATCCATAAAATTATAGGGAAAATATGACATACAGATCCAAGTATATATATAGATTAAGGATTACTAGTACTCAGGTTACTTCATTGGAAGAGAGGATGATACGAGAAAGATAATAAATACAGTATGTTGTGGTTTAGTCATATTAGCGCAACTAGTCTACAATATCTTAGATCATTGCTGGAAACAAGTACCACGCCCTAATATCTTTAGCATATTATGATTTCTTGGTATACAAAGTGCAAGGAGTGTTTGAATGGCAAGAATTATCCACTTGTACTAGATAATGTAAGGAGTGATGATATTGAGAGATGGGAGAAGAGAAACTTAAAATTCCGATACATATTGATGATGTTCACCATGGAAGGATGATCTTAGTCAATAAATGGATTATCAGTATTTCCTATTTTTAAAATTCTATATTTTTGGAAATGATTAAAGATGATATATCCCCTTACCATTTTTAGGATTAAAATTAATTTAAAAAATGATAATTTATCAAACAATTAACGGCTTTTTAAGACAGCCAATAGGATTGTGTTGTTACGTGCACACTCTTTAAAGGAGTGTGCACAAATTGGACTCGAATTAATTGGCTGGTAGAAAAAAAAAAAAAAAAAAAATTAATGATAATTAATTATGGTAGAAAATTTTTAATGGAATTATCCACAAATAAGGCAAAATAAGATATACATAACAATGAATTCTCCTAGAATGCCGCGTGAACACACTTTAGAGTTTGCTATAAATTCCCCTGTAAAGAGCCATGATATTCACAAGAGCCAAGATATCAAAGTAGGAGAAGGTTATTAGAGAGAGGAGGGAAAAACAATCTTTTCACAATTGAAGATGGAGATGAAAAGTGTCAAGTTTATAGCCATAATGTTGTTGTTGTTGATGGGAACCTCCATAGGGAATATGAGTTCTTCAGCATATTCCTTCTCGGAAGAATGTTATCAAAAGTGTGTTGATAAATGTCGTTTAGATCTGGGTGATAAATATCTAGAGCATTGTAACTCTGTATGTTCCGATGATTGCACACTCCGTCGTCTCCGTCTTCGCTGAGTGGAGAACCAAGAACTCCCTAGACATCGATTGTGCTTCTGCCAACTGCTATTTCCCTTTCCTACTTTTACCTTGTTCTAATCTCTTGTCATATCAATTATCTTTTGGTGTTATTGGTGCGTGCAGGTGGAGAAGAAGTGGAATAATGTTTAAACTCTTACTCTGGCTGCGTGTAATCAAAATTTGGGGCTCATAATTTTAATAAGCAATAAATAAATATAAATGAGATTTTCTATTTAATGTTGGTGTTTAAGTCTTTTATTTTTACCATTTAAGCTTGAGATCCGGTTGCCTTTTGGTTTCCCGGTATCATGAGTCATATCCCTTCTGACATTCATAACGCGTTTGGATACAAATCTGCTTCTGACTTCTGCTTCTCCAGAAGTAGAAGTCACAAGCAGAAGTCAAAAGCAAAACTATTTTGTTTCATAAAAAGTTGATTTTTCTGCTTCTATAAGCCGTACTGAAATATTATTGCCAAACTGACTTCTGACTTTTCGACTTGCATAAGTCGAAAAGCAACTTCTGTGTGTACATCCAAACGCGCTATAAATATATACTTCCTCTGTCTTTTTTTTATTTGTCCTAATTTTTACTTTGATTTGTCTTTTTTATCTGTCCGTCCTGTTTATAGATATATTTTTTCCTTAAATTATCAAATATATCATTTATATTATATAATTATAAAATTATTTTTAATATAAAATTAATTCAAAATCTTAAATATTATCACCATATATAAGAAAAAAATTTATTCAATATCTTTGTATTAATTGTTACTAGTATCTAACCCATGCTACGCACCGGGGCGGGTGGGATCGGCAATTTAACGTGGCGGGGCTTCTCCCCGCACTCGTGGACAAATGCATTAATTTTTATTTTTTTATATAATGTGTAATTAGTTTTATTTTTAAAGGGATGGGAAACTTTGATACCTTTAGGTGTCTAATTATTTGATGGTTTAAATTAGGTATTAGAAATTTATGTTCATGTATTGGTTTCATGGGAAGGTATTTTAAATTAAATTTTATATGTCTATATTTATTTGCAATTGAATAAAAATATACGCTTATTCAATTATTTATGTTGAGATTTAAGAAGTTGATCAATGCACCCAGTTTACGATAGGGGTTCATTTTATGTTAGTAGGAATAGCGCCTAGATTTCACCCCTTATCCTTGTCTAGTATGTAAACACGGTCGGTGGGATCGGCTAATTTAGTGTGGCGGGGCTTTGCCCCGCATCCCATGGTCAAATGCATTAGATTTATTTAACAGTCTTTGATTATTTTGATCTTTTAAAGGGATAAAGAACTCTGATACCCTTTAGGTATCTAATGACGTGATGATTCAAATTTGTTATTATAAACCTAATTAAATCCATGTATTAATTTTATGGGCATATATTAAAATAATTAAAAAGAAATTGACTTCGTAAATTTTGAATTTAAATTAATTAAATTTTATAATACATATAATTATTTGCAATTGAACATTTTTTATGCAACCTTTTCTTTATTAACAAATTGTCTTATCCAACGACTTTATCAGTAAAAAATTTGGAAGATATATATCACATGCATATTTGTGAAATGCAATTTTCAAAAGAAAATAAAAAAAAATGTGAAATGGAAGAAGTATGCATGAAGTGTTATTGCAGACATAGCTTTATTTATGTTGAGATTTAGAAGTCGATCAACGTAACAATACTATGTTGAATCCAGTTTTGCATAGAACCTTGTCAGCATTACATGTTCGTTCGTGGTGTTTGAACTACTGCTTAAGCATAGTTGCATGATAGATCTTAATATGCCTTATCCAGAATGGGAACTGGCCCCCAAGAAAGAACGCACTGTTAATTATAAGATTCGCATCCAATTAGTTTGAAATCGCCGCGATTGGTTTTGGTTTTCAAAAAAAAAAATTAAAATAAACTCTTGGTGAATAATAATATGATTCAAAAACGGTGTGTTGAAAAATAAATACTCATGATATCTATAATCTCCATTAATAAGTAAACACTTCATTGCATTCTTTATGTATCTCGACCAACGATGAATTAGAAAATCATGTGCGGGTGCATCGTTTTTCGTTTTTTTTACATTTCATCCGACTTTTTAAAAGATTCTGACAACATCTGCCGATTATCCCATATGTGAATCTTACTTAACTGAACCCATTTCTTGCGATCGATGTTTGATCCCATATGCGAATCTTACTTTTTAAAATAAACATTTCTTCCTTCCGCGGCAAACAACGGAAACTTCAATTTCATTTTTGCCCACTGAGATGAATTGATTGGATGACGCATATATTCAGATGAAACTTGCGCTCGATCGTGCCACAAAATGGCGTCTGATATCCAAGGTAGAGAATACATTTTCTTTAGTTTTTCGTCTACAGGAAAGTATCTCAGCACTTTACAAGGTTCATTTGTCACCACAAGACCATATTTGGTAGCTTTCGACTTAAACCTCGGAGTTTTTCATATCGGACACTCTATTAAATCCTCATTCTCCTCGTAATACAGAATACAATAATTTTCACAAGCATGAATAGCCTTCGCTTTCATCCCTAGATCCTTAAGCATTGACCTCATAGCATCATAGTTTTTGGGAAACTTGTTAGGTTTCGGAAGCCACTCTCTTAACAAATCCAACAAACTGTTGACACAGTTACCCGAAATTTTATAAGTTTTCTTCACATTATGCAGTTCTACCATAGCAGAGAGGATTGTGAGATTGTCATCACACCTAGGGTATAACTTCTCTGCCGCTAACGATTTGTACCTATTATAACGCTTCTCGACATCTGGATCTTCTAAGGGTGATTCTCCAATTTGTGTTCCATCATGGTCATGATGAATACCAAAGGAAGAGTCAATAAAATCATTCAAATTCAAACAATTTGATTGCTTATCGTGCGTTTTCGACTCACGGCCTTCCCTTAGAACGACTTGTTGAAGCACCATCCTTTCTCTCACCATGTAAGCTCCAGGTGGTGTATGTCTTGTCGACACCATGCTCAAACAGATGGGTCCTAACAATCGAGAATCCAAGTGGATGTCTATTTTCACACTTCCTACAAGGGCAAGCACACGTTTTTTTCAGAAGTACCATTTGCCATTGCAAAATCAATGAATTTTCTAGCCCCTTCTCTGTATTTTGGGCTATAAATGTATGTTATACGCATCCAAGATTGATCCACAAAATTTGACATCCTACAAACAAGTAAAGTACTATGTCTTAGTAACCTAAGTTTATCAACTAAACCTAAAAATGTCACAGATTTATCAACACACCACAATAAAATACAATTCACAACAACATCAATTTCTAAAACTAATAAACCCCAAATGTTGAAAAACTGTCGATTAAGAAAACAATAAAAATAAATACCTTACTAATTAGCTGAAGATAACCCAGTAGAATCGATAGATTCAGAAATTTTAATCAAACTCAATCCTTATGTGATAACTCGATTAAGCTTAAATCTTTAATGAAATCGACGAGTCATAGAAGAATCGGTTAAATCAATTTTGTTGATGAAGCTTCCTGCAACTGAATCTCAAATTGAATCTGATGAATTTTCTGGTGAAATCGATAATGGCCATGCGGATATACCAAGAAGTCGGTGAGGTGTGAAATAAATGGAGGTGAAAGATATAAGATGTAGTAATGTCTCAACCGTTTTGCTATCAACGCATTAAGTTGTTTATCTACCTCCCAACTTCTAGACATATTAAATGAAAAACTAATTTCAGATGATTTTAATTTTGTTTTTGGATTTTAATTTTGTTTTCTGATTTTCGGTAATTAAAATGAAGAGTTATAATGGGAAAAAAATGTTGGAGAAAAAAGCCAGAATCGTTGGGAGGCTGGGTAGCCCTTGAGTGTGAGATGAAATTGGGAGATGATAGTAGTAATAGAGGCGCTAATAGTAGTAATGGAGGGTAACAATGTAACTTGGCATTTTAAGTTGAGTATAGGAAGGTAATTACCCACAACCTCTCCGAAACTCAGAATGAGATACCAATTATTGCAACGATTATCCGACGTTACAAAGTTTCCAACGTCGATATGACGTTATTGAATAAATATCCTTTACAAAACCGGGCGTTACAAAACCCCTGATTTGGTGTAGTGGTTTTTGCTGTTGTAAACCAAAAACAACATCAAAACAAATATCATACATATTGATATGTAGTGTCGAACAATATCAAAATATTAACAACATTACAAACTACCAACACTACATACTTATATGTAATTTAACCCAAAAGTAACACTACATACTGGTATTGTTAATCTACCAACACTACATACTGGTATCCTAAACCAAAAACAACATCAATACAAATATCCTACATATTGATATGTAGTGTCCAACAATATCAAAATATAGAAAGGTTTTCATATAAGTTTTTCCACATGAGAATCTACTAACACTACATACTGGTATTGTTAATCTACCAACACTGCATATTGTATTCAACAATTTTTCTAAAAGTATCAATACATACCACAAGTTTGCACATGCAGAGTTGTTTACATGTATGACTAAAAATAGAACATATTAGTATGTACTTGAATATTTAGCTTTTTCCAGGATTACACTTGATTCTTTGGCTGCTGGTGAAGGAGTACCGTCGTTTTCATTCGTTTTTATTGACGGAGGAGTGACAGATTGAGAAGATTTTGACATGCTTCTTGTTGTTGGTGAATTTGCAGCGGTTTTTATTTTTATTTTTGTTGTTGGTGAATCAACGACAGTTTTCTTTCTTGTTTTTGCCGGTGAAGGAGATACTTCTGTGATTACTTCTCTAATTGTTCATTTAATTTCTCTTTTAGTAACCATTTTTTTCAGATTGAAATTTTCTGGAATGGATTAGGGTTGCTGAAAATGGATCTAGGGTAACACTGAATAAGATTTGATTTCCAGTTTTTGGTTCTTGATCGTTTTTAGAGATGATTAAGCATGGGGTTTAGTTCGATTTTGCTGGTGGTGCTCTTGATTGAGAAGAACGAAGGAGTTGTGGTTTGTTGTTACGAAGAAGGAAGAAGAATAAAGGAGGAGGAGACAGTTAACTCCACGCGTGAACTGGTGAGGGCAGGCTAGTAATTTCATATATTTTTAAACTTTTTTGGACCACCGGATAAAAATTGTACCCGCTTGACTAGCCACTAACCCGGGTCGAGTTTAGTAGACTAAACACCAAATTTCCCATTATGAATTCTTGATCTAGAATAATTTTGGGCCTTGTTTTACAAGGGACCCTTGGGCCTTATCCATAAGAACGCTAGAACCGGTTCAGGTATCAAATGGGTCTCATCCGGGTCACACACCTAGAAATTTTGTCTGACCTTTTGATTCTTCTTCACAGGATCCACCACACCACACATATCCCAGTCCACACAAAGAAATATCAGAAATAGAATCAGACTTCCATTCAACTTAGCAAAAAAATCAGGGTTTTAATGGATTTTCAGTGAGACCCTTGATGGAGATTTTCACTACATATTAAGAATTTCCATAAAGTCTTGATTTTTTTCAGCTCCATCAATGGCTGATGTTCTTAGTTTATCTCTTCACTCACTCAATTCTTCTTCTTCATCATCTCTTTTTGTTTCTTCCTTAGTTAGATTTTCCACTTCACTACAACCTGTTCTAAGGAGAGTTTCAGATAAAACTGTTTGTTCTTCAATTGGAAGTTCTTCAGCTGGGTTTCCTCTTGTACTTCAGCAACAAAAAATGGTTTCTTGGAAGGTAATTTGTAGAATCTGGTTTCTTTGATTGATAATTAGCGTTCAATTTTGAAGTTCATTTACTTGGAATTGTGTTTTTAACCATTATCTAGTACAAAATTTGTAATTTTAATCAATTAGATCTCTGATGTCTTGAGGTGTCTTCAAATGTTGCTGAATTTCTTGTACAGTAAATGTTTGTTTATTGTTCAATGTATTGCTGCTTTAGGTACATGCAGGTGTTGCAGAATCTGAGGGCCCAAAATGGTGGGAAAGAAATACGAGTCCAAATATGATTGACATTCATTCTACAGAAGAGTTTTTAAATGCGTTAAGTGAAGCAGGAGAGAAACTAGTGATTGTTGAATTTTATGGCACTTGGTGCGGTTCTTGCCGGGCTTTATTTCCCAAGGTGACTTTGATATAAAAGAAAACAACATTTTCTTAGATCCATAATGGTTGCACACGCCCTATAATTTTGTGGATCTTTCAGTTTTGCAGGATTGCTCAAGAACATAAAGACATTGTATTCCTTAAAGTGGACTTTGATAAAAACAAACCAATGTGTAAAAGTTTGAATGTAAAGGTTCTACCATTTTTCCACTTCTATCGCGGTGCAGATGGACTACTGGAATCCTTTTCATGTTCACTTGCAAAGGTAAGTTAATGTTTATGCAACCCTTTAATGAGTCTATGTTTGCCTCTTCATTTTATAACTTAAATAAGTGCTGCAACCTTTGGTCCTGGGTTACGGTAGGTATAGAAATACTATCTTTAGTTGGTTGTATCAATTAGGTTCGAATACAAGATTTTTATGAAACTTGAAACCTTGGAGACCACCACATGGCGACTTTAATGATTATCAAGATGTTTGGCCTATTTTCGTCAATAAATCCCGCCGTTCATGACCGCCTAAACTCATAGTTTGTTTTTCCACAACTTGCAGTTTCAGAAATTAAAGGATGCTATTGCAAAACATAACACCGCTCGTTGTAGTATTGGTCCACCTGTAGGTGTTGGAGAAATTACCTTTCCTGAATCTTCTCCCCCTGCTCCAAAGGATGAAGCAGCAGAAGCTAGTTCAAGATAGCCCACCTGTCCTACCCTTGCCATTTTATCTTCCCTTGTCCAGACGCGTGGATCTTCATTCATTTCATGTTAGCTTATCTAAACCTAATATGTATATTTCAGTTTTATTTATAGTCGAATTTGATAGGAATTCAGAATCATTGTTCTGCAACATTCTTGTCATTGTTTTTCCATCTGTAATCATTTGTATCTCAAACTGGTTTTATTGAAATGGAAATGTCCTTCCTGTTTGTGATCCTTGTTTCCGTTGACACTACTACTACTGCAGGATCATTTTAATGAATTGCTATTAATATTTATTGTCTCTAACTCATGGTAATTAAGAATGTACAAATGGCAGAACAGTTAGCTCCCTGCAAATACTTAATATGTACAGATGGCAGAATAACTAGCTCCTGGCAGATAATTATATATGAGCATTTTATTTGTTTTTATCTTCAAAAGAATGTTGACCTAGGAGTTGCTGAATTACGTGGTATGAATGTTGGTAAAATCCTTCTTACTATGTATACTCTAATAATATTATGTGGTGCAAACTGCTGGTAGAACCATTGATCTCTTTCCTTTGATGGGGGTTGTGGTGTCAGGGAAGTTGCCTCCATCTTCAGTAGTATCTTCAATTGAACCATCCTTCAATACATTTATCGGATAAGTCACCAAATGAATACCTTCCATGTCTGCTACCTCTTCTGCACTGTAAACACTCCACATCTTGTCTCCTATGGCTCGTACAGTCCTCACACAGTCCAAACCGTGGGGCTCAGTGAAGCAGTGCTCAACACAATTGGTATGCTCGTACCAGAGTGACATCCGGTAAGCATGAACATCCCCATTACCCTGTTTGTTTCCTACATATTTTGGTTGGTAACATCCTATTGCAATCTCTGTGTCTCGTCTTCCATCCATTGATCTTTGGTTGATGTTTGCAGACCCAATCAAGATATAAGTGTCATCAACTGAAAAACGCGCAGCAAGAAAGAATCAGAGATTGAATAGAAATCAGCACTTTACCTAAATGATGCATAATGAGTCTTACCAATCATAATCTTGGAATGAACATAAACCATGAACCTCCTATGCATCTGGGCGCTCCAGTATGGTGTATCAGGTTGGGGAGAATGGGGAGGTACAAACTCCTCTCCTTCCTTCTTCTCTCTGTTGGCAAGGCAGAAAAAGTTCAGGTAATCCCTTGGGTGCAATAGTTCACCGCTCTCTTGGATTGCCTCTCCTATCAATTTGTACATCATGCTCATCGTTTGTCTTGTCCAATAAAGCATCTCCTGAACAGGTTCGCTATTTGGTAATCCTTCTGGCCGCATAGGTATCACTATATATACAGCAAATCTTTCTTTTGCTTTAATCTTCTTTACCACCTTCAGAGCAATTTCTACAGGGATCAAATTATTGCAGCCACAATTTCTATCTTTCTCCCACATGTGGCAACCTCCTATAAAATACTGGTTCTCGATGTAAATAAACCTCTCTGCACGCCTGATTGCTTCTACATATGCTTCATGGATGCTGCATTCCACTGCGATGTCGTCTGGCAAAGACACTGAAACCCTATCAATTGACCTGAAGACTTGAACTTTCCAATTGGCTACTTGATTTTCCACTTGCTGAGGTTGAGAACTACGTAATAAATTTGGAATGTCGTTTGTGTGAATAAGAAGAGAAGGATTGCATTGTTTGGTCCAGCGTTGCTCAAAATTGCTCAACACATCCCAAGCTGCTTCACCAGTGAGGCAAGCATGAGCATCATGCCAGGGTTCTCTGGGTCCACCTTTTTGGAGGCAGGCACCAGCTATGCTGGTTTGGTAGAAATCCAGAACATGTGATTCATTGTTAAGTGTTCGAAACAACGAATGATCTTCTGTATCATAGCGTCCATCACAGAGATCCACGCCACCGATGAAACTCGTAAGTTCTCTACTACTACTATTAATGTACTTGTTACCAAATTTGGCTGATAGAAAATTTGCTTGAGTGTCCACGGTTATGGTCTTCTGATGGTGAGCGAAGAATGTTGGGAAATCATTGTGTAATCTGGGGCACAATCTGCATATAACTTTTGATTGTTTGAAATAATCTAAAGCATCTTCATCATGGGTACCCATCACTCCTTTATTCTTGATAAATGGTAATGATGTTTCATCATTCCAAAGCATGATTCTCACAGCAACTCCTTCATCTGCCTTTTGTTTTAACAGTTCCCCGATCTTTACTCCTCTTGCTTGTGGGATATCAGCTTCATTGTCTCGAACCTAATAAGAAAACATTGGATCAGCAAAAGCAGTCAATGGTAGGTATGTATAAATCAGCATTCAATCCTACTTACCAACACCATTTTAGGATTGAAAGACCATCCTGCTATATAAATCAAATGCTTAGCACCATTAATGGCCTTAAAAACATCCACCCACAACTTTCTCGGGCCTTCTCCGTGAAAATCTACTGGTGGTTGGAAAGTAGAGTGATGGTGAACATCTTGATACAGTATGACATTGCAGTTAGATCTCTGAGGAAAACTAGCATTTTTAAGTCCCTCGAACTTGTCATGATTCAGTACTTTATCCCAAGTTGGTTCATGATTTGCATGTTTAAACCATAGCATGAACTGAACCCTTAGCTCAGGGTTTGGTTTTCCTTTCTCCGATAAGGTAGGAAAGTTACCCTCAATTAAGGTTGAGTCCTCTAGCATTTCACGAGCAGAAATATGAATCTTTCCCAAAGTTGACCCGCACTGGGTCTTCATTGTTATAGTAATTGTTGAATCTGCAGGATGAGCACACAGGATTTGGAAGGTCTGATTCCATGTTCGGTCGCTAACTTGTTTTGTCTCTGCTACTTTTTTCTCGTTTATTTTGATTGTTATATAGGTAGCCTTCTCACCTAAACATGCACACTGAGATAAGAATTTGTTAGAATATGACAAATCTGAATATGACAAGAATGAATCAGATGATTGAATATGACAAGAATGTGTTGATTTACAAATCTGAAGGTTGTAATTGCATGTGCGGATAAACATTTACTTACATTGAAGGGAAACACTGGTACGTACGGAGTTGCGTGGAAAATGGTAGCTTCAAGGGTTCCATGGAAGAACTTATTCTGCTTAGACTCCTCTGACATTATAATTCGTCCTTCAAATCAATCTGTAGTTTTTGAATGAAGAAAAAGAAGCGAATTCAACTGGTTGCGCCTTGTTCTGGTATGTATTATGTTGAGTTTGATGAAACTTAGAGACCAAACTGATTTGGTTTTATAGAAACCTTAGAAACCTGACAGCAGAATGAAAAAAGGTTGGCAATTTGGAGGGAAAGAAGAATTGTTGCATTTTTTCAGTTTGTTATGTCTTAGACACAACCTTCAAGTATATCTTACTTTACTTTATGTATTGCATCATCTCTGCATTCAACTTAAATAGAAATCAAACTTTCTCATTTCCCATAAGAAATAAACACATACTCAATCAGAACCACTTGAACCCAGACAATACAGATTTAATACAACTTTTCTGATGGATCAAGCAGAAGCCCAAAAGTTTTTGTACTATTTTTTAGGCCATTTCCTGTTTGAAACTGATTCCAACTGGTCATAAAATCAGCAATACTTCTGTACATACCACTCATATAAACAACACAAAAACAACCTCCTAACATAAGATGGGCTCCGCAGTCCTTGAATTTAGCAGGAGGTCCACTTTTAGGTCCCACAATTGGAAATTATGTTAGAGGTTGTTTTTGGGTTGTCTAAATATGTGGTATGTTTAGAATTTTTGTAAAATCAAATAAAAAGTGAACAAAAGTACTCCGAATCGGTTTATTGAATTTTTTGTAATAAAATGTTTGTATTTTTTGTAACTCAACCGACTCATCTAAATTTGATTCATCCGAATCGGACTCATTGCATGTAAATCTGACTTATTCCATCTGATTCATTACTAAATAGTCGGTTTATTGAATTCTTTTTGAAACCATTATCTATGACTTATTACATCCGGCTGAAAATTAATAGTTTATTAAACTTTTGAATTTATTCACATATGTGCCCAAAGAATCAAATACAAAACTAAAATACATCTGAGTCAGATTTACGATCCAAATTAGACATTGAAACGAACAATCTGACATCTGATTCGAGTCAAGTCATGTTCAGATCCAAACAAACAAGGTAATGATAAATCTTATCAAGTCGACATACATGTATTGAATAAATGTCCCTATGAGGATGGTGATGACTCATGCCGTGACTCACGCAACAAAACAAATGGTGCTAACTCTCCTGTTAATTCTTGTCTTTAAGGCAAGGCATCATGAAAAGATTGTGAAGATATTATTTTTCTTTCAGTTTGCAAATTGCTTCACACTTTCTCTCAACTCAAGTCATTATCATTACATGTTTATTACGCTAATACTTGGTTTAGTTGATTTTTCTGATTTTTTTTTGAGTGGTGGTGGGTTATATATTTCAATCATAAAATCCAGTCAACAAAATACACAAATAAGATAATTATTACTTGAAAGAAGAGAAAAAATGAAAAGTAAAAAAATAAAGAACAAGAAAATCTTTGACTTCGTAAATTCTCTCATTCCCTTCTTTTTCTTTTGTTGTTCTTTATGTTTTGATTCTATTTTTTTTTCTTCACTTTTTTCTAGGTTTATTACATCATTCAAAATTTTCGAATATGTCATTTTTCATAGCATTGGAAAATTTATTCCTGAAATCTTTTCGTAGAGCTCAAATCTCACTTTCACAAACAAAAAAAAAAGATTCTGATTTTGTGCTCACTGTCTGATAAAATACTAATACGATATTTTGATTTATTATTTACATAGTAATTTTGTTAGATATACAATAATAATAAAAAGTAAAATTTACATGTAATGAAAATATAATTTAGAAAGTGTGCAGAAAATCAGACTCTTACAAAATGTAATAATTTTCTCACATATACCATATTACAAGAAAAATATCCTTCCATAAAGACGGCCAATCATATGTATTTAGAATTAGAAGACCTACATCCTTGTTGCTAAATAAGGAATTCACCATTTTTGACTAAATTCTTTCTCCAAAATAGAATGTTAATGGATGAATAACAATTGATTAGAGATAATTTTCAATTTTCTTATACCGCAGTCAATAACGGTCAATAAAAGTCAATGACAGTCAATCATGCAGTTCAGTTCTCCACCAATTAAAACCTAGTGTTTTGTCTACCCATGTTACAAATGAGTATAAAGTTTCTCACCAGAACAAAATAATGACACTGATTAAAGAAAAGCTCTCCTGATTTGACTCATTGACCCCTCTATTCACCTAGACTTTCATGAGCTAACTTTTTTTCTTTCTTTCATCACTTTAAACAAAGAAAGGAGAAGTGTAACTGCTCAATTATGCTCCCCAGGTCTCAATATTTCACTCAATCTTATCTCATCTTGGTAATCCAAACAAACCCATTTCCACAATTTCTTGTTTCTTTAGTTCAATTGATGAAATGCATGCCAATTTTTTGAGATTTTTTTTGATTTTTTTCATTGAGTAATTTCATGAATTAGCTTAATTGAAAGATGGGTTCTTGTTTTTGATTCATTTAATTCGTTCTCTACCTAAAAAGGTCTGATTTTTCTTTGAGAATTCTGAGAATCTTAAATTTTTTTCTGAAAATTGTGATTTTTTTGTTGTTGATGATGTTGTCTGATATCTGTGGCTCAAGTTTGTTTCTATCATTACCAGATGATGTATTCAATGTTATGTCTGATTCATTATCTCCAAGAGATTTATGTTCAATCAGTTTATGTTGTAAGAATCTGCAAACCCTTGTATCTTCAGAGAAAGTATGGTTTTCACAGTGTGAAAGCTTTAAAATTGTTAAGTCCCAAGATCTTGTTGAATGGAGAAATGGTGTTTCATCTTATAAATGTCTATGTAAGTTTATGTTCAGTGTACAACCTTTACTTGGAATATGGGTTCATCAAAACCCTGAGCTTGGCAATGTAGTCTATGTCATGCCAGGTTTTTTATCTGTTGTTGGTTGCCGAATTTTGCCGCAAGAGCTTGGTCCTTTAGGGATTGAAGATGGTCCGCTTTTGTGGGCACCGGTTTTTGAGGTCATCAGCGATGAGGATGGGGGGTTGGCATTTTTCCTTCATGGGCAAGAGCGTGACGGTGAGTACTTTTATCCGGGATCACTTAAACCTGTTGATAGGAGTTGTAATGTTTTGTTACTTGAGGTTGAGCCGAGAATGCAAAGTAATGGGTGTAAGTTTTTGCATAGCAAGAGCCTTGTTCATCCTCAATTGGATTGGGAGTCTGTGAGACAGATTCGTAGGTCAGATGGTGGTGGGTTCAGCAGGTCACAAAGGGTGTCTGGATCGAACAGTTCTGTAGTTGCATTTAACCGGTTGTCATTTGTTGACAGACGGAAATTGCTTGAACTTGTAACTGGTCAAGTAGGTTTGAAGGTTCCTGACTCAGCTTCTGGTCCATTGTTTCCTCAACTAAGAGACCGTGATGACTTAAAGAAAGAATTATTGCTTCTGTCAGAAAGAAGGTTACTGCTGATGCAAATGTATCGAAATGGCGATGGTGGAGGTTACGCAGATTGGCAAACAATGTGTGGGATGCCTTCAGATGCTAGGGTGGTTACAAGCAAGCTAAAGAAGAGTCTTGAACGCCCAAGTAGTACCGGTGCACTGCTTAATGGGGATGAAATTCATTTGCACAATTCAAAGAGGAGAAGTGTTGCTGGTTACTTTAAGGACAGCCTAAAGCAGATACTTGGCAGATCTTTTCGACTGGCGGGCGTGTAATTTCGAAAAATGGTTCTTCGAGCTCAGAAAGTAAACACGCACAGCTTCACGAGTTTCTTAGGTCGGGTGACATGATAGGGCTCAGTCTACATGCCTCAAGTACAAAGCTATCTACTTACAGAGCATGGCCAAACATGCACGATAACAAGTATGCCCTCTACAAGTTGCCAACGAGGACCCCGACGTCTGGTCAAGAGTATGCTGGCTTATGGGGTGGAACTTTTGGCTGGCCACCTGGGAGACCTAGTGAAGATAAGCCTGGAAAAGCCTTGTTCTTTCTTTTGCTTTCTTATGAAGAATCTGAGGGGCAGCAGCTTCTGATTGCAACCAAAATATTAGAAGGTACCCATTATGTTCTTCATCCAAATGGTTCGGCAATGTTTGTTGTGAAGGTCGACGATCCATCAACAGATCCATTCCCGTTAGAGCCTGATGGGAATTCCTCTACTTTGGACATAAAGCATGCTTATACAGGGGAAGGTATTGCAAATGGTTATGGTTTCCGGTATCCCGGGGCTAAGCCTGGTTCTTTATTTGTAATCCAAGATGGTCTCCTTGCATTTGTTTGGAAGGAATCTAGAGCTGTCTTAACCCTACAGAGGATCAACCTGCAAGAGCTGTTGAGGAAAGGCGAAAGGGTTCCTGCTTTACCTCCTATAGTGAACTTCACATATCTGACTAAATCATACTCAAATGTATTCACAAGCTTCTCCAACCCCTCAAATTGCTTCAGCTCATCCAGGTAATGCAGTTCGTTCATATGGTATTTAAGCTTTTGAAGGTTTTCAATCTATCAGCTTCATTCGCCTTCTTGCGATAAGTTTGTTATGCTACGATCATTCAAGCACCAAAATGCCTAGTATTACAATATGAATAACAAGAGCTGCTGTTGTTCTCTTATGGGCTAGAGAACCCGAGTATATAATACGAAAATAGATGTCATAGTTTAGATTCATCCCACATGATTCCTGTGTAAACCACTTACACAGGAAAAGGGAGAAAACTTATTGCTTTGTTGTCTCTAGTAATTTGTAGCTCAGCTTTGTTGTCCAAAGCATTCAAATATTATGTTCCTTCTGATTGTTCAATTTATTCTGCTTTGTAATGCTTTTTTCAATAAAGTATTCAGTTGAAACTAGTTTAAGACCAACAAGTGGAAGATCAAGGTGCCTGCTAAATTTTTTTATCACCCTGAAGGCTGAAATTTCAGCAGTTACTTTATTTTACTTCTTGTATTTAATTGGTTTTGCAGTTCACCATCGTAATGCGACCGTGCTACACTTCCCCCACCCATGTCCCCCATCCATGTCCAGTTGTCCACCATGAGGTGTCAATTTTTAGGCCCTTGGTGAGGTTAGTAGGGGGGGCCTTTTTGTGTGGCATTAGACCAAATTTTAGGCCCTTGATGAGGTTAGCAGGGGCCCTTTTGTGTGGCATTATTATCTTTATGACAGCTCATGGGGGACATGGGTGGGGGTTAGCTAGCATTTCTGGGCATATTAAATACATTGTACACTCATGACATAATACTTATAAAAATAGGACTCAGTATAGATGGGTTACAAATCCGAGTTTCTCATTCGCATACTTAAGGAATCTGAGTTTCTCCAACCTTCTCACGGAATACCAGTACCAGAGAATTCCAAAAGAATTCGAAACCTAAGAATTCAATTATGGGGTAATCCAATTCTTGGAATTGGACTCCAAAGAATTCGATTAAAATCTTAAAAATTCATGTTCGGTTGAGGTAACTCAGTTACCTTCGTTTTTATTTCAGAATCCAATTCCAATGCACTATTGGACCAATGCAATGAAAATCTATTATTTTGGAGGGAATTGGATTCTTAAGAATTAATTTTTTTTAGTTAGATGAATTTATTTGCCAGGTTCAGTTCAAGGAATTTGGTGCATTTCCTAAGAATCAGATTACCTATGCTCCAATTCCTTGAAACGAACATGCTGTTAGTGCAGTTCATGAATCCTCTGACTTTAAAATCGAATGGATGTTAAGGAAATAGGTTCAAGTAAATTAACAAGTGAAGAAGTGACTGAACATACATGTTTTAAAAAATGACCAGGGAAGTTAGAGAATGCCGTTTTCCTTTACCTAGAAACTTTACTTGCAAGTTTTTAAGTATTTTAAAGGTGATATGGATCCAAAGGAGTTATTTGTTCTATGAGCAAAAATGACGACCCTCTCGTCTGAAAATGCTCTCGGATATAAGATCACCAATTAGCGTCAATTACTCCACTATGAGCAAATGATGGGGCTGCATCAACTTTTATATCTACCGACATCTGCGGGTGATTATTTGCTCTTTCCAGCTCACTCCAACATCTTAAAATCACAAAGCAATGGGCTTCATTTTGTTTCGGCATATACTATCTCAATTTAAAGAAGTTTCATTGCTGCCTTTCATATCCGCTTCTTGAAATGGACATTCACTTAAAATTTCATTGTCCATTTGGTGTTATATACTTATTCAGTTTTTTGGTTAATTAGCCCTGGATATGAATTTCCGGGTCTAAAAGATGAGTAAAATATTTGGTTGGGTCTAATGACCAAATATCTCTAAGATACTTTTTTAATATCCAGATTGGATATTTCACCCAATTTAACGTGATCGATTTTCCAGGACAAGACTTAAATACCCTTAAAAGAGCGAGAGGATATTTCGACTCCATCCGGACGAGAGAGGCTGTCATCTAGACCATGAAAAGAGCGAGAGAAGATGAAATCATCGTCATCTTTTTCTATTTTGATACCGGTGGATAAAGTACTGCTATGGATTTTGAAGGTACAGATCCGTTTAGTTAGGTGATGTTGGTGATTCATAATAAGAACAAATTAGTTGATTGATTCCGGTTTCTTCAACAATTTTCTTTTTCTATGACCACAGAAGTAGATCCACCACCTCTAGTTATCTACTTCCGTGATCTGCAATAGAGTTAACCCGTTTGAACATTCTTTTGGTTTGAGGTATAATTGAATTATTTATTTAGGAGCTAGTTTTAATTCAGTCGTGGTAAGCAATTGATTGACGAATTCAATTCGAATTCTAACATTTTGTTTAATTTTTTATTTTGGTTAATGTTGGCAAAACAACAAAGTTGAACTTATATAGGAGTTTGTCTTCTTTCCCTGTCTCACCTTCTTTATCTTTTTTCTCTAATCTAAGTTTTTGCATTAGCATGTCTTGATTTATTTCAAATATGTGGGTCTGTTGAGTAAGTACTATTAATTGTGATACCAAACAAATGGAAGGCATTGATGGCTATGAATGAATGTTAGTTTAGAGTTTGTATTGATTTAGGAAACTAGTTATGGAAAATTAAAATGGGTTACGAGAACACAGTAAATGCACAACTCAACAGCTGCAACATGCACACAGCAGTGTTTGCTTAAATGACTGAGTGAGCTGTTTTGATTACCAAGACTTGCTGTCAGCTAGCCATGGTGCTGGTTATGTTTGGAAAGGTTAATAGAAGTCAAGAAGGATCAGCAGCTGAAGTTTGGAATTGGGTTTGGACAGTGAAGTAAGGTGATGGTGATGTTGTCCATTGTGGTGATTATGGGTTGAATGATGGAGTATTTTGCAACTTAGTAGGATAAACCTAGATTTATTCACGAAATACACAAGATGAACCCGAGTGCATGATGTATATTCGGACATAAAAATATGTTTTGGCCTAGATGCACTTGAGTGCATAATGTATGTATCTCTTGAATTTTTTGTTGTTCCTCTTATTTTTGTTTTTTAATACTTGTTTTTAATTGATGCTTTAATAGTGAATGTAATGGTAATGGTAGTGGATTTATTGCTCAAAATCATGAATTAGTGATTATGGTTTATATCATATATCCTAGGTGATTACTAGGATAAACCTAGATTTGTCCACCAAATAAACAAGATGCACCCGTGTGCATAATGTATATTCTGAAGGGAAATAGGTTTTGGCCAGGTTGCACCCAGGTGCATAATGTATTTTCTTTTGATTCTTATAAGAAATAGGTTTTGGTCAGGTGCACTGGGTGCAAAACGCATATTCTTACAGAAAATAAATTTTGGGCAGGTTGCATCTAGGTACATAATGCATATTTTTATAGTAAAATAATTTTCGCAAGGTGCACCTGGGTGCATAATGTATCCTGGTTTAAAATTAAAAAAAAATCGAATTTCATATCAACAATGGATCTTGTTTCGTAGAGATTTTCGAGCCCTTTCTAAAAATATAAATTTTATTAAAATCCGACTTATATTTGAGAAGTTAAGACCTTTCTCGTGATTAATTTTATATTAGAGTGAGAAAATAAATATGAGAGAGAAAGGATATAATAAAGAATAAAGTTTAAAATTTCAAGGATTTACATTTAATTTTTCTTATGCTTTTTCACAGGACTATATTTTACATGTCCATTGCTCCCACACTTTATGGGTTGTGGTCATATGACCCGTTTTCCGTATACTTATTTTTCCTAAATCACTTGTATTTTCATGAGTCACATGGTAAACATGAGTCTCATAAACCGAGGTCACCTTTTATTTATTTGCTTAGGAAGTGCTCACTAACTACCAATATATACCTTGATCTTTATAACATTAAGGAATGATGGAGTAGAACTGGGCCTAGGCAGGCAGGCATCCGGTGTAAAAACTTCTCAGCATTTTTATGAACCATTTTTTGGGTACCATGGTTTTTTTGAGGGGATCATGGTCTTATTAGGCCACCTTCCCTATAGTTACAAGGGGTGTCCTAAAGTGTTGAAATGACTAACCTAATTTAATTTAAAACTAACCTAATAAGCACCTATATATATATAACCACCACCTCCTCCCACCACCACCGCCCACCACTACCACCTCCGACTACCACCACCACCAACCACCACCACCTCTATATATATAACTTAATTTAAATCATTAACATATTTACTCTTTTACCTAATTAAAATTATAACTAATCTACAACTTCTTCTTCCTCTATTCTACAATTTTTCTTCTTCTCTTCTTCATCAATTTATGATCATCTAACCCTGATCATATACAAATCTAATCAAAATCATCAAATTTTTAGCATGGTCGATTCATTTGAATTTTCATCGCCGATTAATCAATCTTTTATAAACAAACCTATCCATAAGTATTTTCCCACAAACCCATTACTTCTAATTGTTTTTTGATTGAAATTTTGAGCATTAGTCATCAAAATATGGTTTAAATGGAAGTTCAGTGGCATGTTCGGTTAGGAATAGTTAAAAAAAACTAGTTTGCCAACCGAACATTCTCAAAACCAAGAACACGAAGAACACTTAGGGTTATCACTTCTAATTAATTTTTTTCTTAACCGAACTCGAGTTCGGTTGGTTTATAAAGAAGGCTAAAACTATTTTCTAACCGAACTTTACCAATATTACAAAAAAAAAAATCCAAATGTAACCGAATTGTCTTTATTTTTCCCACTATGTTGATTTTTGATTTAACCGAACTTTGCCCACTATGTTCGGTTGGTTCGCAAAGAAGGCTAAAACTATTTTGTAACCAAACTTTATCAATATTAAAAAAAAAAAAAAAAAAAAAAAAAAAGAATCCAATGTAACTGAACTGTGCTATTTTGCCCACTATGTTGACTTTCAATTTAACCGAACTTGTCCCACTATGTTCGGTTTGTTCGCAAAAAACCTTGACAAACCGAACTCTTAACTAATTGTGTGTAGTTCCGTTAGATATTGGTTGGTATGAAGTTTTGAAACAACCGAACTTTGTACACTAATGTGCAATATTATTTTACATAAGTTCGGTTTAGCTATTGGTTGCAAACTAATAGAACTTATAGACCTAAAGTTCGGCCAAACCGAACATAACACCTTGTAATCCTATTTACAAAGTTCTAGAACATGTCCGTTAATTAGAACTTCAAAAAACCTCCATTATTGGAGAGTTCGGCAAACCTGCGTGTTTAGAAAAGTAATCAACTTCGCACTTTCGGATGAGTTCGGTTACATGTTCTTCACACTAGGTAACCGAACAAGCCCAAATCTACTTAACAAATTAATTCACATTTTTTTGAAACTTTGGACCAATTCAACCAACATTATCTAAGTTTAGAGCATACGGGTACCCAAATAGTCTTCCTCGGTTGTGGTTGGTAAAATCCATCGTTTTCATCTTGAGATTGGATTTGGGGAAGAATACAATCACCATCTAAGAAATAATTCATCACTTGAATAGTCTAGCTTAGTGAACTCAATTTTTTTCCATGTTTTTCTTCTTCATCTTCTCTGACTTTTCTCTCTCTCAATAATTCTACTTCTTTTTTTTAAAAATCTGATTTTTTAATCTCAAATCTTTATTCAAAATCATTTCACTAATCACACTAACTAATATTAACACTAACTAATCATTTACCAAAAATAATCAGAGGTAATTTAGGTATTATCATAAATATCTAGATAAGGGGTGACCTAGATTTACTTCTAATATCTTACCCAAAATAAAGAATGCTCCCCCCCAAAAAAAAGGTGGTCCCCAAAAAAATGGTTCATTTTTATGGGATAATTCTTTACGAGATAGTCCCTAGTTTTATCTTGGACTTGTTCCGAGACAAAAGGCTTTTAGTTTCGGTTTTGGAGTAGAACTGGGCCTCCTTCATGGGAGTGTCAAAACACTACTCCTTTGGAGTTGCTCTTAGGACCGCGCAGGGATTTTTCTTAGCAATTAACCAATTAAAGGATAAAATTGTTGAATGTTTGTGAAGTTGAATTTGATTGACTGGATTGAGCATGTTGTTCCTGGCTAAACTTTTCGTAATTTTTATAATTCGTAAGTACTTACATACGTTACACAAGTTTGTTTTGTACCAAATTTCTAGATGGGATGGATTATTTTTTAAACTTAGTATCACGAAGAGAAAAACCAAGTTATTATTACCACCTGGTGCGGGTGAAAGAACTAGATTTTGGTTTAGTTTGGTGCTGCTACAGGTTATGAAAAAGCACTCTGCTATTGAGTATTATTGTGTTGAGAAAATTCATTGTTCCGTGGTTTGTGAAAAAGTTGTTAAGCGAAAATTTTAATCTAAATGGAAAAATAAATTCAAAAAGTAATCAAATTGTGTTTGGTAAATTGTGAGATTTGAACTGTTACAGAGAACATTTAACTTATTGGTTATCTTTAAACAGTTCGCCCCAATATCTCAATTTTTATATTTTGGAACACCAAAACTAAAATTCTTAATTGCCTTAACAATTAAACCTGTTGATAGGAGTTGTAATGTTTTGTTACTTGAGGTTGAGCCGAGAATGCAAAGTAATGGGTGTAAGTTTTTGCATAGCAAGAGCCTTGTTCATCCTCAATTGGATTGGGAGTCTGTGAGACAGATTCGTAGGTCAGATGGTGGTGGGTTCAGCAGGTCACAAAGGGTGTCTGGATCGAACAGTTCTGTAGTTGCATTTAACCGGTTGTCATTTGTTGACAGACGGAAATTGCTTGAACTTGTAACTGGTCAAGTAGGTTTGAAGGTTCCTGACTCAGCTTCTGGTCCATTGTTTCCTCAACTAAGAGACCGTGATGACTTAAAGAAAGAATTCTTGCTTCTGTCAGAAAGAAGGTTACTGCTGATGCAAATGTATCGACATGGCGATGGTGGAGGTTACGCAGATTGGCAAACAATGTCTGGGATGCCTTCAGATGCTAGGGTGGTTACAAGCAAGCTAAAGAAGAGTCTTGAACGCCCAAGTAGTACCGGTGCACTGCTTAATGGGGATGAAATTCATTTGCACAATTCAAAGAGGAGAAGTGTTGCTGGTTACTTTAAGGACAGCCTAAAGCAGATACTTGGCAGATCTTTTCGACTGGCGGGCGTGTAATTTCGAAAAATGGTTCTTCGAGCTCAGAAAGTAAACACGCACAGCTTCACGAGTTTCTTAGGTCGGGTGACATGATAGGGCTCAGTCTACATGCCTCAAGTACAAAGCTATCTACTTACAGAGCATGGCCAAACATGCACGAGAACAAATATGCCCTCTACAAGTTGCCAACGAGGACCCCGACGTCTGGTCAAGAGTATGCTGGCTTATGGGGTGGAACTTTTGGCTGGCCACCTGGGAGACCTAGTGAAGATAAGCCTGGAAAAGCCTTGTTCTTTCTTTTGCTTTCTTATGAAGAATCTGAGGGGCAGCAGCTTCTGATTGCAACCAAAATATTAGAAGGTACCCATTATGTTCTTCATCCAAATGGTTCGGCAATGTTTGTTGTGAAGGTCGACGATCCATCAACAGATCCATTCCCGTTAGAGGCTGATGGGAATTCCTCTGCTTTGGACATAAAGCATGCTTATACAGGGGAAGGTATTGCAAATGGTTATGGTTTCCGGTATCCCGGGGCTAAGCCTGGTTCTTTATTTGTAATCCAAGATGGTCTCCTTGCATTTGTTTGGAAGGAATCTAGAGCTGTCTTAACCCTGCAGCGGATCAACCTGCAAGAGCTGTTGAGGAAAGGCGAAAGGGTTCCTGCTTTACCTCCTATAGTGAACTTCACATATCTGACGAAATCATACTCAAATGTATTCACAAGCTTCTCCAACCCATCAAATTGCTTCAGCTCATCCAGGTAATGCAGTTCGTTCATATGGTATTTAAGCTTTTGAAGGTTTTCAATCTATCCAGCTTCATTCGCCTTCTTGCGATAAGTTTGTTATGCTACGATCATTCAAGCACCAAAATGCCTAGTATTACAATATTGATAATAAGAGCTGCTGTTGTTCTCTTATGGGCTAGAGAACCCGAGTATATAATACGAAAATAGATGTCATAGTTTAGATTCATCCCACATGATTCCTGTGTAAACCATTTACACAGGAAAAGGAGAAAACTTATTGCTTTGTTGTCTCTAGTAATTTGTAGCTCAGCTTTGTTGTCCAAAGCATTCAAATATTATGTTCCTTCTGATTGTTCAATTTATTCTGCTTTGTAATGCTTTTTTTCAATGAAGTATTCAGTTGAAACTAGTTTAAGACCAACAAGTGGAAGATCAAGGTGCCTGCTGAAAATTTTTGTCACCCTGAAGGCTGAAATTTCAGCAGTTACTTTATTTTACTTCTTGTATTTATTTGGTTTTGCAGTTCACCATCGTAATGCGACCGTGCTACACTTCCCCCACCCATGTCCAGTTGTCCACCATGAGAAGTCAATTTTAGGCCCTTGGTGAGGTTAGTAGGGGGGCCTTTTTGTGTTGCATTAGACCATTATCTTTATGACACCTCATGGTGGACATGGATGGGGGACATGGGTGGGGTTAGCTAGCATTTCTGGGCATATTAAATACCTTTTACACTCATGCCATAATGCCTATAAAAATAGGACTCAATATAGATGGGTTACAAATCCGAGTTTCTCATTCGCATACTTAAGGAATCTGAGTTTCTCCAACCTTCTCACGGAATACCAGTACCAGAGAATTCCAAAAGAATTCGAAACCTAAGAATTCAATTATGGGGTAATCCAATTCTTGGAATTTGGACTCCAAAGAATTCGATTCAAATCTTAAAAATTCATGTTCGGTTGAGGTAACTCAGTTAGATGAATTGGATTCATCTTAAGAATTAATTTTTTTTTAGTTAGATGAATTTATTTGCCAGGTTTAGTTCAAGGAATTGGGTGCATTTCCTAAGAATCAGATTACCTAGGCTCCAATTCCTTGAAAGGAACATGTTGTTAGTGCAGTTCATGAATCCTCTTGACTTTAAAATCGAATGGATGTTAAAGAAATAGGTTCAAGTAAATTAACAAGCGAAGAAGTGACTGAACATACATGTTTTAAAAAATGACCAGGGAAGTTGGAGAATGCCGTTTTCCTTTACCTAGAAACTTCACTTGCAAGTTTTTAAGTATTTTAAAGGTGTTGCCAGTTTTTAAGTATTTTAAAGGTGATATGGATCCAAAGGAGTTATTTTTTCTATGAGCAAAAATGATGACCCTCTCGTCTGAAAATGCTCTCAGATATAAGATCACCAATTAGCATCAACTACTCAACTATGAGCAAATGATGGGGCTGCATCAACTTTTATATCTACCGACATCTGCGGGTGATTATTTGCTCTTTCCAGCTCACTCCAACATCTTAAAATCACAAAGCAATGGGCTTCATTTTGTTTCGGCATATACTATCTCAATTTAAAGAAGTTTCATTGCTGCCTTTCATAACTGCTTCTTGATATGGACATTCACTTAAAATTTCATGGTCCATTTGGTGTTATATACTTTTTTTTCATAAATCACTTGTATTTTCAAGAATCACATGGTAAACATGAGTCTCATAAACCAATTAGAGGTCACCATTTATGTATTTGCTTAGGCAGTGCTCACTAACTACCAATATATACCTAGACCTTTATAACATTAAGGAATGATGGAGTAGAACTGGGCCTAGGCAGGCAGGCATCCGGTGTAAAAACTTCTCCGCATTTTTATGGGATAATTCTTTACGAGATAGTACCTATTTTTACCTTGGACTTGTTCCGAGACAAAAGGCTTTAGTTTCGGTTTTGGAGTAGAACTGGGCCTCCTTCATGGGGAGTGTCAAAACACTACTCCTTTGGAGTTGCTCTTAGGACAGCGCAGGGATTTTTCTTAGCAATTAACCAATTAAAGGATAAAATTGTTGATTATTTGTGAAGTTGAATTTGATTGACTGGATTGAGCATGATGTTCCTGGCTAAACTTTTCGTAATTTTTATAATTCGGAAGGAAGTACTTACATACGTTACACAAGTTTGTTTTGTACCAAATTTCTAGATGTTTTGTACCAAATTTCTAGATGGGATGGATTATTTTGAAAATTAGTATCACGATGAGAAAAACCAAGTTATTGTGTTTTGGTGCTGCTACAGGTTATGAAAAAGCAATCTATTATTGAGTATTATTGTGTTGACAAAATTCATTGTCTGTGGTTTGAGAAAAAGTTGTTAAGCGCAAATTTTAATCTAAATGGAAAAATAAATTTAAAAAGTAATTAAATTGTGTTTGGTAAATTGTGATATTCAACTGTCACCGAGAACACTTAAATTATTGGTTATCTTTAAACAGATCACCCCAATATCTCAATTTTTATATTTTGGAACACCAAAACTAAAATTCTTAATTGTCTTAACTTTCTTAAACCTCGTCAAATGAAAACAATGAATTTTCTAACTCTCGGTAATGTAGCGAGAGTTAAAAAGCCCGGGCACATGTATACCCTTTTTATAGCAAGTGTCTGAAGTACATGTATACAAATTTGTCACCGGTCTCCACTGAACATTGGTTCTACATTGTTTTGTTCTGACATAGCTTCTGTTGGTAATCTTGATGCTGCTGGTTTTAAAGTGGTTGTCATATATCATTTATGTCATGTAATTTGGAACTCTTTCAGGTGGCGTAGACATTTCCACAAACTATATCGCCGGATTAATTGCAGTAGTGTGTGCTATTGCGTTAGCTAATGAATGGAATCTGCAACACATCATGTTGAATTCTGACTCGGGTAAATAAATATGCCAGAGGTCAAGTGTCTTTATTTATAAAGAACAAGAGGCGGTACAGTTATTTCAATTAAGCTTTCTCATTGCTTCATAGAAGCAATTTTTTCTGCGGATACAATTTCCAAAAAAGGTGCTCAACTAGCAACAGGTGAAATACATGTTAATTTTGGTAGGCCTATCTTCCTTCCAAGAATTGAGAAGTCTGATGTTGAGCATTACATGTTCGGGTAGCTGGGCTTTATGTTAGGGCTTTGAATTATATGAAGTCTTTTGTGTCTGGTCAAATGTAGCTAGCCTTCTTTTTTTGGTCTTTTTATTTTCCCTTTAATTTTCCTGGCGAGATTGGGGTATACTCAAACTAATTGGGGTATACCCAATAAGACAAAATAGGTTGATTTTACTTCAATACCCTTGAACTAATTAACTTAAAATTAAACCTAAAATTAAAAATTAAAAAACTCATAATCTTCCCTAATCTCTCTTCTCTAATCTCTCTGCTCTTCCCCTTCATCTTCTTCCATTTCTTACATCAAACGAAAATCTTGAACTTTGATTTTCCAAAAAAATCGTTGACTCTACCGTGAAAAGAAGACTATAAATGATGTTTAAACTCAAACCCATTATTGTGTTGTGTGATTTGATTGTTATATTAGGTTAGAAATCGAAAATTATGATTTACGTGTTTTTGGCCGGCAAGGTCGTAACATGCATATCTTGCCGACTTTTCATGTGACCATGGCGGCGGCTGTAAATTTTTTCAACAATTAGGAAGGGTATTTTTGAATACCTTTAGGAAAACAACATTAGGAAGGGTATTTCTAAAATACCTTTTAGGAAAAAAATGGAAGGGTATTTTTTAAATACCTTGAGCCATCAATGTTTTCAACGATTCGGCGGGGTATTTTTGAAGACCTTGCGGCTAATAAATTTTTGCAATGTCGTCTCTGTGTGTCGAAAAATAAAGTCGGCAGTCGTGAATGAAGATCATCTTAGGCCAAAGTTTGGCAAGATGATCTTCATTCGTCGACCTTCCGACTTTATACTTCGTAACTGAAAGTGTTGATTTTTGATCTAATTTTGAGTATGATTTCATACAACGACTTTGCAATCCCTTTTAGAAGTGTTTGGGTCGTGTGCTTTCATTTCCGTTGCAAAAGATTTTCTCAAAACAAATTTTTTCATAAAAATCTTCCCAAATAAGTTCAATCAAAAACAAAATTTCAATTCATAAGTTTTAATCCACTCAATTAATCAATCTAAACTCAATTAATTAAGCTAATCGGATTTTTTTTTAGTGTTAATTAAACAAGGGTATATTAGCCATTTAGAAAAATATATTGCTAAGGGGTGGCTTCTTTTACTTCAAAATGACCCTATTTTGTCTTATTGGGTATACCCAAATTAGTTTGGGTATACCCCAATCTCGCCAGGTTAATTTTGGTCACTCTTTTTTTTCTTTTCTTTTTTTTCCATAGAAACTGGTAAGAACACAAGCGCGATGCAAATGCATGGATTTGTCTTATTTAAAAATATTAAATTTGAAAGCAGCGAAATCTTACGCGTAAAATAAAAATTTATTATTCTTATTTGTACTCGTTATATAGATAATTCAAAGAGCTTTTCAAATATATAAATTTTATAAAAATCTAGTATATTTTGAAAGATATTAAGTTTTTAAATATTTTGAACTATTTTTAAAACAATGACATTTCTGTAAATATGTACATTTTGAGGGGTTTTTTAATTCGATGTTATTTAATATACGTTTATATCGTTTATTTTTATTGAAATTACATGATATATTATAGAGCTTGGTACTTTGAATGAGGTCAACTTAATAATTTAGGGGTGTCCTAACAAAAATAGCTCTTTTCTTTATATTGGTACACATGTGCGATGCACATGTTTGAATTTTACTTATCCAATAATACTAAATTTGAAAGCAATGCAATTTTTTGCCTAAATTTTTTTTTGCTATTCTTATTTGTACTCGTTACGTAGATAATTGAAAGAGCATTTCAAATATATAAATTTTATAAAAATCGGATGTATATTTTGAAACATATTAAGTTTTAAAAAAAATTGATCTATTTCTAAAATAATGGCATTTATGTAAATATGCAAAAATTGAGGACAACCAAGTAATTTAGGGGGTTTTCTACCAAAAATACATCTTTTCTTTATATTAGTACTAGGATATGACCCGTGTTGTAATGGCACGGGCTTTAATCTGTTATTGCTGTCAGGTTTCACGTATCCATCCTAGGAAAATCTAAATTTTGTAACAAATTCGTCTATATCGATAAGAAGCGATTTATAGGTTTGATATTTTCCATTTAAAAAAAAAAATCATGAAGAGAAATTATTTAAAAAAAAAATGTATTTGGCATGCAAGGAATAAAAGAGTTGTCCATGAAGTTGAAAGATATAATCCTAATCACCAAATTTCTCTCAAAATTCCGGTCAAAATTTTCCCAAGGAATTTTCGGTTTTGTTGGGCTACATTAATTGAGTGAGTATGATACTAAAAAGTAGCGGTAGCTTACCCGATCTTCATCACCGCCGCGCCTCTTCTAGGCATTTTCACATTCTCTGTCGTTTTCCAGTAGTCCCAATGCCAAAAAGTCCACTTTGTTCCATGCTCGGGATATCATGACTGGAGTCATCCAGACTCCTCCTTCCACCATGTTTGTCAGCTGATTACAGCTCTTGTAGGTGTTTTTTAACAAGGTTTTGGAGGGGCTACAATTGATAATAAAAAAATGTATATTCTTATTTATCGAATTATTAATTTGGCAAGTTATCCTGCCTTAAGACCAGATAAAATATTTTTTAAGAGAGTTGTTAAATAATTGAGTTTAATCGATTTTCTGCGACCTAGTATTAGGGTAAGAGATGTAGGTCTAAGCAGTAGGGTGTGGTCACCAAAGATAAGTGGCAAAAAAAAAAACATTTAGTATGTGATTCGGAAATTTATGAAAGGAATGTGATCATAAGGGACACTATTGTGAGCTTTGTATAGGCCAAACTGTGGGTATCATAAGTAAATGGAAATTTTATTTGGTTTGGCTTCCAATTTTAGGAAACCAAATATGAGAAGAAACCCAATGTGATAAACTTGGTTTTATGTTATTTAGTTTGTCGCGCGCTATTGGAAACCAAATATGAGGGTCGTAATTACTTCTTGATAATTACGGATAATATGTTTACGTTATAAAATTTATTACAGTTATAGAATAAGACGTAGCAAATTAGAACATTAAGGTTCAAAGGCTAAGCCCTTGTTTCTTAGCCATTCAAATCGAACCGAAATGGTCAAAGATTGTTTTTTGGATCAGGGCGAGTTTGTTCTCATTTATTGCCAAATACAATATTAGTTTCTCAATTCCTTAGACGTATGTCCTATTAGATTAAAATGTAGATAAAGACATTGCTACCTCACAATTAGCGGGGAATCTAGGTCGTTTATGCTTCCCGGTTTATTAGCTTTTACATTCGCATGATGTATTGTAAGGGCATAGCTACATGCAAAGGCTTTGCCAATGAAACTTATTCAATGCTCTGTATTATAGCGTTAATTATATTGAAGGCCTTCAAAAGGTGTGTAATATATTACTACTTTTCTAAATTAGTGAGCCTGTCACCATCAAATGTTTCTTCATAGAACGGACGGATTTTAATGTTATTGGCACAATTGAGATCTGTTGAGAACAGTACATACTGCAACACTAATATACAAAACTATTACTACTTGGTAAAAATGGATATCAGCATGAACCGAAGTGAGTCGTACTTGTTTTTGGTAGATCTGATCTACTCATGAATATTGTTGCTCACTTGGAGCATGTATGTCTTCTCTCGATTCTCTTTTTCTTTTTCTTTTTGATTGATCGGGAGATAACGTGTTTTTTCTTCTTGTTGTTGGGTTTAGGGCCCTAAAAAATTCTACCATGTTCGAATAATATCTTAGTGCAATTGTGGGCGACCATGTGCACATCTTTGTAATATGCTTTGGTTGGCGTCAAAATGTGGAAGAGGTATAAATCCTTCTATTGAATTGTCTCTTAAGGAGACTCGGAACTTCATATATTTGATATGTATCCCAACATATTCATGCTTTTATAGATGGAATGGTGCATATATCTCACTGCCACAAATTCAATGTGCTTAATACCGGTACAAGTTCACAATTACCATAGTTACCACTTGAACTGATTCTGTATCTTCCATTGAACCAATTTCATAGACTAAAACTTCCCAACTCAATGGAAATGTTGAAGAAAAATTGGAAAAAGTTACACAACTTTGAGTCATCTGACTTGTATGTCAGTTTAGAGGAAACCTCAATTTCGGTGCATCTTCATGAAACATGCATTAAACAGAGGCACTTTGTAAAATTAAAAAAATATATACTTGCTGCTGAAAAAAAAATAGATCTAAAATGATGATTATAATTGTACTGGGTAAATTTCGATAACATAGCATCTAGGATGACACATTTTTAAGACTGCATACAGTTCTATAATAGTACCAACCATTTTTCTTAATGGTTGTTTGCAGCAAAGAAAACACAACTAAGTCGATTGAAAAAAATCACAACTTAACAATATCATCCAATAAGTTAACAATGGCTGTCATGCGATTGCTACATCCCTGGTAGTACCAACCACCATCGGTCAAATTCCGATTAGCGTTACACATCCAAAAAATTTATTTCGTTCATGCAGTAACCCGAAGTTAAAAACATATACACTTTTTGGTTGAATAAGGGAACTAATATTAGATTGTTTAATTCCAGCTAGAATTCTTTTTGACCGATCAAAAAAAAATCCAGCTAGAAATTTATGCTACACCCGGCATACCATTTGGCCACCAATAATTCAGAAATTGTCTTCTGTTGTGTGTGACAAAAGTGCATTGTGTCGTCACCCCATAAAAGAAGTAATCTTCACATTTACACTGTTGTATAGAAAAATAAAAGCTCAAGATCAATGACCTTCTAAAGTTCTGAATTGAACATCTTGTATGTTAGAAATATTTTGATGAACATTTTAGCACACTTGTACCTCAAGTTCTGAAGATTTAGGCCTCTCTCGCATAATGGATAGTTGTCCATTTGCTCTCTTAATTTCTTGTAGAGTTATTAGGCTTATTTTTATTTTTTTTGAAAACAGAAGGTTGTATTTTTTTACTAGGCTTGTTAGAAGTGAACACTAGTGGAAATCAGCAGTTTCGCGACCGACAAAGCAAGTCATTTAACTCGTATCTATGACTTGCTTTGTCGGTCGAAGAAAGGGTCGCTGTTTGAGCGTATTTTTCAACTATGACGTGTCTATGGGGGTCGTTGAAAATCTTATATCAACGACCGATTTTAACGGTCAAAACTTTATGGATTGTCTTTCTTAGTCATAGATATAAATCTTAATATAAAAAAAAATAGATTCAGATTGGCTGACTGAATCTGAAATCAAACAGAAATGAAACTCAAATGAGAATCAAATGAAAACCAAATTCAAATAAGAATCAAATGTAACTCAAATGAGAATTCAAATGAAACTCAAATGAGAATTCAAATGAGAATCAAATGAAAACCAAATTCAAATCAAATAAAAATGACAATCAAATTAAACTTGCACACAAATGATCATTCAATTTAACATGCATTGATTCATTAGTTTCAAATTACACAAAGGATTAAAATCTGTAGTTCTGACCAGTGTAATCCTGTAGTTCTAGGATTCGATTACAAAACGATGAACTAAAAAACTATTGATTAAACAACAAAATTATAAACTCCGATGAGGATGAAGAACTTATTCCTACTTCATATGTAGTTCTAACATGGTCAGCAACATCTCCGCGCCTCCTCCACCAATTAATAAATGAGTTTCAAAGCATCACACACAATCGGCTTTCTGCACATTACACAAACTTAGGCAATCAAGTTATACTCTACACAAGTAAAACAACCAACAACAACAAAGTCTCATTTTGACTCAATCCACATCTCTCATCAATGACATACCAAAGAAAGGCAAGTTTCATTCAGAAACAAAACTATGTAATAGCCAAAAATAGAGAGTAATTAAAATTACCCTGCAATTTTTCTTAGAACTAACCGAAGATCACAAGATCTCATGGGATAGTTACTCATACCCCTTCGATTGCCCAACCTTTCCTCTCAAATGATGAACGCTCACTTAACAATCGAGTACCTACATCAAAATTAATTTTTCAAAATCAAACAAAGACAAGCTGACAACTTCTCCATCAAAGCACAATTAGATTATTGGAATTGCTCAAAACCCACCGTGCATCGAAACAATTGGACGATTTCAATTTGGATGGTATCCATAATTAATCCTAGTAAAGAGTCCGTTAAGACAAGTCCAGCTCGGCCAAGTTTCTTTAGCTGCATCTTGTCGGTGAATTAGTTGTATGCCTGCCAACTGTAACAATCCATCATCCACTATAGATTTTAAAGCGGTGGGAACCTCCCATTACTCACGGAGTCAAGAATTAAACAAAAAGTTTAAGAATATGCAAAATCAACGATAAACAAGACCAGAAAAGAGGAGAAAAAAAAAACACAAGTCATTGGATGGGGACTTCAAACTCACCAATGTAGAACCTCAGCAACTAGCTCCTTGCAGAATCATGGCGCCAACTTCTCCCTGAATTATCAAACAAGAAAGTTATGAACCATCTTACATAAGAAGACTAAGAAAGCAAGAAACAAATATGACAACCGCAATCCAACCGCACTACGGGGAATAGGAGCAAACAAGTGTCATTATTCGTAATGGATTGCAAAGACAATAATGTTCAATATCAGTGGCAATAATTTTAAGACAACTAAAACATCATGCTTAGACTAGAATGTTCAAGATCACAGTGACAATAATTTTAAGAGAACTATGAAACTTCATGCTTAGAAATCGGTATCCAATAGCTAATTGCACCGCATATGAAAGAATGAGATGGTCAAGGGTATCTAACAAGAAATGTAAGCGAGGAAGTCTAGATCTATGAACCCCGGTAGATAAGTACCAAATAATCGAGTAAAGGCTCAAATTTAGTACCAAACGCATCACTAATAAACCTCTCTTTAGTAAACTCAAATCAAAATAGCCAACTATGGCATAAGAACTACCAAGCATGCCTACGGGACATACCACATAAACCATTAAGGATTCAAAGTGGTCTATCATATCATGTGTTCGAAAACGTAAAGCCGTATGTGTATACACAACCACAACATTAGTCAATATGTCATGAGCATTTAAACCATCAGCAATCTAAACCTTTTAACAAGAGAACTAATTAACAATGTCAGTATAAAATTAATTAGACTACATCGACCACCTGCAAAGCTAACGAACATGGAAGGAATAAACAATGCATGGTCCGAGCGATTTACAAAGAAATCTTGACTATCGCCTCCTGTTGGAATTGAGGCTCCCTTAACCTCGGCCTTATCCTTTATCACTGCGAAAGACTCTACACCCGCAAGCCAATCATTCATTCATCATTACCTTGACTTACAAATAATATAATAGAAGTGAAATATAGTACGAGCGATTACAATAAACTCTTGATTGTGGACACTTTCTTGAAATTTAAAGGTCCCTTAACCTCAACCATCTAATCCATAGATATTTTGTCCAATACCGAGGAAATCTCCACGGATGCATAATAGAAGATGATTACAAAATTCTAAGAAGGTTTAGAGCAACAGAATTCACCCGCAACTTATGATTATCTCCAAGAATTAGTGGCCGCTAAATTACTCCTATATAGAACTCACACTCACGAAAAATGGCAATAGTTATTTGTTTAGTTGTAGTGACTTCTCTCTTTGGCTTCAACTTTCTAAAGATTACACACAAACTTTCTTGCCTGCACATTACACAAACTTAAGCAATTAAGTTATACTCTACACAAATAAAACAATATCTCACGAGATAACATAAAGTTCCCCTGGCATCAAACTTAAACCTAGTTAACAACTATTACTTTTAAATCTATTTTACTTGAACAACAAATTCATGAGTAACAACAACTAATTAACAATTGAAGTTTAAATCAAAATACCCAACTAATCCATATTTCCGACTCTACACTCTCGTGATTCCTTACCCCCTGAATTCCTCCTTATTGTTATAACCAATTTAGAAAAAATCCCGATTAATTGCATGAATTTGAGTTGAAATCTAGGTCTTGAATTAGTTAACAGATTGGAAATAAGTGATCAATAACGATACCAAATTTACTATCAAAATCTTGAAATGAACACTACCTTGTAAATCGTACACTACCTTGCTTTCTGTTCCACTCATAATCTAATCGAGTTGTGTGGTCCATCGTGTGAGCTTCATCCACACCACCTATACGTGAAACAGACTGCAGTCCCACAAGTTTGAGACAGTAATGTGAGATATCAAGATTCGTTACATAAACCACAGTAAATACCTCGCTCTCATAAGGAACTTACTCATACAACTCTCATACAAAGATTTTACAAAGTTAATCTTTATCGGAATCAATATACGATACTACCCAAACATACAAGTCCCGCCAAATAAACAAACTCACTCCATCATTCTATTCGAAACACAACCAATTAACATAATTCTAGTAGTAATGAAAATTTCAACTTATCATTCTCGTAAGGAACTTACTCATACATTTCTCATACAAAGATTTTGCGGGTTAATCTTCATCGAAATCAATATCCAGGTACTACCCAAACATACAAGTCCGCCAAACAAACAAACAAACAAACTCACTCCATCATTCTATTCAGAAACACAACCAATAAACATCATTCTAGTAGTAAAGAAAATTTCAACTTACCATACTTTATAAGGCTAGCAATAAAATCAATCAAATCCACTTTCAATTTCTTTTCCAAGACAACTAAGAATGACCCGACTGCAGTCAACAGAAAACAAAACTGCTTATCAATATACAAACTAAGGGACATCCAATGAGTGATTAATGAAAAATAACCAATCCGTGACCTAAAAACAATTTGGAATAAAACCTCCTCTACCGCAAATCACAAATCGAACCATAACTCCAAACCCCAAATGGAATGAAATCTTAACAATTTTTTGTGTATGAAATTGAGGATTAAAAAAAAAAAACACAAACTAGATCTTGAATTGAAGAAAGATCCTACAAAGTTTAGGACTAAAAATCGACCAAATCATACAAAACATAACAAACCCTAGATTAGCAAAAAGCCTTCAATTCATCTTAATTAAAAAATAAATAAAAATCTATAATCAAACAAAAGGAACAAGAAAAAGAAAAAAAAGAAAAATCAGTAAACCCTAATTAGCAAATGACCTTTGTAGAACAAACCCAAAGCTGTAACAACACTAAATTGAGAGAATAGAAGGTTTTAACGGTGGAGTTCATCTTCGATCTTTTCGGTGGTGTCGATCGAGAGAGAGAGAGAGAGGTAGAAAGGCTTGGTGTTTTACGGAATGGAGAGATGTAGGTATCTCTGCTCGAAAAGATATCAAAGAATTTCTTCTTCTTCAATATACATAGAAAATATATGAGTTAGGGTTTCATGTTCTTACATATGGAAAGTGAGATGGTGAGAGGCGGAGAAATCTCTGTTTCAAGAGTTTGATTCACCAGCAGGTGAAAAACGAAGAGGAGGAAGAGAAAAGAAGGAAGAAAGAGAAAGAGAAAGAGAAGATAAGAGAATGGATTTTCTCTACAATCGGGTTAGGGATAAGGCGGAACCAAATTGCTGAGACACCCACTTGCTTCAACACGTGCGACCCCAAGGGTAATATCGAAAATTATTATTTTACCCTCCGAAAACAGATTGATAAATCTTCTTCACCCAGTGTCCGATTAACGCGTGCAAGTAGTCCATTTCGCATAACTTCTCGAGTTCTATCTAACGGTACCATTTTCGTATCTAGATGGATTTAGAGACAGGTTCAAATATTACCAAAGTCAGACCTAAGTTTCTCATTCGGATGAACTGGAGACGAAATATATCAGAATTGAACATCACAGGTTCAAAGATTACCATAGTTAGACCTGAGTTTCTGGTTCGGATGAACTGAGGACGAAATATATTAGAATTGAACATCACAGGTTCAAAGATTACCATATTTAGATCTGAGTTTATGGTTCGGATGAACTGAGGACGAAATATATCGAATGAACATCATCACAGTTCAAATATTACAAAGAGTTAGACACGAGTTTATGGTTGGATTAGGAAGAAATATATCGAATTGAACATCACGAGTTCAAATATTACGAGTTAGACTGAAGAGTTCGGATGACCGAGGAAGAAATATATCAGAATTGAACATCACAGGTTCAAATATTACAAGAGTTAGACCTGAGTTTCTCGTTCGGATGAAGTGAGGACGAAATATATCAGAATCGAACATCACAGGTTCAAAGATTACTAGAGTTAGACCTGAGTTTCTCGTTCGGATGAACTGAGGACGAAATATATCAGAATCGAACATCACACGTTCAAATATTACTAGAGTTGGACCTGAATTTCTCGTTCGGATGAACTGGAGACGAAATATATCAGAATTGAACATCACACGTTCAAATATTACTAGAGTTTGACATATATATCAATTTGAACATCACAAGTTCAAAGACCATATTACCCTTATCGAAAATAAGTAAAGTAAATGTTACAAACCTGTGAAAATGACCATACTACCCTTATTGGAAAAAGTGCAATAAATATTATGGAGACTTTGAAAATGACCATACTACCCTTATTGGAAAAAAGTCTGATAAATATTATGGAGACTGTGAAAATGACCATACTACCCTTATCGGAAATAAGTAAAGTAAATGTTACAAACTATGAAAATGACCATATTACCCTTATTGAAAATAAGTGCAACAAATATTACGGAGCTTGTGAAAATGACCAAACTACCCTTATTGGAAAAAAACGCAATAAATATTATGGAGGCGTGAAAAGACCATATTACCCTTATTGGAAATAAATGCAATAAATATTATGAACCGAAAATGACCGGACTACCCATATATATCGAAAATAAGTAAAGTAAATATTACACTCTTTGAAAATGACCATATTACCCTTCATGAAATAAGTGCAATAAATATTATGGAGATAAGTGAAAATGATGACTACCCAATTAAGTGTAATAAGTAAAGTAAATATTAGAACTGAGAGAAAATGACCATATTACCCTTATTAGAAATAAGTGTAATAAATAAGTAGATCGTGAAAATGACCAAACTACCCTTATTGAAAATAAATAAAGTAAATATTACATACTATGAAAATGACCATATTACCCTTATTGGAAATAAGTGCAATAAATATTATGGAGACTGTGAGAATGACCAGACTACCCTTATCAAAAATAAATAAAGTAAATATTACCTACTGTGAAAATGACCATATTACCCTTATTAGAAATAGGTGCAGTAAATATTATGGAGACTGTGAAAATGACCATACTACTCTTATCGGAAATAAGTTAAGTAAATGTTATAAAATTTGAAAATGACCATATTACCCTTATTGGAAATAATTGCAATAAATATTACGGAGACTGTGAAAATGACCATACTACCCTTATTGGAAAAAAAATGCAATAAATATTATGGAGACTGTGAAAATGACCATATTACCCTTATTGGAAATAATTGCAATAAATATTATGGAGACTGTGAAAATGACCAGACTACCCTTATCGAAAATAAATAAAGTAAATATGAGAGACTATGAAAATGACCATATTACCCTTATTGGAAATAAGTGAAATTAATATTATGGAGACTGTGAAAATAACCAGACTACCCTTATAGGAAATAAGTAAAGTAAATATTACACACTGTGAAAATGACCATATTACGCTTATTGGAAATAAGTGTAATAAATATTATGGAGACTGTGAAAATGACCATACTACCCTTATTGGAAATAAATAAAGTAAATATTGCACACTTTAAAAATGACCATATTACCCTTACTGAAAATAAGTGCAATAAATATTATTGAGACTGTGAAAATGACCATATTACCCTTGTTGGAAATAAGTGCAATAAGTATTATCGAGATTTTCACATTCTGTAATATTTATTACACTTAATTCCACAAAGGGTAATATGGTCATTTACATATTTTGTAATATTTACTTTTTCTATTGCCGATAAGGGTAGTTTGGTCATTTTCTGATCTCCATAATATTTCTTCGCACCTATTTCTAATAAGGGTAATATGGTCATTTTCACAGTAGGTAATATTTACTTTATTTATTTTTGATAAGGGTAGTCTGGTCATTCTCACAGTCTCCATAATATTTATTGCACTTATTTTCAATAAGGGTAATATGGTCATTTTCATAGTATGTAATATTTACTTTATTTATTTTCAATAAGGGTAGTTTGGTCATTTTCACAGTCTACATAATATTTATTACACTTATTTCTAATAAGGGTAATATGGTCATTTTCTCAATTATGTAATATTTACTTTACTTATTACACTTAATTGGGTAGTCCGGTCATTTTCTTGTCTCCATAAAATTTGTGCACTTATTTCCAATGAGGGTAATATGGTCATTTTCAAAGAGTGTAATATTACTTTACTTATTTTCGATATATAAGGGGTAGTCTGGTCATTTTCACAATTTCCATAATATTTATTGCATTTATTTCCAATAAGGGTAATATGGTCATTTTCACAGTCTCCATAATATCTATTGCATCGATAATAATGAGGTGAGAAAAGGAGGGTCCCGCCTAAGAAATGTAGCAGTGATTCAACTAGGTAACACAGTCGCAGTGTGGGTTGATGAATCGGGGATATAATTGTAATTAAAAAAATTATACAACGATTTGTTTTTTTAACGCTCTAATTTGTGCTCCGAAAATTTATTATATCTACGACCGTCTTGATCGGTCCACGGTCTGTTGACCGCTTTTGAGGGTCGCGGATGTGGGTCATTAAAACCCCCTTCTCCACTAGTGTAATGCTCAAGTTTTTTTTTTTGTTTAGATTTCCAATTTGGCTCATGCCAACTGTAGAGGCTGACCTCTAGCCTTTCTTTAGGCCGTCGTTTAAAAAGAAAAAAAAAACATTTACGATTTTACCTCAAAAAAATTGAACAAAATTGTATGTAACCCAAAATCTATAACAAAAGAAGAAATATGTCATCCGACTCAAATATTAACATATTTTTTGTTCTCTAAAGATTTTTTTTAACTTGATTTACAATTACTTCGCAAAAATTCACGAGTCATGACTTAAAATTTTATTTCCTAAACCGAAATATGTGTAATTTATGACCCAAAAACTAGTCAAATGTATCGAAATCGTTGTGCAACCAATGTCTGTTTGAAAATCTAAAATTGTGGGTTGCAAAAAATTGTACTACTTTTTAAAAACCTACTTGTTAACCAGAAAATTTTCCAAGTGGCCCATTTATGTGGCCTAAAATTAATCAAATTACGCATTTTAACACCGAAATATACCACTATGACAAAAATATTGTCTCGTGATCCAAAATTTTAGTGACTCAAAATCTTCATTATGCCTCGCAAACTGACAGTGTGACCCAGAATGTATAATGTGATCCAAATATTGTTAAGAAGCCTCAAATTTATGTACTTAGTCTTCCTCAATTATATGATTCACGATAACATACAAAATCTAGGTCTTAATGATCTTACCAAGGAATTCCTTTCACCTGGTCAAACGATAGAGAAAGAAATGAAAACCTAAAAGAACAAATTGATAGGATTTTAGTTTCAACAACTTGGTCTCTAAATCATGAAAACTTTAGGAATCTAATTATACAAAACCGGAAAATAATGACAATGGCTCTCATACTTTTAAGTTTGAATAAAATCTTAAAAATCTCACTACAACATTCACTAAATGGAATGAAAATGATTTTGACAATATCTTCCAAAATGATGAATAACTCAATGACTCTTTTTAAAAGAACCTTCATAAAATTTAATCTATGCCAATTCTGTAAATTAAACATAACCAATCTCGACATGAAACCCGACATAAAAGAGAGACCGAATTTTAGAATCATCGCTCTAAAGATATAATTTTAAAAAGATATGACAAAAATACAGCTTCTAATAGGAGGAGACTTAATCACATACATGCTCTAAGAGATTCTCTTAGATTATGGATCGAAGGTGTACATCAACTTCAATCCCTCCTCATTATTCACATTAAACACAAAATTGGTTAAAAAGACCAAAATCAACAAATCCTGGGTGAAAAAGACATCTAGATTTCGATACTGTTTAAATGGACAAAAATATAAATATAGCCAGGATGTAAATAGTTTCATCCTACCTATTTTCAAATACTTTTTCTTTTTTTAATTTACATCAGGATGCATCCGGTTTCATCCTTGCTATTTTTTAAGTATAAGTCAGGATGAATCCAGTTTCATCCTTGCTATTTTTTTTGTCCATTTCACCCATACTAATTTTTACTCGTCCATTTGAACCAGGTTTTAAAAATATTTGGACAAATGACCCATTTTTCGCACATTAAACAGATAGAGTCCTCAAATGGAATTTAACATGACTCAATAATTCCTAACATTAGTGATGATGACAATTTACTTCGTAATATTACGAATGAGGATATAACTCAAAATATTGTTTTTAACATGAACCAATGGGGCTCTCCACGCTCGGGAATTTCGTACCCGTATTTTTCAGGACTCATTGGGATGTTGTTAAAAAATATTTAATTGACATGGTCCAAAACTTTTTTTAGGAAAAAATACATACTTCAAGAAATCATATATACTTATATAACTCTTATACATACAACCAAAAATTCAGGACCCTTCTTTCTTTAGTAATTCTAGACTTATAATTAAGTTTTAGTAATAAAACGTGTAGGTTCATTTCAAAAAATCCTAGCAAATAGGATCCAACCTCACCTTGCAAAAATGATCTCACAAAACCGATCTACATTCCTTTCAGGTAGGAAAATTACTGATAATACCATAATGTCCCACGAAATCTTGACTCAATAAAAACTTCCAAAAGCAAAATTGGAAATATGGCTCTTAAAAAATTGACCTCTTCATACCCTTTGATAAATTGAATGAGATTTCCTTTATGAAACTCTTATATCTTTTGGCTTGAATAAAGAGTTGTGTCGAACTTATTATGCTATGTATCATAACTATTTCCTCTTATATTTTGTTAAATGGTTATCCTGGAGAAAGATTCAATATCAAAATAGGGCTTCGTCACTTGTTTATAGTTTATGCGGAAGTTCTTTCGAGACTTCTATTTAAAGCAGATTCAGAAAATAAAATCATTGGAATTAAAGTAACTAAGGATGTGCCTGCTATTTTTCACCTTTCTTACCTTTTTGTTGTATTGTATCGACTTTGTCAATAGACTATCACACAAGGTATCATACTTATAGGTTGATATCGAAAAGATTGTTGTGTACTTGGGTACCCTCGTCATTTCACATTCTGTACAGTTTACACAATCCTTCTAAGAATACTAAGAGTAGGCAGAGATTTATAAAAATTTGCCCAAAGCATAAAGTTTACTTTTGGTGGAATCCATCTCTTCCACATGAACCTATCAAACTCACACATTTTCCCATCCACAACTTGCAGCTTACCATATTTTTGAATTGAACAGTCGCATATCCAACTGTTCATGAAAAGATAAATTCTTCTATACGAAAATATTCATTAATGAGATACAATATTTCAAGGTATTAAAATTTCATAATTAATACATGTAATGAGTAGATTATATATATATATATATATATATATATTTTAATTTGATCGTTAACCCAATTGACCCACACGTTGGACCAATAGTTAGACCTAATTGACCAACCCAATGTTTTTTTCTGGGTCGATGTCTGGTCCGGTTTCCTGAGATAATCATGAAAACTGGAACATGAACTTTATTCAAAAATAATTTTGATGCCTCACTTCACAATAATACTATTAGATCCAATCCAAATTAAGTTGAGAAAAATAGATGGAAATCTGGTCCTATGGGGAAAATCACTGTTAAATCACTAACTACTCTGATGATAAAGAAAAGTCTAAATTTTGAAAATAAATTTGGAACTTAGATATTTTTTTTCCTCAAAGGAGATGGGTAACTTAAATACTTTGACTAAGATTAATGCCTTATCACTGACTTAATTATTGGATGCATGATGCTGCCTTTCAAATGAGATTTTGAAAAGATTTATTTTATTTTATTTTATATATAGAAAAGACTTGATAGATGTCTAATTAATCAAGATGCTGAAACTTTATTCCCTAAACTCTGTGTTAATAATCTCCCTAGAGATTCTTTGGACCATTGCCCTATGCATGTAGGCTTCAATTTTGAAGGAGATTGTATGCCCAGACCTTTCTATTTCATGGCTATGTGGACCACTGACCCTACCTGTAGAGACATTATAGCAAATTCCTGGTCCATCCATGCGAAGGGTTCTCCTTCTTTCAAACTTAAGGCTAAATTACTAACACAAAAAAGGTCTGAGAGAATGAAATAGAAAATCTTTTGGAAATGTACAAACTAATGTCTCTATTACTATAGAGGAACCCAAAGAGGTTCAAATCTCCAACCCTATGACTCTATGAAAGTCTTTAAGCTAAGAGCTAGATTAACATACCTGTACTCGCTGGAAGAGCTTTATTGGAAGGATAAATCCAGAGAGGCCTGGCTCCTAGAGGGAGATACTAATACTCCCTATTTTCATAGAGTCATTTTGTTTAAAAGGAAAAGAAATGCTATTAGCTGGATAAAAAATAACCCAGGAGACATCCTTACCGATAGAGATAGTATTAGTGCTTCCTTTGTTGATTACTTTCAAAATCTTTATTCCTCCAATCCCCAATCTTTCCAAGATGAGGTCTAGATGATTTCACTAACAAATGTTTCCCAGATGATAATAATTGTCTGAATATACCTTTATCTCCTGAAGAGCTTAAAAATGTTGCTTTTCAAATGAGAGGGAAAAAGGATCCTGGACCTGATGGTTTCACTGGTCTATTTTTTCAAAAGCACTGGGATGTTGTTGGACATTCTGTTATAGACATGGTGCAAACCTGCTTTAGAACTGCGTATGTAGCTAAATTCCTTAACCACACTAATATAACCCTCATACCCAAGACTCATACTCCTGAATTTGTCTCCCAACATAGACCTATAGGATTATGCAATTTTGCATGTAAGATCCTATCTAAAACTCTAGCAAATATACTTAAACCCTTAATGGATGGCCTGATTTCCCTAAATTAAAGTGTCTTTGTCCCTAAGAGAAGTATAGCTGACAATATCCTTCTTGCCAATGAAGTGGTTTTCACATTGAATCATTATCATGGTAAGGAAGATCTTGCAGCCATTATGCTGGATATGTCTAAGGCTTATGATAAACTTGAGTGGAAATTTCAGGAAAAAGTTTTTTACTTAAACCCTTAATGGATGGCCTAATTTCCCTAAATTAAAGTGTCTTTGTCCCTAAGAGAAGTATAGATGACAATATCCTTCTTGCCAATTGAGTGGTTTTTACATTTAATCATTATCATGGTTAGGAAGATCTTGCAGCCATTAAGATGAATTTGTTTAAGGCTTATGATAAACTTGAGTGGAAATTTCTAGAAAAAGTTCTTAGGAAAATGGGTATGTGTGAAAATTGGATCTCCCTGATTATCCAATGCTTGGGTATTGTTCTTATTCAGTGCTTCTCAATGGTGTCCCAATTGGTTTAATTAAACCTGAAAGGGGTTTGAGACAAGGAGATCCCTTATCCCCCTATCTTTATATTCTTTGCTCTAAAGCTTTATTTTCATACATAGATAAACTTAGTTCAATGCATTAAAGTTAGTAGAAATCCCCCCGCATAACTCACTTATTTTTTTGCTGATGATTGCTTACGGTTTTCTAAAGCCACTATTCATGATTTTCATACCATTAAAGACTACTTGCAGAAATTTAAAATTCAAACTCATATGAGTATTCTTCAATATGTTTATGCTAGGATACTTCCTAGGAACCACAAGCTTTTATCCCAAGCTGCTAAAACTTCTCTAGTTAAACATGTTGGTCAGGCCATCCCCATTTATCAAATGACTGCTTTTCTTATACCCAAAACTTTGTGTAGGAAAATGGATTCTCATCTGTGTAAATTCTGGTGGGGTGAAACCTTAGACCCAAAGGATAGGAAACTCCACTTATGGGTGTGGGACATCCTTAGCTTCCCTAAAAGTGAAGGGGATTGGGTTTTAGAAAAGTTGAGCTAAATAACCTTGCTATGATTGCTAGAAATGCTTTGAAGCTTATTTAGCAACCTGATTCTCACATAGGCACTATTCTTAAAGTTAGATATTTTCCCAACTCGGACTTCTTGAATGATAAATGTCCCTCTACTTGCTCTTGGACTTGGAGATGTCTTTTTACCATTAAAAACTTATAAGACCCTTCATATATTGGATTGTTGGAGATGGCCAGTTTCTTGACCCTTGGTGTGATAATTGGATCCTATCTCTAGGCTATGCCAGGCCTAATCTTCTTTTCCCCCCAGCCCCTAATTTAAAAATCTCCTATTTCATTAATCTTGTTACTATACCTTGGGATGTTTCTAGATTAAATACCCATTTTGACAATGCTTATGTACAGAAGATTGTTACTATTCCCTTAAGTCAGCTTTGCACTCCTGACAGGAGGGCTTGGGATCTTTCAAAGAATGACAAATTTAGTACTAAATATGCCTACTTGGGTCTCCGAGGTCTTAGAACTTCCCCAAACAACACTCTTTGGAAGTGCATTTGGAAACTTAAAGTACCTCATCATATTCAACTTTTTTTATTTATAAAGCTGCTAACAATGCTATGCCTACTATAACTGTTCTCCATGGTAGAATGCTTATTGCCGCTGTTATCTGTCTTAGATGCCTTGCTTGTAATGAAAATATTATGCATGCTTTGGTCATGTGTCCTTTTGTTTGTTCTGTTTGGTCTGCCACTTCTCTGGGTCTCCCCATCTTGAATTTTTCTAATGCCTCTTTTACTGATTGGCTCATGCATTGGCTGGTTAACATCTTATTCTTGCTCTCCCTAAGGACTCTTAGAAAACTTTTGCTGCTGTAATGTGGTCTATCTGGAATAGTAGGAATAGGATCAAACCTCAGCTTGCAAAAATAATCTCACAAAATCGATCTGCATTCCTTTCAGGTAGGAAATTACTGATAATACCATAATTTCCCACGAAATCTTGACTCAATAAAAACTTCCAAAATCAAAATTGGAAATATGGCTCTTAAAAATTTGACCTCTTCATAGCCTTTGATAAATTGAATGAGATTTCCTTTATGAAACTCTTATATCTTTTGGCTTGAATAAAGAGCGGTGTCAAACTTATTATGCTATGTATCATAACTACTTCCTCTTATATTTTGTTAAATGGTTATCCCGGAGATAGATTTAATATCAAAATAGGGCTTCGTCACTTGTTTATAGTTTATGCGGAAGTTCTTTCGAGACTTCTATTTAAAGCGGATTCAGAAAATAAAATCATTGGAATTAAAGTAACTAAGGATGTGCCTGCTATTTTTCACCTTTCTTACCTTTTTGTTGTATTGTATCGACTTTGAAATAGACTATCACACAAGGTATCAGACTTATAGGTTGATATCGAAAAGATTGTGGTGTACTTGGGTACCCTCGTCATTTCACATTCTGTACAGTTACACCTATCCTTCTAAGAATACTAAGAGTATGCAGAGATTTATAAAAAAAATCCCAAAGCATGAAGTTTACTTTTGGTGGAATCCATCTCTTCCACATGAACCTATCAAACTTACATATTTCCCATCCACAACTTGTAGTTTACCATATTTTTGAATTGAACAGTCGCATATCCAACTGTTCATGAAAAGATAAATTCTTCTTTATAATATTTCAAGGTATTAAAATTTCATAATTAATACATGTAATGAGTAGATGATATATATATATATATATATATTTAATTTGATCGTTAACCTAATTGACCCACACGTTGGACCAATTGTTAGACCTAATTGACCAACCCAATGTTTTTTTCTGGGTCGATGTCTGGTCCGGTTTCCTGAGATAATCATGGAAACTGGAACATGAACTTTATTCAAAAACAATTTTGATGCCTCATTTCACAATAATACTATTAGATCCAATCCAAATTAAGTTGATAAAAATAGATGGAAATATGGTCATATGGGGAAAATCACTGCTAAATCACTAACTACTCTTCTGATGATAAAGAAAAGTCTAAATTTTGAAAATAAATTTGGAATTTAGATATTTTTTTCCCCTCAAAGGACATGGGTAACTTGCCTAAGATTAATGCCTTATCACTGACTTAATTATTGGATGCATGATGCTGCCTTTCAAATGAGATTTTGAAAAGATTTCTTTTATTTTATTTTTGATATAGAAATGAATAAATGCAGTTACTTTTGGTACAATTGTGCCTAGATAATTCGAGCAAGCTGATTAATTCCTTCATTATGTAACTTAAAAACATTCATATTGCTAGCACTAGTCACCGAACTATTATAAATATTGAAAAAGAAAGGGACCTAAAACACCATCAACTTTTTCGTTCGCGGATTTGTATAAACAATATGTACGTACAGATCTCTAGATTAAGGTCATTGTTCCTAATTTTTTTTATCAAGGTCAGCCTAGTATGTATCCAAAATGTACAAGAACCACATTCCACCAATAACAAGTTTGGTAATAATATATTTTTCAAGATACGAATTCCCAAGAACAAGTCTTGTAGATTCTTTACAATTGAACTAAGACTATCTAGGTTGATGAACGTACTACATGTCATATTTCAATTATACGGATAAATAATATAATTCATAAAAGAAATCAAGAAAGACACCAAAGAATTTGTTAACGAGGAAAACTGCAATGTAACAGAAAAACCTCGGGACGTGGTCCAACTTGAACATCATACTATGTTAAACCGCTACAAATAGAAGCCTACTATCGGACTTCTGATTTGAAATATAGTTGAGACTGATTCAACTCTCTGAGAAATTAATCTTCAGGCATGATTCTTCTCGAATCTCATAATACCCCGTGCACATTTTGTTTTGCTAGGAAAAGAGATATATTGCATTAGATAGAGTTTACAACATTTTGCAGGAAATGTGGACAATTATTCTCATACCACTCTCCTGATACATTACCAACTCTACTATGTCTTGCATCTATGTCTGCAAGGCTATTCAAGTCTCTCTTGACATATTTAAATCAGATAATACTAGAGTCTTGTAAAAGGAACAAGCAATCATCTAGGACAGAGAAAGAGGACCAACTAATTTGGTCTCTGCAATTATTTAAATAAGCCATAATATTTTTGGCATCACTAACTAAGCAGAATATTTTGAAAACCTTTATCCTTGATCCACTTTGCAGCCTCCAACAAAGCATAGCATTCAGTTTCTTCTGGACTGGTACTTCTCCTTGAGATTAGTTTGCGGCCCCTGAATCCATCTGTAGAATATATATCCACAATGCCAATTCCATCCTTGTTAGTATCCTTATCAAAAGAACCATAACATAATATAGTAATGCAATTATGAGGGAGCATCAATCATTTGGTTCAATTATAACATCAGTATTAATAATATTAGTGGCAGGGACAGTGGCTAGAGTGTTAACAGTTTCTGCAGCAATACTCATTGCAGTCCTGGCTATCATCCGAGGGTTTGAAGATTTGTCCTCAAAAACCTTGAAACATCTGGCTTTCCAGATGCACCAGGCAGTATTCATGGTAGTAACTAGATGATCTTGGAGATGACTTGTAGTAAGCCATCTAGAGATCAAATCCTTGATACTAATTTGTGTGCCTGAATCCTGTAAAACAAGAGAGTTCACCACAGGGATATTCAACCAGACATCTTTGGAAAAGGAACAATGTAAAAGCATATGTTCTGGAGATTCAGAGATACCCAAGTTACACATTTTGTATCTATTATCATGCTGACTGTTATATCTAGCAAGCATATTACCTGTGGGTAGAATGTTTTCTACACATTTCCAAAGAAAAAGATGGGTTCTAGGGAGCATGGGAGATCTCCAAAGGGCTTTATACATATCAAAATCAGGACTGGGAGTAGAGTTATGTGCAAGTTCATTAGAAAGCAGTTTGTAAACTGATTTACGGTCAAAACACCATTCTTATTGTAGGGCCAAACACTGCCGGATAAGAGAATTCTCATTACAAATTTTTTGACTATTGTCACTAGTAAAGAAATCATGGACTAAGGGAAATTCCAACTTTTGGTTTCAGCAATGATAAAATCAGAGACTTTATAGTTGGAATTAGGATAATTAGCACAAAGCGGAAAATAAGGGTTATTAATCCAGTTATCAGTAAAAGCATGAGTAGAACTTCCATCCCTAACATCCCAAAGAGCATGCTGTTTCAAAATATCTAGTCCATGACATATACTAGACCAAACCGAAGACATATTCCATGGTTTAACATAATGAAGAGGATGGCAATTCCTAAAATATTTACACTTCAGAATCTGAACCCAAAGTTCATTAGGAGAACGAAAAAGTAACCAAGCAGTTTTAGTAAGAAGTGCTAAATTCATCTTCTTTAAGTTTCTAAAACCTAATCCACCATTCATTTTATGAGTGCACACCTTTTCCCATTTCCTAAAGTAGTAACCCTTGTGACCATTTTTCCCCCACCAAAAATCCCTTTGAGAATTTTCCATCTTGTTGATGATGGTGTCAGGTAGGAGGAAAGAATTCATATGGTAGTTGGATGAAGATTTCAGAGTATGTTGAACAAGAATCGACGTACCAGATTGAGCCAGCTGTTTACCTTTCCATTTAGACACTCTAGAATCATGATGAGTGTTTAAGTGGGACATTGACTCATTTCTATTTTTATTGAGAAAAAGAGGAATGCCCAGATATTTTTCATTTAGCTCAATTTTCCTAACATTCATAGATCTAATAAGGGAAACACATTTGTCTGGATGAACATTTTTACTGAAAAAGCATCCAGATTTCTCAAAGTTTATCATTTGACCTGATATGCTACTGAAATCATTAATCAAAGTCATGAGATTGTTGGATTCATAATGAGAAGCCTTAGTGAAAAGGAGGCAATCATCAGCAAAAAGTAAATGAGATATACTGGGAGCTTCTTTAGTAACTTCCATGCCATGAATGAGATGGGATTGCTCGGCATAGTGAAGGTACCTAGAGAAAGACTCCATACACAGTATAAACAAGTAAGGATACAATGGATCTCCTTGTCTTAACCCCCTGGTAGGTTTGAAAAAAGAACAAGGAGAACCATTTAAGAGGATTGAGATATTGGTAGTACTTATGTACTGGAAAATAAGGCTACACCAATGTTCAGAAAAATCAATTTTTTTTAGCACAACAATCAAGAAAAACCATTCCACCCTGTCAAAAGCCTTAGACATGTCAAGTTTAAGGCCCATGACTCCACATATATCCTTTCTGTATGTTTCTACCAGGAACATAGGCAACTTGATATGGTGAAATAATTTTGCCAAGAAGAGGTTTCATTCTATTCACTAAAATTTTGGAGATGATTTTGTAATTTGAATTGCAGAGAGAAATTGGCCTAAAGTCAGAGGGACTTGTAGGATTATTCACCTTAGGAATTAATGAAATGAATGTATGGATCATTTCTTTAAGAAAATGTTTGGTATTAAATTTTTTTTTGACAGTGTTCCAAACATCATTTTCAAGCAAAGCCAGGTTTTGTTTGTAAAAACCTGGTGGAAATCCATCTGGACCAGGAGCAGTCTATGGTCCCATTTGCTTGATAGTATTCCTAATCTCTTCAAGAGTAATGTGACTCAAAATTTTATCATTGTCCTCATTAGTGATGCTATCATCAATGCAATTCAGAAATTTCTCATCTAATAAAGGATTAGTGATATGTTCTTAAAATGAGTGACTAAAAGTTCTTCAAGTGTGTGTCTATCCTCAGACTATTGACCATTTGGAAGTTTTAAAGAGCTAATGTGATTGAAATGTCTTCTCCTATTAACATTTGTGTGATAATAAGAGGTATTTTTATCATAGCTCTTAATGAACTCCACCCTGGATTTTTGAGCATAAAAAGATTCTTGAGTTTTTTTTGAGCTAGCTAAAGGTTATGTTCTACATTTCTTATGGCTTCATTATTCTGAATAAAATAAGGATTTATATTCAGAGCTTTTACTTGATCAGTTAACATGGAAACTTTATGATCAATATTACCATAATGAAATAAATTCCATTTTAAAGCTCAAATTTGACATTTTGAAGACCATTTGTCATTTTGCAAGCATGAAATCCTCATATATTTAAATTACAAGCATCTCTAATGACTTGATGACAAGTGGGATCCTTAAACCAGCATTTGAAATATCTATAGGGCTTTTTACCTTGGTGAGAAGTTGTGTTGGTAACCAAGAGAATTGGTAAGTGGTCAGAACCTATAGCATTAATGTGAAATAACTTTGAGTGGTTATAATGATGCAGCCACTGACCATTTACAAGGGCCATTTCAAGTCTAGATCTAACGTTATCTATTCCAGATTGCCTATTAGACCAAGTAAACTGAGACCCTATATATCCCAAGTCACTGAGATCAGATCAATCAATGACTTGTTGAATAATTGGGAACTCATAGGTGGTTGGTATGGTGTTTGAAGATCTCTCATAAGCAAACATTGTGATGTTTAAATCACTAATGAGTACCCATGGCAAATTTGCTTGAGATCCAATGCTATTAATGTATTCCCATTGCTCCACTCTCTCATTATGATATGTAGAACCATAGAGAAAGCTAGATAGGAATTCCGGCTTACTGGGGTCATAAGTAATAATAGTATTGATCATTTTATTAGTAGAATGGACAATGTCAAGTGTGAAACCACTCTTCCACATGAGGGCAATTCCACCAGATAGACCCACAAAAGGACACATCCAATTGTTAGGATAGTTGAATCTCTTTAAGAATTTTCTCATTTTTGTAGAGTCATTCTTGGTTTCACTTAGAAAAATTACATCTGGATTTTGGCTTCTAATTTGATTCCATAGACTGTTTCTAGTATCAGGGTTGCCGAAGCCCTGGCAATTCCACGACAAAATTCTCATACTTGAGGTAAAAGAGCACAATCCACAGATTTTATGGGACCATAGATTTCTAAAGCATACAAAACAACTAGATAAGTATCTAGAGTTATAATAAGACACAAAACTGGAAGCAGTAACAAAGGTAGACAAATAGTAAACACTCAAACAGTAATCAAGGTGCAGGACAGGGTAACAAGAGCTCTAAGTTAAATTGGAAGTAGGAAAACAATTATAACATACAAAATTTCTAATTGAGGAATCTAATTTACTTTGGTGCATACTAAAACAGTAATTACTAGAAATATAAAAAATATAGATGAAATTAGGGTTTCGATAAAAGATTTGATTAAAATTCGCAGCATTTCCATAGTGATTCTGTGAAATTGTTCCATTATGTTCAGATAATGCGCTATCAAATGCCATTGAGCGAGTATCATCTACTTGATTGAGTTGGTATTCCATCCTGTTTTCAGCGTGAAGATCACCATAATCGATCGATTCTTCAACTCCATTACAAGAACTTAAAAAGATGGGATTGTTATGGGTGCTTATGGAATTGATGTTAAAAGTTAAGGGATTATTCTGGGTGGGATTAATCTGAGTACCTTCATCTACGGTTCTCTTGTTTTTCCTATTCTCAACATATTCTAGTTTGAGATCTAGTTTTCCATCATTATGAGAAAGGGATAATGCAGAGTTTGAAGAAGAGGCGTTAGTTACATCCCTGGATGAATCAACCCCAACTTCCATTATATTAGCATCGAATTAGTGATATAGGCAGCCAGAAAATGTTTTCCCTCTTCAATCTGGCTTCATGCAGCATATTCAATTTCAGTCATAGCCTCTACTTTCTGTTCTTGTGCAAGTCTCTTGCAAATTGAGTCCACATGATCAACAACCCAGCAGTCTTTACAAATATTGTACGACTACATTTCAAAATGATAAATAACCCATTGCCTTTGACCAGTAGGAGTAATATACCATCCTTTTCTTCTTAGTGGTTCCTTAAGGTTTACTTCAACATAGACAGTGCTCGTGACACTTCTTTAGGTTGTTTTCTTCTACCCTCATGCTCAATTTTTTTCCCACATCCTTGCATATTTCAGTGATTTGTCTCTCATTGAGAATAATGTTTCCCAGGTTTCCCAGCTTAATGATAGACGCATTTATGTGTCTATATTAGTCTCAATTCTCTGTAATGTTAGTACTCGATTTTGCGCTTATTTTGGTATTTTATGTCTTTGTAGGTGTTTTTGGAGAAATAAGCTTTTGCGGCGAAATTGGCTCGAAAAGTGGTTTTTGCGCTCGTGGGAGAAAATTACTATTCGCACCCCTCAAATGGATAAGGGGCACCTCAATTACTAAGGGGCGACCACTTGCTATTCGCACCCCCAGTCTGGATAGGGGGAGGTCATCTTCTCCATTTGAAAAACTAAATTTGGCGGGAAAAAGTTCACTTCTCGCGGCAGTTTGAGATTCGAAGTTTTGAAGAGTTTTAAGGAGACTCAATTGCAGATTCTTCCTGGGCTGGACTCATTACGACTAAACAGGTCTGGTATACGCCCTTTACTCGACTAGAATTGGTTTGGAGATAAAACAGGGGACGTGATAGTTTCTCGGAGTCTGTTCTATGTTTAGAAGATATGGGAAGAGATTTAGTTGGATATTTACTCGGAATAGGATTGTTATCTCCCTGTTACATCCAAACAGGATGGTAAGAGTTTCACAGTCGAGGAAAAAGGAAGTTTCTACGTGGTTTTGATAAAACAGGGCAGTGGAGCTATTCTCGGAGTTTTGTTTTCCGGGCTATGAATATTCTAAGCATTCGTATCTATCTGTCTGGGTAAGTTCGGGTTAAAACAGGAAAGCTATATCACTTAGATTCGAAAATATATGGAAAGTTTCTCGGTTTAAGTAAAACAGGGAGATTGAGAGTATCACGGGATTTTGGTTGAATACATGGAAATTACCGGCTGGAGAGTCTGGGACGTTGGATTCTACTTGGAAGACGCGTGAGAAGCAAAACAGGGAGTGTTTGAAGCCGCATATGAGGATATGGAAAGAAGAAATAAAACCCGTAACTTTGGCAAAAAGAAAGAGGTGAGATTCTCGGGATTTACTCGCCCTGTTGGGTATATAAGGGTCTGTTGGAGTCTTAGAGAGGGGGTCGAGACTTTTGGGGTTGAATAGTCGAGATCAGGTGGAGTTGCAGAGAAGCTTGCTGTTGTTCCTGGGAAGAAGAAGAAGAACAGTGCAAACCGCGAACAAAGAAAGTCGCAGAAACCGTTACCTAATCTTTCAAATCAAATACCTTTGTAACAGTTTTGTAACAATTAAGTTTGAAATCGCAACACTTCTGCTAGGGTTTCTCTGTAACAGTGAGTTTTGTAATAATTACATCTGTTACAAACTCGCTGCTTTATACTTTTGCTTCAATAAAAACACCTCTTGAGCCATGTTTCTATCTTTTGGGTGTGTTTTCGACATGAGGAGCTAAACCCCAACACTGGGACGACGGAGGAAGCCATATTTCATGCGTGTGGTAATTATATTTAATTCTTTCATGACTTTTTGCATGGATTGTTAATTGTTTTATGGTTTTTATTGAATGGTTGTAATTTCAATTGATGGGTTATACTGAGGTTAAGTCTTTTGATATCCCATGCTTTAGATATACAGTCGTTGCTTTTCAAAAATCTACCTTGGCAAAACATAGAGTCAATATTTTATTATTATTTGAGCTATAATTGTCTAGAATAAATATATGAATCGCATGAATGAATTTTATGGTGGAATCCCGAGTCTCAGTATCTCTCGTTATCGTGACAATTTTGTATATATATTTTCTTTTAGTTTTAAGTCTGAAATCAAATCTTTACAAGCCCGAGTTGAATGAACTTTACTACCACTTTCTACAACAACATAAAACCACATCACTTAACAGTCCAAATATGGTGCCCAAACTTATCCTCCTTAATAGCAACGTTTGGATCATACTGAATTAGAGATAATAGATAACACATAATACCCCAAGTTTTTGGGCGGAGTCCATTATAAGCTTCTTCCCTCTGAAATCTGAAAAGGAAAAGGTTTGCTCCTTTTGTGATGATTTCGTACCTTCTATAACTTCTCCATCGATCATTGATTTCTTTTTTAACCTCTTCATGGTCTAGAGGCTTGTTGAAGATGATTTTTCCAAGAATGGAAAAGGAAAAAGGTTTGCTCCTTAGTAGACATAAGAAAGGAAAAAGATAGCAATCAAAGAATGGAAAAGAAGGTTAAGAGAAGATCAAAGAGTTAACGATTGGATTCATGGCATAGAGAAACTTGAAAAATTTAAAACTAAGTTGACTCAGTTTCCCCCCGATTTGAAGAGCTCAGAGGGTGTTTATGAACTAGTTTCCATGTGTACGAAATACTTCTCAATATAGATTGATTCCAATGAATAGAAATCAGGTAACCATACTAGAAATTTTCCTTCAGTTACAAACAAGAATGTCCACCTAGGATTGTCATTCTAGAACCGTGCATAATAGTAATCACACAAAAGTTTTAAGCCTAATAGGCTTGTGAAGCATCAAACAATATTGAAGTTCAAGAACACCCAAAAAAATGCTAGTTCCTGAACCCTTAAAAAAAAATTGATTAGAAGAGAGATTTTATTAAGTTTAAAAGAATATACAAAATACTACAAGAAGTAGTACGAAAATCAAGAAAAAACGATACTCCAGTTATGCACTGTGTACGTTGAACTTAAATGCAACCTATTTCCAGAACTAGCAGCCCATGATAGCACTAGAGCCTTTGCATCTGTGCACAAGTCTGCGTCTGTTTTGAAGTTGTAATTCTCCTCAAAAACACGATAATTTCTTTCTCTCCATAATACCCAGACTACAGCAGACGGAATGAGATTCCAGGCTACCTTTCCATAACCAGATAAAGTATTATTAGACCATGTCAAAGCCAAGCTCATCATCGATTTAGGGAAGACCCATGCCCAGTTATCATTAGGAGTAATAGAAGACCAAACCTTATGCGCAACTTTGCAATGCAGAAGAATATGATCCTGAGTCTCCGGTACATCACCACATAAACTGCATGAACTATAAATATCCATACCTTTGTGTTGCAGCATATCCTGTGAATTCAATCTTCCATGAACGAAACACCAAAGTAGGAAGTTTATCTTTGGAGGCACAGCCGAAACCCAAACAAACTTGTGTGGAAAACCATCAACACCCTCATTGATTATCATCTCAGCATACAATGATTTGATAGGAAAAAATTCCATTAGGATTAAGAGGCCATCTTCTTGTATCAGGTAAAGTATCAAGAGTGGGTGGTGTTGAGCTAATGATTCCAAGTAAAGCAGCAAAAGAATTAGCATCATTATTCGAGAGTGCTCTCTTAAAATCAAAACTCCAAGATCTGTTAGTAGTGATATGCTCAGACAGGGTTACATTCTTGGACCTGACAATCTTGTATAAATCTTTGAAAGAGTTCATAAAACATGAGTCACCACACCACCTATCATGCCAAAAAGCTATATTTCCACCTGAATGAACAGAGAGTGCATAATTCCCTGTAATCAAATCCGCTATTTCTGCAATGGTTCTCCAACATGAAACACCATGTGGGGATTGAATAGAACCTGGAGTCCAAAAAGAGAAATTGCTGCCATACTTTTCCTCAATAAGCTTGTACCACAAGTGAGACTTATCATTACCAAACCTCCAGCACCATTTAGCCAATAAAGCCAGGTTCATTAGTCTTAGGTTTAAAACTCCAAGACCACCTTTTTCTTTAGTTGCCATGACTATCTTCCAGTTCACCAGGTGAGAGCACTTGCTGCCAGAATTATGCTCCCAAAGAAAGTCTCTCACAAGGTAGTCAATATCGGTTGTATCGACCGATATTATAGGTTTTTATCGTGTACCGGAAAAAAAAACTGTACGATATCTAAAATATTGGCGATACAAGGATGGAACGATAAAAAAACTCATATCGGCCAATACAAACCGATATATCGGGCTCACCTGTACACTGATAATATCGGCAATAGTAATTTGGCAGAATAAATTATTTATATATTAAAATCTATAAACAGAACCTTTCATCCTAATTATATTCTTCCTCTATACCCTTGAAAACTCAATCTGATTCAGTAATGATGTTGGATTATGATTGAATTTGTACAGTGAAGCTTTTAATCTTGAGAATTAATGCATCATATGACACCAAAAATTTAGATTGAAAAATTTATAAATATTTTAAATTCTTGGTCTTAATGATGTATCACCTGTAAAAACCGATATAATCTTTTGTATAGGTGTATCGGACCGAGCCGATACGATACCGATACACGATATTAACTACTTTGGTCTCTCATCTTCTTTTCCAAAGAATTAATGATATAAATAGGTGCTTTGAGAAGTGAAAAGTAGTACATAGGAAGTGAACTAAGTACGTGCTTTAGAAGGGCTAATTTACCTCCTTTTGAAAGAGAGATTTTGTTCCAAAAAGAAAGCCTTGCATCCACCCTCTCAAGAACTGGAGTCCAAATAGTTTTACAGTTGGATTTTGTACCAAGAGGCATCCCAAAATACATGAATGGCAACTTGTCAGTCTTGCAACCAAAATCATTAACCCACTCATTCAAATCTGGCACATCTCCAATTGCAATCAGCCTTGTTTTTGAAGTGTTGACCTTTAGTCCTGCAATGTACTCAAAACAATGTAGAATAGAGAACAAATTAGTGAGTTCCTCTTTTCTATTGTCCACAAAAAGGATTGTGTCATCAGCATAATGTAGGTGATTCACTACTAAACCTCCATCCACAACTGAGAAACCATTGAACAAGCTGAGATTAGCAGCTCTGTCCAATATCTAGAGAAACCTTCCATAGCAATATTGAAGAGAAGAGGTGACATGGGACATCCTTGTCTAACTCCTCTAGTGCTCCCAAAAAAACCAAAAGCAGAACCATTAATCAACACTGAAAAAGTAGCAGTTGAGTAGCAGAATTTTACCCATTTGCACCACTTAATACTGAAACCCATTTTCTTCATCACACACTCCAAATAATTCCAAGTCACTCTATCAAATGCTTTATCCAGGTCAATCTTACAAACAACACCAGACTTACCAGCTTTTAACCTTGAATCTACAAGTTCATTTGCAATGAGAGTACCATCAAAAATTTGCCTGCCTTCTATATAAGCACACTGCACTGGAGAAATAAGCTTTGGCATTACCAGTTTTAATCTAGTAGCCAGCACTTTTGCCAATTTTGTATGTACTTATAAGTAAGAAGATTGGCCTACAATCTTTAATAGACTCCACATGATCTTTTTTTGGCACCAAAGCAATGAAAGTGGTATTATGTTTCACATCAATGCTACCTGTCTCACAAAATTCATGGATTGTGGCCATAATGTCAGCTTTTAGAAATCTCCAACACCTTGAGAAAAACGTCAGTGGATATCCATCAGGCCCAGGAGATTTGTCTTGTCCCAAATCCTTAATAGCTTGTAATACTTCTTCCTCAGAAAAAGTGGCATCAAGTATGTCTGATTCCATTGCATTAATGCTATCAAAAACAACATCTTCCAACTCTGGCCTAATGATTTCCTCCTCCGTAAAAAGGTGTATATAGTAATCCACAATGTGCTTCTGCAATTTGAACCTATCATCTTCAATCTTCCCATCAATATATAGTTGCCTGATTCTGTTATGTCTCCTCCTTGCAGTAGCCTTACTCATGAAAAAATGAGTGTTTCTATCACCTTCTTGTAACTACCTAGTATTAGATTTTACCTTCCAAGATACTTCTTCCATGTGTGTAACCCTCCCAAATTCAGATTTTTGTTGCATTATCTCACTGACTTGAGCTTCAGATAATAAATCTTCTTCAGCCAAAGTATCCAAAGCTTGAATTTCAGCAAGAATATTCTTTAACTTTGCACTAGTATGCCCAAAAGTTTCTTTATTCCACTCCTTTAGCTTCTCCTTTAGCGCCTTTAGCTTGCACCACAAAATTGTGCTTGGACTACCTGCAAAACAAAAAGATAACCACCACTCCTCCAACAAATTAATAAATCCATTCTCCAAGAACCACATGATTTTAAATCTAAAAGGACTAGGTCCCCAGGAAGGATCAAAAATGTCAAGAAGGATAGGTATGTGATCTGAGGTAGGTCTAGCTTTGGCTGATTGAGAGACAAAAAGGTAGTGTGTTTCAAAGGAATGAGAAATAAGGAATCTGTCCAGTCTAGACATAATAGGATTTGTTTGACCATTAGACCATGTATACCTGGCACCTTTTAGTGGGAGGTATATTAGATCATGGTCAGAGATGAAATTAGAGAAGCCTTCCATACTCTTTGTAATCTTTGAACAACCTTTTTTTTCAGCACACTTTGTGATAGTGTTGAAATCACCACCCAAGCACCATGGCAGATTCCAGCTCAACCCAGAAGTCTTTCCTCTCATGTGGTTTGTTTGGTCCATAAACACTCGTGAGAACCCATTCAAAATTATCAATCTTATTTGTACAATTAGAGAGTCTGAAACATCCACAAGATCTTTATTCCATAAGATTATCATTCCTCCAGAACTCCTAAAGGACTGTTGAAAAATCCATCCAAAATTTGAACTTCCACATGGAGAATGTCATAATCTGAGCAGTACATCATTTTGGTCTCTCGAAGAATAATTATTGGTGCATTAGTTAACTGAATCATCTTTTTAACAATGAGTCTTCTGTTAGGAGAGCAAAGCCCTCTAACATTCCATGAAAGAATTTGTAGACTCATTTATCACCTGTTGAACCCAAAAATTTCTTACTTCTTCTGGTTATTGATCCAAGGTTGCTAATATCTTCTAACGCAAAACCAAGTCTCTTACATTCAGTGACAAGCCTTTTTGGTGCTACCAATGAGAGAGAAGTAGCGCAAGCATCATCTTGAATATCTTCAATGGATGGCTCAAAACCAGGTGGGTATGTAGGTGTTGTAGTTGTTGAAGATACTTCATCAGAAACTTCACCATTATCTTCAGCTTCCAGATATGACATAAAAGTATCCTTCAAACCCCCGAGAGGAATAACTCTAGCCTTAGGTTCATGAATCGAAGTACTTTGAACCCCTTCAAAAGAAACCAGAGTTTGAACAACAAAATCCTTCTTTATTTTTGGTGCCACAGACCAAGCAGCATTCGTTTTAAGAACTGGACCATCATTTGAAATCTTAGTCAATAAGAATTTCTTTGTGTGATTAGGCATATCACTGAAACCGATTCCCATGTGAATGCCAAGATTGAACAATCTTTGCACTTCAGCGATAATCCAGTTTGGGACCGAGTATTGGTGGTTAGGATTTATATTGATATGGAAGGAATGGAAGATGGGTTTTTGTGTCTAGAAGGTGGCTAGGATTTTTGTGGTGGGTTTAATGAATTGGTGTTGAGGTGTGCTGAGAATTGGTGTAGAGGTAGATATATGTGCGGAAGAAAGAGGTAGGGTAAACACTGGAGTTACAGACCTAGGAATAGGTTGCAGGTCAATTGCATATAGTTTCTGCGAGAATGTTCTTAAATATTTGGTGGGCTTTGGTTGTGCACGTACGGGTAACTTGGAGGGCAACGGCTCAAACTCAGCATCCACAGAAACTTTGAATGCAGGTGTAATGTCAACTTCCATGTCAATCACCTCATTGACGTCATGAGAGAAGTCAGTCGTAGTATGGGTATTATGTACCACACATACTTAATCTAGCACCTGCAGATACTCTTCTCTTTTTAGACTTAGGTTTGCGCCTGCATCTACGTTTTTTCTTGGACCCCAGACGCGTAGATGTCTGTTGTGAAGATATCACAGAATCTTGCGTATCAACCAAGTCCTCTGGCTTAGAATCCGGGGCTATTGATAAATTCTGCATGGATACAGCTATCTCGCGAGATTTGTTTGAGATTTCCGTAAATCCTGCTGAACTTAATTGCCCCTTTGAATGGAGATTCAAATCACCCGGTGAACTTACTTGGTCTCAACTATGCGAAGTTGGCTTTGTTCTTTGTATAACAGCTTCATTCTGAGAGTATTCAAAACTGGACTAGGTCCCGGGATTTTTCCTGAATTTGCGGTTTCCTCTTAACAAAATCTTTTTGTGTGATTTAATTTCACTTTCCGCAATTATAATTAAAAGTAAATACACTAGTACGTTAATCCAAGACACTTGATATTGATCCTATAGTATATCGGTCTCGTACCGTAACTATTATCAAGTGATCACCTTGTTGTTGTATTGTCTCGACTTTTTCCATAGACGATTACACAAGGTATCAGACTTACATGTTGATATCGAAAATATTATGGCGTACTTGGATACCCTCGTCGTTTCGCATTTCCTTCTAAGCATACTAAGAGTAGGCAGAGAATTACAAAAATTTGCCAAAAGCATGAAGTTTAGTTTTGGTGGAATCCATCTCTTCCACATGAACCTATCAAACTCACACACTGCCTTGCATTTTACCATATTTTTGAATAGAAAATTTACTTGGAAAAGTACCAGTATCCACCATTTCCGACAATAAGGAGACATGCTCCAACTCATTGCGTAATAAATCGCATATCCAATTGTTCATGAAAAGATAAATTCTTCCATATGAAAATATTCATTAATGAGATACAATATTTTCAAGGTATTAAAAATTCATAATTAACACATATAATGAGTAGATTATATAGTTTTTTTTTCATTTGATCGTTAAACCAATTGACCCACTAATTGGACCACTAGTTTGACCTAATTGACTAACCCAATGCTTTTTTCTGGGTCGATGTCTGGTCCAGTTTCCTGAGATAATCATGGAAAATGGAACATTAACTTTATTCAGAAGCATTTTGATGCCTCATTTCACAACAATACTATTAGATCCAATCCAAATTAAGCTGATAAAAATAGATGGAAATCTAGTTCTATGAAGAAAATCGCTGCTAAATCACTAACTACTCTGATGATTAAAAAAAAAGTCTAAATTTTGAAAATAAATTTGGAACTTAATTTTTTCTCCCTCAAAGGGGATGGGTAACTTAAATACTTTTCCTAAGATCAATGTCTTCTGCTGGAAACTAGTTTCCAGAGCGATGTGTCTGGAAAACACTTGATCGGTATGGTAAAAACGTAATTCTCTTATGTAAAATTTGTGTTCGTTATATCTTAGAGGATACAAGTCATTTGTTTGTTAACTACACTTTTAATGAGCTTATTTGGTTATTTTCTATTTAAAATCTATGTAGAATCTTAACAACAACAATGATATCCATGCACCATTGGCTCAATTATTGGGTGCATGGTGCTTCCTTGAAATGAGATTTTGAAAAGATTCCCTTTATTCTATGTTCAATATGGAAATGAAGAAATGCAGTTACTTTCTGTACAATCGTGCCTAGCTAATCTGAGCAAGTTGATCAACCCATTCATTATGTAACTTAAAAACATTCCTATTGCTAGCACTAGTCATCGAACTATTATAAATACTGAAAAAGAGAGGGACCTAATACACCATCAACTTTTTCATTAATGGATTTATATATACAATTTTTTCTGTAATTAATATGTACGTATAGATCTCTAGAATATGAATCCTTGTTCCTAATTCTTTTTTATCAAGGTCAACCTAGTATGTATCCAAACTGTACAATAACCACTAACTATTTATCAAGATACGAATTTACAAGAACAAGTCTTGTAGGTACTTTAGAATTGAGATAAGACTATATAAGTTGATGAACGTACTACTTGTCATATTTCAATTATACGGATAAACAATATAATGCAGAAAAGAAATAAAGCAAGACACCAAAAAAATTGTTAACGAGGAAAACTGCAATGTAACAGATAGCTCATTGATTTCCTACAGATGGATATTCAATCGAGCTAATAGAAATATGTTTGCTTATGAGGGATCTTCAAGGATAAAGAAGATATATAGCAAAATTCAACAATTAAGATATATCTTACTCTTTTCAAAAGGTTATAAAGATGCCTAATCGATTGTACCTCACAAGATCAATCTAAAACTAGATTTAAATCTTATGCAGTTACAAAGTTCATCAATGTTATTCCTCAATCAATAGTTCATGAATGGTTTCATAGCACAAGAGATGGACCTTAGAATAGAAAAGAACTACGATGATCAAGATAAGATTCCGGATATCAGGAACTATTAGGTAAAAGAGAGTATGGCTGGGTTTAACGAATCCCTTAGTGAAGACTACATGTCGTAACTTAGTACAATGTCTCTAGGGAACCTAAATCTCTAGAGACGAATCTAGTTGCAACTAGGACACGATGTCTTAGAATTGATATTCTAGGTTGCAGAGAATCCTTTATTTATAATGATGAACAAGTATAGGTTGCTTACAAGAAAAGAAAAGTTCATGAACTAGTTTCCATGTTTACAAAATACTTCTCAATAGATTGACTCCAAAGAATAGAAATCCGGTAACCGTATCTTTGAGTTACAAACAAGAATGTCCACATAGGATTGTCATTCTAGAACCGTGCAGTAAGCACACAAAATTTTTAAGTCCAATAGGCTTGTGAATCATCAAACAATATTGAAGTTCAAGAACACCCAAAAACATGCTAGTTCGTGAACCCTTAAATTAGTTCGTGTACAATATGTTTAAAAAGTGTCCAGGAAAATATTCCAAATTACCTAGTTTGCGAACTCATAAATCAGTTAGTATACAAGAGCGATTTTAAAAAATATCCAGGAAAATACCAAAAAGTGCAAAGTTCAATAACCCTTAAGTTGGTTCATGAACACAAGAGTAAATTTGCAAAGTGTACATTAACACATTGAAATTGCATAGTTCGCGTACTCATAACTTGGTTCATGATCTCTTGTACACTTTGGAGTTTAGGAACATCAAGTTTTTGCATAGTTCGCGAACCCTTAAATTAGTTCATGAACAACTCGATATTTTTAGATTCGCAGTCATAGTTTCTTGAACAATAATTTTTTTTCGACTTCAAAAGCATTAAACCTATGAAATTATGTTTCGAGATTAATCAATTATAAGCTTGAACTCGAAATTTTTTCTTTTCAATTCATCATTTATATTAAAGGAACATGACATTGTATCAGTAGATAGAATGATATAAATGATGAAATAGGATATTCAATCTTCATATACCTTTGTTGACAAAGTCCTCGCAGATGTCTCGGTTGTTCTTCGATCTTCAATCTCCAAGTATTATCAGTGCACTATGGTACTCAACTACCATGCTTTAATCCTAGTTCGAGACTTGAGTTTGACTAGCTAGGAACCCCTTTGACACTAATAAAGACATGAACTTTGATTGGTTAATCAATTTTGATTCATCTTTCTTGGATTCTGACTTTACAAGTGGATTTGCTATTACTATTATTGACGAAACAAGTCAATGAAAGTATTTCAGAACCAAAGGAGGTTGGGATTCCCACCCTTTAGATGACGAAGCTAAGGCCTTAATAAAGACTTTAGGATGGGTGAAGGATTTCATAATCGATAAATGTTGCATCACCAATTGTCAGAACTTGGTAAGATTAGTTAAAGAAGATGCATCCTTAGTTTGTCTCTTCTTTGGAGAGCTCAATTTACTTTAATTAAGTTTATATATAAGAAACTACTACACCTAATTGATAAGGCGGCAAAGGCAACTAGATCTAGTGGAGTTAAGTTTTTTATTACTGAATATTTTTCAAATGTAAAACAAATTTTTTTTTTTGTGATAGGTTTTTTTTTTTGTAAGTTAAGTGCATTCAAAAAGCTAATTTAGGGAGTTAGTAACCCTTACATCATGGTGAGTAGAGCCGTCGAATGTAGGGATGGAAGTTTCCATCATAGCATTTGATTTATCTATTTCAAGAGCATTCTTAATACAAGAGGGAGGTATATTCCTCCAATTCAAAATATGACTAAAAGTTTTGGCTTCCTTGGCCAAGGTATCTGCTACATTGTTTGCATTTCTAGTCTAGGGATATAAAAAAAACCTAATATTTTTTGACAAAGGTTAAATTCAATCTTGACTTCTTCCATTATGGATTGATTCTGCCATTCAATTTCTGATTCTTTCCCATTCAAATAATCAAAGAGATTTTTGCAGTCTCCTTCCACCAAAAAGTTGGACAATCCTTTTTCCACTGCCCATTTTGCTCCCCGCAACAGTCCCATTGCTTCCGCTTCTTCAGCGGTTGAGGCTGTAAATGGGCTTGCTCGTCCTTGCTCAAAGTCTCCTGCATCATTCCTAAGAATTAAAGAAAAACCTGCAGACATATTCATTGAAATCCAGGCTGCATCTATATTGATTTTCAATTGTGCTCTCATAGGAGAGGACCAAGTAGAAGAAGTCAGTTTGTCAGTGTTCACATGTTTGATAGAATGGTTATCTTTAAACCAAAAATCTAAGAATCTTTGTATTTCTAAACCTAATTGGGTACTGGATTGCTGGGTCTTTTCAAACACTTTGTTGCATCTTTCCTTCCATATAAACCAAGCTTTTGTCAATATTAATTCTATAGATATAGTTGGATTAATTTTCCCCAACCAATGCTTGTAAATATCTAAAAAGGTTGTAGTGCTGTTAAAACAAGGCTCAACAAGGCTTGGCTCTGTAGCCCATACAGATTTAGCAAAGGGACAAAAAATCAGAAGATGTTCTATGGATTCAACTTCATTACAACCAAAAGAACAGTTTGGATGAACATCCTCCATAAATTTAGACAGCTTCAAGTTTGTGGAAAGTGTATTGTGTAAGCATTTCCAAGCAAAGATTTTTATTCTGTCTGACATATTTAAGTTCCATAGCTTTTTCCAAAAAGGGTCAGGTTGTCCTAAGTTGTAATGGTTCACTGTTTTCTCAATTAGTTTAGTGTACATGGACTTAACAGTAAAGATGCCATACTTAGTAAGAAGCCATCTTAGAGTATCAGGTTTTCCTCTAGCTATTCTAGTATTAATGATCTTTTCAGCAATGTGATTAGGGAACAGTTCCAGAATTAAAGGTGAATTCCACTTCTTAGTGATTGGATCTATAAGATCTTTCACCAGCGTTAAATGAGAGTTAGTGGCTGTTTTCTAGCTACTGATGTTGTTTTCCAAGTTAGGGATCCATTTATCTTCCCAAATATTAGTGTTATTACCATCTCTTATTTCCCATATACTATTTTGTTCCACTAGTTGGATACCTTTACTTATGCATTTCCAAATCCAGGAACTAGTTGTGGGTATTTTTGCTTTGAAAGGGGAAGCATTTCTAAAATATATGGGTTTTGATTGTGACACCCATAAGGCTTTTGTTTCAGTTAAAAGTCTCCATGCTAGTTTAGTAATCATAGCTAGGTTAAATTTATGAGCATTTCTAAGACCTAATCCTCCTTTGTGTTTGGGTTTACAGAGACAAGAATAAGATTTAGGGTAGTATCCCTTATAATCTGTTTCTTTGCCCCACCAAAAATCTCTCTGTAAAGCATCTATTTTATTTGTAATTTTCTTAGGCAAAATGAAGCAGCTCATTTGATAGCTGGCCATACTTGCTAAAGTTGCCTTATTTAGGACTAGTTTACTTGTCTGAGCAAGAATTTTGCGCATCCAGATTTTTATTTTGTTTTCCATCTTTTCAACCAAACCTTCAAAGAGTTTCATCTTTGCCTTAGTAATGAAAAGGGGAGTTCCTAAGTAGGAGTATAGAGGGTTTATTTTTTTTATTTTTAAAAGTTTACTTATCATTCTTTGATGTTTTGGTTGAACTTTTTTACTAAAGAATATCCATGATTTGTCAAAATTAATAAGTTGACCAGATGCTTTACCAAAAGATTCAATTAGAGCAAGAATGTTGTGACATTCTCTTAAATCTGCTCTAATGAATAGAAGGCAATCATCAGCAAAAATAAGATGAGAAATGGGACTATTCTTAGGAGTGATTTTGATACCATTTAATAACTTCTCTTCCTCTACTGCTATAAGCATTCTGGAGAAAATCTCCATACAAATAATGAATAAGTAAGGAGAGAGTGGGTCCCCTTGCCTGAGCCCCCTAGAAGGTTTGAAGTATTCTCCTGGACTTCCATTGAGTAATACATCAATGGATGAGGTAGAAATACATTGGTGAATGAGATTGCAAAAGCTATTGTCAAAGCCAAAAGCTTTCATTGAGGAAAGAAAGAAATCCCAATCAACCCTGTCAAAAGCCTTGGACATGTCAATCTTTATACCTATTCCAGCATGTTTAACCTTCTTTTTCTTAAAGGAATGGATTATCTCTTGAGCAATGATGATATTGTCAGAGATTTGCCTTTTAGATAGGAAGGCAGCTTGGAAAGGGGAGATTAAAACATTAAGTAAAGGCTTCATCCTATTTGTTAATATCTTAGTTATAATTTTATATAAAGTGTTACAGAGTCCAATTGGTATGATCCCAAGACTCTCTAATAGTTTGAACACAGGAGCTCTCTTTTTGCCAGGTATCATAGAACTTAAAGGTATAAGAGCTCTTGGTATGTGTAGTGTAAAATTTTAAAGCTATATGGAAGTGATCAGAACCTGTTGCAACAAGGTGTGACAACTCAGCATTTTGGAATCTATTATTCCATTCTATGTTGGCCACAACTCTATCAAATCTTTCTTGGATATTAGCTGCGTTCTCTCTATGGTTATTCCAGGTGTACTCATATCCTTTGAAACCTAAGTCTGTAAGGCCAGCTTTGTCTAAAATATTTTGATAGTATTCACTATCAGACTTCTTGAAGTGTAGACCACCTAATTTATCTTCTTGGCTAAATATCATATTAAGATCTCCAAGTAAAACCCAAGGCATTGAATTAATATCTACTTGATTGGCTATATCAGAGAGGAAGTCCCAAGCTATATTTCTGTTTGAAGGATAACGACTACCATAAAAGCATGTTAGAAGCCAAGGTTTTGACTCAGAGTTAGTTTGTACCAGAATGTTGATCATATTTAGGTTCCAATGCACTATTTCAAAAGAAAATCCATCTACCCAACCTAGTGCTAACCCTCCACCTAAACCTACAGGATCTACTATGTGTGTGTTGGGGTACTCTTTAAGAATGTTTTTGACTAGATGCCTCTTAGATTTAGTTTCAGACAAAAAAATAATTTCAGGTTTATCATTATTAATTAGCTGATTCAGATGATTTTGTGTAAAAGGGTTACCCCAACCTTGAACATTCCAAGCTATAATTTTCATGTTGTAAACTAAGGTAAGTACACTATGCAGACTATACTAAGGTTGAGATCTAGAAATTAAACCTTATGAACAAATCAAATCATAAACAGGAGCAATTATATAATTAAATGGACAACAATCAATTCATGGCAGGAGTAAAGAATAATTAAAGGAAATGTAATTCATAAGTTTTAGGATTACCTAGTTTTCGACCTTAGCCACAGAAGGGGAATCTAGAGTAAAGGGAATTGGTAAGTAGTCATCTGTTGCTTGATTCTGTTCTTTGAGATTGGATCCATATTGATTAAAGGTACGCAAATTGTTGGAATTTGATACCAAAATTCGGAGCTCCTCAGATGATGAAGAAGATAAGAAATTCGGGACTGATAATTTGAAAGCCGATTTAGGCTGAGAGATATGGGATGCAAATGATGGATGCAATGCAATTATGCCTGACTTAGGCGACTTATCATGAGATGCGACAGTTGATGATGCAATGGATTCAGCAGAGAGCAGAGAAGAAAGATTTTCCCTTGCATATTCAAAGGGAGGAGTCGAGAATGACAATCTTCCATTCACTTGAATCGGTTCTAGTTCAGGTCTAGAGATGATATCCGGGATAGCTAAAACTTTTTGAAAACCTATAACCTGTTCCGGGCTGAGTTGTACCGGTCCTATAGAACTAATGACTATATGAGTCTCTGAGTTATCCGATTTATCGTGTTCAGAACTAGAACCATGCAAAGGCATGAAGTTTTCTGGTAAGTTAAAAGGGAAGGTTCTCTTTCCTAAGATTGAATTAAAATCTAGTGGCATATCTTCATCATATGTTACATGCCCAAGAACCTCATAATCTCGATTTGAAACTGATTGGCTCATAAGAGTTTGTTCAGCTGTTGTATGCTCTTCTCTGTAAAGATCATATAAAGTTTCTCTATTTCTGAGGATAGCCAAAAACCTCTCAACTGATCCCATATTTCCATGAGCATCAGTATTGTTTGGGGATTCCAAATTTGGGTAGGCATGTTATCTAAAACGAAAATATCATCTACATGCCCAGGAGAAGGCATAGAGATGTCGTAAATATCCTTTAAAGGCCTATGTTGAAGGATGGCACACTGGTTAATCTTGTGGCCAAAACGGTTGCAGTGGGAGCAGAAATTTGAGGGAAGGTTGAGGTAAGAGAAGGAGAGTTCTCTGACAGGATACTGGTCGACCCTAACAAGAAGTTTCTTAACTATGGGTTTTTCGATGTTTACCCATACTAAGACTCTTGGTTCGCAATCAAAACTTCCTTTTTCAACTATACTGACTATGCCAATCCTACTAGCTATTAATCTAATACTTTCCCCAGCTCTATGTTCATGTTTTGTATTAGAAATGCAAGCCCAAAGAGGGATTTCCTTAACGACTTCAGTAGATATTTGCATACCTGGAAAATCCGATCTTGCCGACATCACATTACCATATGGGTACCAAGGACCATTCAATGCAATCCATTTAAGGTCATCTGCTATATGAAAAGTAATGATGAAAAGATTTGGATCAACCTCTTTGATTTGAAACCATATATTAAGCCTCCAAAAGTGACGAAGGACACCTCTTATATCTTCAGTTTTATAGATTTCAGTTGAGAAAATTCTAGCTAAAATGTTATTATCTTTAATGCCAAAATCTCTCATTAACGCAGGTGGAGTTGGTAGGATACCAATATTTGTGTAGTTGGCGTATCTCTGAGCTACAGAAATCCCACTAAGATGCTTGTATAAGTTGTAGTTACTCATATTGAATAAGAAAGAGGTTAACTACAAACAGATTGGTGGGAAGGAGTAAATTCACTTGAGATGAGAAATAACTGGTGAAGAGCACTGAAGAAGAAAGAAGTTAGAGTTGCTCCAGGGTTTAAGTAATGTCTGAAATATGCCAACATGTTTGAATTCTCTAGAAATACAATTTAAATTAAAGTAATGTGAATATTTAAGATAAACCTCGGCCAATCGAAAACAGACATCAAAAGGCTAAGGGGAAAAACAATTAGGTTTCAGAGAACATTTATTTCCTAGAATTATACAACATAGAGGTGTCAAAATCAGAGACAAGTATCACTCAATAGGATTCAATGGCAGCAGAAATTAAATGCAAAGAAAACAGTTTGACTAAAACCATAAGTTAGATTATTTTTGGGGATGTAAAGGGCTATACTTAGGTTATTAGGATTCTAAAAGACTAGTAGAGCTTAATGTTTCAATGAGAACCTAAGAAAAGAAGTATAAAGTGATGTTTCTAGACAAGGGAGATGTATAGGTACTAACTAGATGGGTGACTAAGAAATGTCTATGATAGCCTGTATCCAATCAATGCACCATTTAATTAATCGAGATTAACAGAGAATACGAAGAACATAAGAGGATAAGGGGACTGAATAAGATTCAATTAAACGTAAGGAAAAAGAAAGGGTGTAAATGCAGAAGGAAATCCAAGGGATAACTGAGATTATAAATTCACATTCTGGTACCGGAGATGCAACTACAAATAAGATTATCAGAGAGAAGGAAGAAAAGAGGGATGGCTTGCAATCATTTTAGGATTCCATTAGGTGCCCCAATTTCATCAACTAAGGCGATACGCTGTCAGGCGGGACAATTGCATCGAATGCAATATTACCACTGTACTATCTGCCTTCGGGAAGCCTTCTTATATCCCGCTCAGGCACAGAGATTGGCTCTTTGTAATTTGAGAGCGGCAGAGAAGGATAGATTGGGAAAACAGTCTATCAAAGACCTTCATACTAGATTGTCTACCGGAGTTCCAGTAACATCCACTTATTTCCTATCGGAATATCCACCCGGCATGGATTATGCGTATGTGCATGAAAAGTCAGCGATCTATCAGCAAGAGAGAGATGGGGGTTTAATAGAGGTGGACGATTCCGAAGGGGAGGAATAGAGATCCAAGAAAACCGCAGAGACTAAGAGAAAAACTGAGGTTTAAATGAAGAAAGGTCAAGAATTAGTTATAAGTGTTCGGTGTTTAGAGTTGTATATGTATTGTTGAAGTTATCTTTAAATTTCTAGTTGTTTTATCCCAGTGTTGTTGCTAAGTTTCTTTTCTACTACTATGTTAATCTTAAGTTATCAATGTGTCTCTAAACTGCTATTCTAATCTTCAATTAAAAGTTGACCAAATCACTATCAGAGGCGAATCATCCATCCTATGACTAATAAGTTAGTTGAGATGTTCTCCTAGCAATAAGAAGGGAATATAAAGATAAGACTCAGAGAGGTTAAAATTGAAAATCGATACGAATTATGAGAAAGCCCAGTAGAATCCTAAGAATGCAGAGACAAATCAATGCATGATGCAGATGATGGATGAGCTGAACAAAGAAATCGGAGACCTAATTAACTCAATGCAAGATGCAGATGATGAATGAGGTGAACAGAAGAAGCATAACTCGGATTAACAATGGGAATGAATCGAACAGAATCAGGACAACAATTGATGACTTAAACCCCTTTCCTAGATCCCCATCTGGCTTGGGATCTAAAACCAAATGGGAGAATTACTCAGTTAGCATGGGATTAGGGAATTGATAAAAGAAGAAGGAGAAAAAAGTTGAAGAAAGTAGTCATTAGAAGGAGAGAGGGCAGAGCGATTAGGAGGAGGATGAGTGTTGTTTGTCAGTGACCTAATTCATGATGCTCGACGAAAAAATGTTGTGATAGGGTTAATAATGGATTAGTTTCTTTTTTCCTTGATATCAGCTACATTTTGTAAATAAATAAAATTTCCATTAAAGAGAGAGGATCCCTTGACACTTTTATTCTCACACTATCTCACATTTTGGGCGTCTATTTTGTGAATAAAAATTAAATGATATCGGATTTGAAGCTAATATTTTGGGATATGTTCCTCATACAAAGCTCTACATATCTATCGAAAATGAGCGCATTCCGAAACTTATACCACCATCGTCTACCAATCTTAATTTCAATGGTCGATAATCCGTTGATTTTCAACGGCTCATGTTCAAAGTAGTTGATGGTAGTGTTATATGTTTCCGAATACACTCATTTTTTTTTATAGGAACATAGAACTTTGTAAAAAGAACATATCCCCGAAATATTAGCTTCAAACCTGTAACCGTTTGGTTTTTATCAAAAAAGCTTGATGAACAACAAAAAAAACCATTCACTCACAGCAGCGGGACCCAAAACCTCCACCCCTATTAAACTCCATTCGGCGGGCCAATCGAATGTGAGACAGCGTTTTTTTTTTCACGGTTTTTAGTGCGGTCTGTTAAGAATTGTTGGGCTTTTATTCAAAAAATTACGCACAAAATATAAAGTAGTGTGAGAATAAAAGTGTGAGGGCCCTCTTCATCAAAAGAAACAAACGAAAAACAATATTCCTCGTAACTGAAATTTGCTTCACGATCTAAACTTTGTTGGAAATTTTTGTCCGGTGATCCAAATTATCCCTTGTGGCTCAGAATATGTGTTATAACTACAATTTTACCCTTATAACCCCAAACTGACTGGTAATTAATCTGTGTGAGCACGGAAATATGGTGTCATCCGTGGAATCACAAACAATCTTAACATGAATTAGATACATGCATTAAAGTGCGGAAAAAGCATAGTATGCCTAGGTAGATGATGATTCATAGATTCCAAACCCCACAAGTTTGTCATGATCTCGTCATCCTTCCCAAGGTGATAGATCTGAGATATGGATACATAAATGAAACCATACGAGTACTAAAGGTAAAGGAGACGATGGTTTACGTGGTTCGGCACTAAGGCCTACATCCACGGATCCGGAGATATTCACTATAAAGTAAACGATTACAAAAGTAAGGGAGACGATGAATTACATGGTTCAGGGAGAGATCTCCCTGAACTCATACTTACTTCTCTCTATTCTCTCTCCTATTTCTTAGTTCTCTCTCTCGACCCCCTTTTCTGTGGAAGGGGTATTCATATATATAACTAAATCAAGTGGGTCCACTGACAAGGAACTGTGGGGACCTTATCTTCTCGTGCTCTGTGCATGGTCCGCGGACTTCCTTGTCATCCCGCGGCTTCTATATTACCCACACTTATCACGTTGACCTATCCTCGCTTGACCTCCGTGGGGTCGTGGCCGACACGTGCCCTCTCCCGAGATATACATTTTAATATAAAAAAATAGGTGCTCGTGCATGGTCCAAATTAAAAGTCAAAATTAAAATAAAATTTAACTCAAATTGAAACCAAATTATTCCTTGTCATCCCGCAAAAAAAAAGTATTCTTCTATAATACCCACTAAGTTCTAAGATTGGTTGTAGAATGATAGATTAATAATGTGTACTGCCGACCTCATTTGAAAAATCCTTGCTTCATTCGTGGGTCGTCCGACACGTTCCCTCCGCGGCATTAAATACGAGTGGTTGGGGCTATCCCGGTGAGACATTCAAATTTATATCGATTCACCAAATTAAACCAATTATGGAAAAGTATAATAAGGTATGATATGCCAGTACCACCTTCGGATGCCTCCCCAATTTGTCACGTAAGGAGATGCCGTGAGTCATGATCAGTTTTACGGAGTTTAATGTTCTTGGACTATCTCCAACCGTTGATTACATTTTACCTCGTGATGGGGTAGAGTAACTCATTGGTGTTATGTGGGATCATCTATTTTGATGCTCCTTCATCTTTGACTAAAATCGGCAAAGTAATGAAGAGAATTGGTCTGACATAAAATTTGAATAAATGCTCAAATCTCAATGTACATAAACAATGTAAAAAAAATAAAATCAAAGATGGCACGTTGTCTAAACGCCACGGATGAATGCCATAGTAGGTAGTATCATCATCCCCTATGTGTCATCCCTCTTTGAGACATGGCCTCCACGTGACCCCAATTGGCCGATCAATAACCTTAGAGGTTAGGACTTTGAAAAATAACGATAAGTTTCCTAGCGCACTCGCAATGGCTTATGTTTCTTGAAACAATGCATCATAAAAATAGGCATTAAACCTTGCATAAGAATGTGATAATCATGCGACTTAAGACCCTTCAATTGGAACTCTTTCATGCATACTCTTTTCTTCCCCTCTTTGTAACCAATGGGAACTTTAAGTGTTTTAAAAGTTTCACGAGACAACTTCCCTTTCTTTCTTGGACATCCAATAAGGTGCGGGAGGAGTATCTCTTTTCCATTCCTTTCTTTCAACCACAAGCTTGGCTTTAACTTTAGCGACTTCAAATCTCTGCGTCTGGAGCCCCATCCTTGGACTTATCCTTATGGCACATAAATGTTCCAAACAAATTCTCTGCAAAATTCTTTTCCACATGCATGACATCCACATTGTGCGGATTTGTAGAAACTAATAAGATTTATGAAGTTAGAATGACAAACAACAAAACTTATTAAACTAAAGTAGCACCAAGATATAATAGGTCAAGCTAAACTTACCTTCCAATATAGGAGACTAGTACACGTGGCAGAATACAATCGTTAATACAAGCATGAATAATTTGTAGGCAATTGAAATGGTTTAATCATATTCTTAGCTTCTAGTAGATTACCCACACTTATCACGAACATTGACTTGCTATCAACTCAGCTGTTGTGATTTTGTATGTTCTTTGTTCCTCATCCTCCAACCTCTTGATGCAATTGACAGTAGCCCTATCTTGAACATTACCTCGACGACACGTGCCCTAGTGAATCATTGAACAAGTCATATATTCTTGAATGAGAGTGGCAACATTATTTTGTGCTCATTATTCACCCCGAGGTTGCATGGTCGAACCCGCGGACTTCCTTGACATCTAAATTCATCGCCAAGACTCTCTTGTAAATTGGATGAAAGATTAAACACCTATAATCCATCTAGGTGAACCCTTGGGTGCGGTCATCCATTCTTTATTTGGAGTAGTTATAATACCCACGCTCGTTACGATATCATCGAAAAGAAGAACAAGGGTTAAGAATGCTTGACCTATCCTTGCTTGAGAACATTCGTGGGTCGTCCGACACGTTCCCTCAAAAACTTAATTCCACCAGCGGCATTAAATACTTTTAGGAAAATTTCAACTTTTGGTTTAGTGGTTGGGGCTATCCAGTCCGTGCTAACAAATGAAGAAGTGAAATAACAACATAACTTAACTAACCTAATACATGACGGTGTCGGTCCTCCTTGAACAAATCGACAGGTAAAAAGAAAAAGAAAACTTAAATCAAATCCGCGATGAAGATTTGAACTCGAAAATGAGTGATATTTTTGAAATCAAAAAATAAAACACTAATTGTTTGGACTATCTCCACCTTGTTTGAACCTGACTGAAATTGTTGAGTTGATTACATTTTACCTCGTGATGGGGTAGAGTAACTCATTGGTGTTATGTGGGATCATCTAGTTTTTCTTTTTTGGATGCTCCTTCATCTTTAACTAGAATGTTGATTTGGTCTTGGACATGAGTGTAATTAAAAAAATTTATCGTTTGATGGCACGTTGTCTAAACGATTACCCCTTTTTCTACCCTGTGCATGGTCAGCGGGATGCCCCTATGTGTCATCCCTCTTTGAGACATGGCCTCATTGGTGTTATGTGGGATCCTATTTTGGATGCTCCTTCATCGTGGTCTTGGCTGGCACGTTGCTAAATGCACGCGGATGCCACTATGTGTCATCCCTCTTTGAGACACGTGGCAATGGAGATAAATAAGTGTACTTACAATCTGTGTCCTGAACCAAATACCTTAACCCGAAAAATGCCCTGAGCATGTAGACCTGGCCATGACCAAAATCAATCATGGACCATGGTCGTTTGCTCCATGACCCCGTGACAAAAATCATGACCGTGACCCTGACCTACTTCTACGACTTTAATTGCAAATCAAAATCTTCTATTGCGACCAAACATATTGCATGCTACCCAAAATCGGGTTGTATCAAAATTCAGAAGCCTTTTAATTGTTGAGCTCATCTTTATACACAAAATCGGTTAAAAAGACCAAAATTAACAATTCCTGGGTGAAAAAGACATGTAAAATTTGATACTGTTTAAATGGACGAGAATGTAAAAATAGTCATGATGTAAACAGTTTTATCCTACCCATTTTCAAATATTTTTTCTTATTTTTAATTTACATCAGGAAGCATCCAGTTTCATCCTCACTCTTTTTTAAGTTTAAGCCAGGATGAATCCAGTTTCATTCTTGTTATTTTTTGGTGTCCATTTCACCCATACTAATTTTTACTCGTCAATTAGAACCATGTTTTAAAAATATTTGGACAAATGACCCATTTTGGGTCGTTTGTATTTTGAACACGTCCCGGGTAATCTCATCCATTTTGAACATGTCCGGGGAAATCTCATACTGTAGTCAAAGAGGAGACAACAATAGTGGAAGAGAACTAAGAGAAAAGTGCCTCACAAAGCAAACCCCTATCTTCTATTAATGTACTCGTAGTAGTACTACACCCAAATAGGTAGAACCTCGGATCTTAGCTGCTATGTTGGTGGAAATGTTGCCGGAGAACTTTGTACGTTGCTGCTGCTCCATAGCAGGATCAAACCACAATAACATATACAGTGTGTCCTTTGATGCGACAACTTTGGGTGGAGTGTAAAGTCAAATAAGAATAACCCCCGTACTGTAATGGAATAGCATAGCCTGGGGAGGTAGACCCAAACAATTTATATATTTGCAATTTGATGGAAAAAATAATAAAAAGTTTCAAAGAAAAAGAAAAGAATCTGATCATCGAACTGATGTTGATAATAGTAATTAATTAGAGAAGAATGTTTTCCTTCCACTTTTTTTTGCCTTAGCTTCAAACATCTTTTGTACGAGTACATATAATAAAGAATGAGCCGAAAGGGGGTCGAATATCAAGTAGATGAGCTGAGTTGTGAAATTTTGTGCCGTTTCCATATATGTATGCTGCCATTCTTCTTCTAGTAATGGTGGTAGAGCTTTTCATCTTGCAAGTACTCTCCTTTTCTCTCTACTTTGATTAAGAAATAAACACATATTAGCAATAGCTGCTGCGTACTTAACCCATGGCATGCACTGAGAATTAAAGCACTATGCAAGTACATATCAACCATTGAATACTACAGCTGCTTACTCATTCACTTGTCAAGCACCATTAACCTTTTCTTTTATACTAAGAGTTTTGAAGTATAAAACAAGTGCTTTTACTTGAAATAGAAAAGTTCAACAACATATGTCCATGTATGTTTTAGTTCTGCAAGTAAAATATTGAGTTCCACAGCTTCAGTGTAACACTTTACTTCTCTTTGTCAAAAAGCTAAGGTTTTGTTGTTTTATGCAGTCCCTCCCTCCCACTCCACATCCAATGAAATTGATGATAATGGGGCGGTTTTAGTGATATTTTATTTTTATGGTCCCTTTTAGCAGCATGTCCTGGAAACGTCAAACACACATAAAATATATACTGCAGCAGCCACACTACAGAGGAGGAGGAGGTCCGTTTTTATACAATTTTGCATCTAGCACGTGTCGATTCATCTAATTTTTTCTAAAGAATGTACGTAACAATTTCTTTTGGTAATCATTTGGGTGGACTCTAGAGAATTCACACACAATGAAGTTTTTTATCACTTCATTTTTGAGAAACAGTAAAAAAAATATTTCTCACAAGCAAAATTTGTTTGTAACACCATACTGAAGCCAGGGACGGAGCCAGAACTTTAGTTTAGGAGGACAAATGAAATTCATGATCTAAAACTGGTTAGGCGGCTGAAGGCTGCCAAAATTTTTTCACCTCTTCTTGATTGTATTTTTGGGTTGCTAACCCTTTGAAATACTTGTTAAATTATAATATATGAATTTGTGAATAATAAACATGCTAGGAAGGGTAACTAACCATTTTGAATCAATTTACTATCTTCGGATTAGCATATTGCCTATCATATTCTTAAAATTTGCTTGCAATATGGAGTTTTCACACAGGAAAACTATTAGTAATTAAGGGAAGAATACCAAATTTTAGTTTCCCTTACCAATTTTCCAATAATCTCCTATAAACCTGTCCCCCAATGTACTAAAATTTCAAAATTACCGAACCTATGTAGGTAATATAGCAAAATCCAGGGGGACAACTGTCCCCACTAGACTGTTAGTAGCTCCGTCCCTGACTGAAGCAAGTTGAAGTTTGAGCTGAACTAGTTCATTCATAGGGACAACTACGGTGTGGTGTGTTTTCTAAAGAAAGGGACTCTAGCTGGAGGGCTGCTTATTTTAGGGGGGACTTGGGGGGTGGGAACAGAGTTTGAACCCTTCACCTCCTTTTGGGATTGTCGGGAGGAAAACATCATAATAATGCATTGAATTATTGGGTTTAGTCCTTAATTATGGAGGGAAAAAGATAATCAAGGAAGATAAGGGTAAGTACGTAGTAAGAGTACATATTACAGTGTACAATAGGAATGAAATGATGTTCTAAAATTCATTTATGCTGTAGCAGCAGCAGCAAGAGCAAAACTGATGCTGATAGATGATAATCATGATGCATGTACACAAGTCTTCTTTATTAGACAAACTCTATTCTTTACTTGGTAGTTCGGTTTTAATGCGAAAGAATAAACTCATTGCAGTACATTAGTTGGGTGGGTTGGGTGTCTCTGTTAAACTGACAGACCCTTGGACGGACGACGCTGATAATGATGATGATAAGAGATGCATGTGTGCATGATCTAAATCTGTCAATGTTACAAACAGTAAAAATCAAAGAAAAATGAAAAGAAAAGTGTACTTAAGATTACTTACTATAACTTAAACATACATATAAAGTGTTAAAGGGGAAGTTTTATATATCTCAAACCTTTATCACCCCACAAAGGAAGAAAAAAGGAACCACCACCACCAGCAAGTTGCAATTCATACAGTAGTCTACACCGAGAGAGATGGATAGTGAAAGATAAGAATTGAGATAGAAAGTATATGATGCTGGAGATGAAGTGCGGTTGTGTTATTTTCAAAGCATGAGCAGTGGTTATGTGCATATTGTTGATATGAGGAATTGTAGCATGAAGAAGACTGTGTTGAGTGTGCCCCCTACTTTTGTCATCCTTAGAAGCAGACAGAAGCTATTATAGCTGGATTTTTCCGTTTTTTGTTTCTTCAATTCGAATCAGGGGACCCCTACACAACCCTACCCCCAAGGAGACCCAACCCCTTCTCCTTCCAATTATTCCATTACTGTTTGCTGCTATAACTTAATGAAATTGTGCCCACTTCCCATAATTATTATTCTTTCTTTGCTATAGTACTACTGTTTTTCACTTGCTTTGTGCATACATATACAAGGACATTAAGCATCTCTGTCTTTTAATTTTCTCCCGATATGCTTTGCGACCAATTCGACTCGCATGGCATTTACTACATAAGATTTACTGGCCTCGCCTTCAGCCGTTTTTACTGTGTCATTTCTATCATGTAATTTTTTTTTTTTTTTTTTTTTTTTTAATGCTTTAAAGTTTGAGGCAACTTTTATGCAAAGTTTGGTGCAGTTTTAAATAGAAAAGAAACACAAAGGAAAAGATAGGAGATACTCTCTATACTCGCCTTAAAACAACCGACAGCTTACCCTTTTCCAAGATCTCTCTCTAGTGTCTCTACTATCCATCTTCTGCAAAGTGTACAAACACCACCACCAACTTGTAATAAGATAAAAAAATTATCCTCTTTTTCTATATATTCAAACATTAATAACATTGGCATATTAATAAACACCCCAAAATTAACAAAAAAAAAGTGAAGAAAAAAAAAAAGAAAAAAAAAAAGTTCCCTGATCACCTCCCCCTCTCATCTACACCCTACATTACATTTTTTTTTTCCTCTCCACAATAATCTTCTCATCATCACCATCTCAAGTGAAAACAAGAAAGAAAAAGAAGAAAAAAAAATTGTATTATTATTTGAATATGGATGTACTAGAAATGAGTGGGTCTGTTTCTAGTGACGATGACTGCTGCTGTTTCACTTGATCATCATCATCATCATCTGTTACACACAAAACTTGTTCCAGATTAACCACCTTTTTGTTAATAACTTCTTTGGTAGTAGATGATGTTGTTGAATCATATGTTAATTCCTTTGCTCTTTGTACCTGGACACTCCAATCAGTTGTTAATAAAACATACAGCATTATCAATGCACACGAGCCTTGAGCTGCTAACAATCCAAGCCAAAGTCCTGTAAAACCCATCTTGATGACAAACCCCATGACAATTGCAACTGGCATTCCTATCAAATAGAATGAGCTCAAGTTTATGTTTGCTCCAGTACTTGGTCTTGCACTTCCCCGTAAAACACCGCAACCGGTTGTTTGCGGGCAATTCCCAAGCTCGCAGAGTCCGACAATTGGCAAGGCCATTGCTGTGATTTCAAGAATCTCCGCGTCGTTCGTGAATAATCTTCCCCATCGGTGTCTCATCAGCACTGTAAATGTCATGGCTCCGAGGCCTAATACAACTGCACAAGCTAAAGATACGATCATGGAGATTCGGGCTTTACCGGGTCGGTTCGCACCCAATTCATTCCCGACCCGAGTCGATACTCCGAGACTTAAAGCCGATGGAAATACATAAACTAAAGAAGTTGTTTGAATTAGAATCCCCATGGAAGCAATGGTGGCTTTTGGATTAACTAGTAAACCACATAGCAGTATCATGAATTCGTACCACCACCATTCTAGACACACTGAAATGCAAGTTGGTATGGCTAAGCTAAGTAATGAAGACCAACCTCTTAGACAATCCATACTAGGGGCAACCCATGAATCTTTATACACTCCAGAGAAGAATATAAAGGCAGCTAATAAGATGAAAAGGTTGAGATTAGTCCAAACCATGGCTAGTGCAACACCTGCAATACCCATCTTGAGATGAATGACTAGAAGATAATTCAAAGGGATATGGATGATAACAGAGATAGCTGAACAGAATGATATGGGTAATGTGATGCTTTGAGTTCTCAGATAGATTCTAAGAGGATGGAGAAGAGATAGAAAGAATAAGTCAGGAATGGAGAAAAGTATAAAGACATGAGCCACTGATGAGATCTCTTCATCTTGTCCACACCATAACAGAATTCTCTTCATGTTAACCCACATGAATGAAATGGGTATGGATGTTGTAAGTAGTAGCAGAACTGTTCTCTGTGAAGTTAAACCTAAAATCTTCTTTTGTTTAGCACCAAATGCTTGACCACAAATGGGTTCCATTCCCATAGCTAAACCAGAAATGACTGAATAACCAGTGATATTAGCAAACCCAATTGCTAACGATCCTCCAGCCAGTTCAAGCTCACCTAGATACCCTAAGAAAAGCATGGAGATCATTGCTCTTGAATATAAAAGTAGACCAGTTAAAGCTGTTGGACCTGAAATCTTTCCAATAGCTTTGATCTCTTCCACAACCTGAAACAACACAACACAAAAACAAAATTTAACAAAAATGATGAAAATTCTGCTCAAAAAAACTAAATGCATTTGTAATGATCATCAAGTACTAAGAATATGATCATTCTTTTTGTAATTACCTCAGTGGGAGTTGGAAATTTATGAAGTTCTGCATCATCTTGTTCATAGTCAGTAGAATTATGGACAGGAAGAAGATCCATGGTTTTGTGATTATTACTCATGAGAAGAGTTTTCTTATTAGGTGGTAGATATGAAGAAGGAGAAGATGGTTTTGAATTACACATACTCCAGGTCTCTCTATATATATTCCTTCAGGGTTCAAATAATTACTCACTCTGAAGAAGAATAAGAACAATAACTCTGATCAGAAGAGTCTGAATGAATTAATTTGTTGTGTTTAGAGTATTTGGAAAAACAATTACTTGATGATATGAATATGGAGAAGTGAATGGGCTATATATATACATGAAATGAGTGGGGTTTTTGCTTTGTAATTCAACACAGCAGCAACAGGTGTCAAGATTTCATGAAAGAATCACAAAAAGCGGCTAAAAATATTTTTGGTTTCTTCAAACTAGTACCAACACTATGCATTCAAGAAGAGGGAGCTTAATTGGTAGAAAAATTATGAGTGGGGGCCTCTCTCTTTCTCTAGCTATCTAAAAAAGTTGCTCTTGGGGTGTTTCAGTACAACTCACTCTCTACTTAGAGATGATGATGATCATCAACAATGAAGAGAATTGGGATGATGTTGTTGGATTAGACAGTTTTTGTGTTGACTGAGCAAAAACTATATAATTTGTAAGAACAAGTAGGAAGAATGAACAAGTAGTAGTAGAAGAAGATTGATTTTCTTGTATTAGTGTTTGTTTCAATGTGGAATTTTTTTGGATGATATGTCTGTCTGAATCCTTATCTTCAATTGAAACTGGGGGATGTGATGGTTTCAATTGTTTTTTACCGCCCCATATGTTCATAATTTTCTTTCTTTTGTATTTGTGTCTGTGGGTGGTAAAGGATTTGGATTTGTTTTTGGTTATGATGATAATTTGTTGATTATTGGATCATGTTTTTCTTTTTTTCCCTTCCTATGTTTTAACTTTATTATTTGTGTTCAAGTACACTCTTTAGTAGGCTTTGTGTTTATAGATTAGATTGTGTTTTAGATTTTTTGAGATTAATTTAAGTCATCCCATGTCTCTAATCTAATCCTTAAATTTGATTGGTACTTGTATATTTTCACATAATTGAATTGGAACAATAATTTATGGCACCCAATTTAAGCTGCATACCACCGAATTGCCTGACATTCACCCAAACAGGTTGTACATCGAACAAATGCATCCAGTTCAGATTGCGTTCAGGTGCACTGGATGCCACAATTTGGCTCTATGTTAATACTAATCACCATCATTATCATGTGTGTGCTTCTCCTCTCTTTCATGTGTATTTCTTTCTAACATTTTCTAGGTTTATATATAAGACAAGTGAGTACTGATTCTGTTTTAAATGTTTTACTTTTCTCCTTGATGAAAAATCTCAGTGTCTACTACCTTTGTTTTTAACCTTTTATCAGTTGGCTGCTGCTGCATAGTTTGTGTTTTGTGTGACAGATACATTCTATTGTTACCTACTTACCATACCATGCATGTATTGTCATTTACACACACAACAATACTTGGTGCTTAATTATTCCAATTTCCAACTCATACTTGCTGTAAATTAACATAATAAGATGCATTCAAAGTGTGTCAGGTTGAGAGAATATTTCCATCATTAAATTCAGTTTTCAAATTTCTAATTATACAAAATAACTTCTATGTAAAAACTGGAAATTCTTAGTGTTTTATGCGATCGATTCAATGTTTCCAACCTAAATTGGCAAGGCAATGAAGATAATAAAAAGATAAATCAGTTTCTTGCAAGTGGCATACAACTTTTCTTATTTGTTCAGTAGAATTTCGGTGCTGACGAGTTTTAAACTCGCGTCACTGATATCGTCATTTCTTGGACGCCTATCATTTTTCTGTATTCATGTTATTATACACTCTAAACACTGCCTCATTATTCAAATTTCACCTCACATTGGTTTTTTTTCAAATTTTTTTTGCTTTCCCTCGTTTTCTCTTTTTATTTTTTTATTTCTAAATTTATTATTAAATGATATTAGATGAATATAAATGTGAGGTTGATAGTGAGGTGGCATCTTGTTCTTTTTGACCCTTATCATGCCAAATGTATACTAGAAATGGTTCCTATATATGGCCCCTTGGCCACTGCCACTAATCAAATTCTTTGTATTACAGAAGGTTTTTCCATATACAAAAGAAAATAATGGGATCCAAATTCGAACCAAATTCGAGGTCCTACTGTTTTCCAATTTTTTGTCAAATTAGCAAAAAATCATACATGGACCTGCAATTTTTGCTTTTACGAAAGGGTGTGTGGGTGGGTCCATTGCCCGTACATTCAGTAGTTCCTTCTTTTTGCGGAATGAATATTGACAGCATTGCCAATACCATTACCATCTAAGGCAATGTGGTGTAATTACATGGGGCAGCATGGTGGAGTGGACTCTTGAAAATTGAAATCCCAAGCTAAGAACATTTACTTGAGATAATATATTTTTTGGTGGAGTTTTAATTCAACTCTTTGTTAAATTGCATTATCATTTGGATTATGGATTAGGGAATAATCACACTTTGCGATTTTGGCCATGCATTAATACTACTTACAATTGGTTAATTTGTTTCCGTTGTTCATTTTCATTGTTATGTTGACATTCTCTTCTAGATTATTATTGTAATCTTTGGCAAAATCAGAGGCCAAGTATGGATAAGTAGGTACAACTGCTTCCGCTTGCCAACTGACTCTTAACTTGTTTTAAAATTCATTGTTTGCTCATAAACAGTAAGAATTTATTGCCCTTTCCTGACTCCTCCTTAGCCAAAGGGTTACATGTAATAAATTTCAATATTAAAGATTTTAAATTTTGGGAAATAAATTCTAACCAACCAATAAGAGAAGTAAAAAAGATTCTGTGATGGGATTAGAAAGTAAGAAAAAAAAAAGAGACTATTTTCTTCTTTTCAAATGAATCCAAAAATGGTGTTTGGACATTAATAAAAATCAATCAAAAACCTTACTTTGAGTCCATACATAAAACTACTTTGATGAATTGACTGTTAGTGGTGATGCAGTTACTACCAAGACTCTCTATCACGTGTGCATATGAATTTGTCAGTCAGGCAACAACAAAACTGATACATGTGCACAGAGCCACAGGGCATAGTGCATATTACATACACTTGACACACTACTACTTGCATTTCTCTTGAAACTCACTCACCCATGCATGTGATCATCAACTCTTTTGATCTCTAGCTTCTCGTGTGTGTCCATTACTTATTTGGACTTACACTGGCATATAAGTTTGTTGCATCCACTATTACTGAAACTCTTGCACTATGCCAATCCACCATTTGTTTGTCTGCCAAAATCTCTGACCGACCGATAAGACATGAAACACACCACACAAACCTGTTTTTGGTCTAGTCTCATTCATTCATTTAATTTTTGTTTCTCTTTTTTAAGACTCCCTCCACAAATTACTCAACCATTTGGATTTGGATACGATTCATTCTATGATACACACACATTTGTTTATAAGGTTATCCGTTTTTCATCAACTAGTTTGTGAATCACTTGTTTTCCCTATTTTGTCTAGCTTCAAATTTCACACTATCCCTTCCCAAGCTTATGTGAAAGCAAGCTGTTTACCCTTTATCTTCTTCCAGAAATATCTTTTTCTGGGTGAGATTTTTCCAGCATTTGTTGTAGAGATCTCTCATCTCTTAGCACAAAGCATGAAATTTTGCGCTTTAGTCTATAATCCAGTGCACTACTAAGCAGTTCCTAAGTTGTCCTTAAAATCTGCTAAACATGATTTGTTGGACTTAAAACACTGATGCCAATTTGTTGGATTTTTAGGTATCAAATCACTAGATTTCAAATACCCCATAAAATTCATCAATAAGCATTGCAGATTTGCAGTTGTCAGTAAATCAGTAATTCTGTCACCCCACTGAGTAAATATAATCTGAACATTTTTAAGGGTGTAGTTTTTGAGCTGTGTATGAATGGATAGGACCACAGTGGGTGAGTAATAATGATAGATGAAAATGGTAGTGCTAAGAACCGGCAGCCGGAAGGAAGGAAACATTGATAGACAAGGAGACAACTACGTGCATAATTTGCAGCCAGCCATTCAAATCTCTTATCATTACAAAGGCAAAAACTGTGAACACTCACACGCACTCACCTCTGCAATCACACTTATTGTTTTTGCAAGAACAATGCCCCCACCACACTCTCAATTCTTTCTTTTTTAACAGTCTGAGCAACTACAAGAATCAGTTTCTATTTTGTTTCAAAAGAATAGAAAAAAATAAATAAATTTAATCCACGATTCATCATCTACTCAGTCCTCGTGTGGGATGTCAGAAATTCCTATCTGTCTCCAGCAATATACACCTCTTCTTCTGCTGCTGCTGCTGCTCCCTTCTATCTTTCTCTACAGATTACCATCTGTGTTCTATCTACAAAAACAAGAAAAGGTTAATACACAAATAGTTTTCACAAAAACAAGAGTTTTATCTCATTTGGGTCTATGTGGGTTTCTCTCGAGCATAGACTGAATATGGAGATAGAATCATGTCACTACACATTGCTCTATGTCAATAATTGAGCATCTTTGCTATCCACATATGCATCATCATCATTTCTAGCTGCTACTACTACTGCACTACAGCTTATCCAAAAACACTGGGAAAGGAAACATGAATGATCCTTATTCACCAGGAAAAGAAAAGCTGGAAATTTACTCCAAGTAAAAACTTTTTTCTTTTCTTTTCTTTTCTTTTGAAATAAAACTTTTGGCAAGGAATCGAAAGTATGTTTCAAAAAATAGAAAAGAAAAATAAAAGAAATGAAAATTCCCAGGGAACAACTATGAGAAAATTGATTACAATGTGCTAAGTGGGATTAAAGTGTTTTATTCCATAAACCATTTATCTGAGAATTAGAAAAGATTCTATGTTATTATCATTATCTAACTAAAAAGAGTCGTATAATAAGAAGGAAAGATGCTCATAATAGAATTTTACTCTATCCCTGTGATGAGACGTCAAGCAAGCGTTTCTTCTCTTTCTTGCTAACTTCCGTTCTTTTTAACTTTTAGCAATTTACCTTTCATAATAGCGTTTCTGATAAAACTCTTGAAGACATGCAATTGAAAAAGCAATAAATATCTGCTATCAAGTTTTGCTACTAAAAACAAATTATGGGGAATTAAAGGCAAACAACATGATATTCTTTGAAAGATAAATGCAATAAACTTCAGAATTTGTGCTAATATTCTGAAGTAACAAGCATGAAAAAAAAAAAACGAATAATAATTATAATAATGAAGAGAAAAACCTTTCAAGAAATCAAATAGACAATCAAATATGTCTTCATCAATAAAAGGTTTCAATACGAATATTTCATATATTCTGCCACCTAAAATACTCGCACTATAATGGTTAACCATATGCATGACAGAATGTGTGATTCTTCAGTATCAGCATTGTAGACAAACAGATGGACTAAATTTTTGTAAGAAGGAATAACTATAATTACCGTCTAATGAATGATTAGACATGCTCCTACTCATCATTCAATTCAACCATGTAACATGAAAAACTATACATCCAACTAACACGATAAATGTACCCTTGGTCATATTCCAGTTATCCCCTCATCAAAAATTTCCAATCTCTATACCTGTCCCTTTCAAGGAGAGTTAAGCTCATTCAACTTTAACATGGTAACAGGGACGGTGTGTCAGTGATGGGTAGGTTTATCTTTTTGTTTGTTGGCCCTAAAGCAAAGGAAACGGCTACATTTGCAGGCATACTTTGCCTTAGCTAGCGTACAGGGAGAGTGCTGTGCGGCAAAAGTCCTAGTGGAAGGAGGGTAACAGAATAGTACTCCTCCCAATATGTGCAGAGTACAAGCTGGACCCCGGTCTAGATGTCTGAGATAAAATCATCACCTCCAGTAGCGTGCATACTTGGCCAACTAGAGCAAAGGGGAGAGTGCCAAGCGGCTGAAGCCCCAGTCGGAGGAGGGTTTAAGTAAAACAGATTAGTCCAATAGCCTTTGTACTCGATTTATGCGGTGTATGAGCTGGAACCATTCGACAGATCTGAGGTAACCAGTCTACCGCCAACCCCCTCCCCACCCCATCCCACACACACACACACAAGGATGTCTGACGTAAAATCATCTCACACCCCCATTAAAATGAGAGTAAACCAACCTCTGTCGTTAAGCTAGCTAACAACAACAAACGAGAAACCTGAAACTAAGTTTATAAAAATAAAGTGGCTTCATCAATCCCAGATCAACCGAACAGCATGAAAAGATAAATGCATTACACATGTTTAAGGAGAAGCGTGAAAGAAAAGGACAAGATTCCTTGGACGAACAAATGAAACAAAACTGTTTATAGATATCTATAACACATTATTCAACTAGCTACATTGATGAAAACAGCTATAAAATTCAAATAATATGCGTTACCTTATAGGATGGTCCAACTTCTCAGTATGTCATTTGATAAGAGAAGACTGGTTCTCTCCTGTAATAAGCAATTGCACCAGCTCTTGCCACGCCATGATCCTATACATCAAATCACATTATTTTTCATAAGCTACAACTAGAGCCATTCACTAGACAATGAATTCGAAAGAGTAAAAGCTCTTTCACTTTATTCTCCCAAATCCTAAATACACCGAATGGGGTAAAATCAGTGGTCGTACCTTGTCATATCATGAATAACAGGGGTATATTCAAATCAAAAACAAAAAGGAAGCAACTGAGTGAGACATATACACCAATAACAAGATAAATTGTTAATGTAAGGATTATGATCCAATGTCTTGAGAAACCTTTCCATATAAATAGTAACATGTATGTTACCACTGGTGAACCCACCAACAAAAGCCTGATTCACCGCTTTTAAATCACTAGAGGTGAACATATCGTCTACCTCAAATAATTGGTTTCAAAGGAAATTTTAAGATGTGCTGAGAGTTTGTGGGGTAACAGCAATCAGATAACTAACAACTTAGTAAGCCCTAAAAATATGCCTGCAGAGGTACTGCATCAATGAGAGGATGGACGGGATTATCTGTCTAGGTTTCCGGAATATACAAGCGACGAAGAACTAAACAAATGCAAAGCACAAAGTTCAGGCACGAAACTTAAGATGGCTTACAATGGTGAGACTAATTACTTTACACTGAGAAACAATGGGGAAACATCCTACTGCGAGCCAGTTCACTACTCTTCAACGAAAATTGAATTAAGAAGATGACAATTGAGAAGTTTTTTTCTTTGACTCGTCAAATCAATTTCAAGGCCAAGTAAGCCTCGAATGCATATGCACAAGAGGTAACAAGCTTTGCTGGTCCTCTGACCCAGTATATAAGTCTCTTCTACGCATAATAGTAAGTTCACACAAACAAAATAGATAAGTCCATAATGTGACTTAACCAAGTACTCTACCAAGTAGGATTAACTAAGAAACAGAAGATTACTTTAATGTTGTCCAAACATAGAGGATAAGCATTTAGGAGTTAAACTGTTTTGTCACATACGGACCTCTTTAGACGGCTTGTAATATAGACTTTGGAGACTCTTCGTAAGAAGCTTTTGATTAAGATTTGTACAAGGGTTCTGCCTAGATGAGGTCCTAGCATAATGCTCTTATTTCACCAAGTTCTTGATTGAATCTGCTCTAGTCCCACTTCCAACTTGCTGTCTGTATAATTAAATGTCCATGATACAGGCCAAAAATAGTAACGTTAATGAAAAATGAGAACATATACATAGGCACTGCAAACCTCTTCAGAATTCTCTCAAATCTACATGAATTAAAAGATTAAAGAAGTGGATATATGATTTTCCTAACGAAAGCTAACTATAGCATTCCCATATAAGAAGTTTTATATGGATCGCAGAAAGTCAAAACACTAGGTGGAGATTATTTCCTTTACATGTATGATTTGTTGTGTTTTGGCAGCATATTCTTATACAACTTAAACGTAAATGTGGTTGCGTACATACTTTGGCGTCTTCAGTGTGATAAATTAGATTTAAATCTTAAATTATACTACATTTCATCACTTTCTAAGTTTCGTTTTATTTTAGTTTTTGTTGCTTGGAAGTTTACCGATAAGAAAAAACTCGGTGAATTCTGTAACTTGAGGTATACATGCTAAAGGCTAAGAAGAGATAAGAATATCTGTTATAATAGTTGAAGTTATGACGCAATTTACTAACGAAAGCTAACTATAGCATTCCCATTTTGAGCATAAGTTGTTCAAGCAACTAAGTTGTTAAGGGTTCTGTACGCCACCTTGTCTCTCTGACATACACAAATCCTCATTCGGTCTATAATTTGTGCAACAGAAAAATATGATATATCACATTATCACCTACTATTAAAACAATCAAGAAAGGCTACTTCCACAAGGATAATAAAATCACGTCTTCAAAAGCAATGCAACTTAGGGGAAAATATGGCCTGTCATAATCAAATTAAGGGCCAGATTCGAGTAATATTCATGAAACTACTGTAATTACTTCACATTGTCAAACAATTCCTAGTAAGAGATACACACATTAATCTAAATAAATTCGCAAATATTGACTGCGGAAAAACAAATAAAAATGTGTTAACACTTACAGAGCAGTTGAGCAGTTCCAAAAGACCAAGAAGAGAGCTTTGCGGCCTCTGCCTCGGATAGAGCAATAGTGACAGGCCTTGTCCTGGAGGCAAGTGAGTCTTCCTCCTGTGTCTAAATGGGCTCAAAACCCCACCAGCATCAAGAAACACCAATATTCGAGCCAATTTTTTTTTTATATGTTTGACAATCATGTTCTTCAGAGTACATCTATGATAATGGCAACTGTCTCGTACTCCGAGAACCAAAATCCAGTTCAAGTGTTTCATTACAAGACTAAATTGTTTACATGCACATTTTACTTTATTTCTTATGCTTAAAGCATGCTGCTCTTTCATTTTTGGTTGCAATCTTTTGTGTACAGAAATCATAGTGCAACAAACGCAATTAAAAAACAATGTATGAACCTAAATCCCAGTACAAAAGAATCAAAAATCCCATAAGGTATTTTACCTATCTTCATATCTCATTGCCATCGACTGGACTTGGTTCCACAGTTGATTAGGTCTTCCTCCACATCTCTCCCCCATCCCTTTCTGAAGATAAACGACTCTACTGACTGAAGCTGAATCTCAAATCAGACAATTGTTTTTCAAATTAGAAATAACTCCATTGCTGAATTGATTCTTAGAACTATAAAGAGGAGAAAAGAAAAAAACTAAGGGATTCGGGTGATGATCGAATTGGATCCGAGATTGGGTATTTAGGGTTAGTAACTGAGAATGAATGATTGAAGGGTTTCTTGTGACTGAAGATCCTGTGGAGATTTGAATGTGTGAGATGGCTGGCGATTTAGAGAAGATCACATTGCTGTTTGGAACCGTTGGTTTTGAAACCGGAGTGGTAGGCAAATCGGAAAAGTTCTATGAGTTCATGAACTCGTTTTGTCTTAAGAGCAACAGTGGGCGACTAAACCCATTTATTTGGTAAAAGAACCAGACGTAGCGGGACGGACCATCGACCAAATTCCAGACTAAACCCAAATTCGAGACTATATTTGATCTGGGACCAAAGACTAAACCCAAATATAGTCGGGCGTTGATATAATCCACGCCCCACCACCAGGCGGCTATATAATCTACGCCCCACACCAGAGCGTACATAAAGTATACGCCCCACACCAGGCGTGCTTTATACATCCCCCCATATTTTTTTTTTTCTTTAGTATGGGGCGGGGTTTATACCTCCGCCCCATTCATAGTTTTTAAAACTCTTTACATGGGGCGAGCTTTATACCTTCGCCCCTTTTTTTTTTTTTTTTTTTAATTTCATTTTTGAAATCTCCCCCGATCGGGCGAACGTATATTCCACGCCCCACACCAGGCGAACGTATAGTGTACGCTCCACCAAATTTAGTCTTCCACCCGTAACGTCACACACCAGATTAAACCCAAATTTTGGTCTTTTTTCCCCTCTTTGGTCTTTGGTTATACTCGCACCACTGCAGTTGCTCTAAGGGTACACATCCCGGTATATGTACCATGACAAAAATAGTCGTGAACAAGATTGAGTACACGTACCTGGTATGCGTACTTATCCTGTCAAATATTTTCAGCTGCATCATAATTATTTATGTGAGATAATCGGCAGTTGAACAACTCTTTAAAAACACTATCTACACATTTTTTATCATTTGTGTGATTCAAGAAAAGTCTTAAAGTGTTATATGAAAATGGTTAAGTTTATCCTTCAATTGGCTAGTTTCGGCTAACCTTCATGGACATGTCATTGTACGTGGTTCGTTTACGGTCCATCCTAACTAGAGTGTATATTCTACTATGTTAATCTCAAATTAGTCAAGTGTTTCATCTAACGGTATAATTATTAATTGCTTTGTTCCAAAGATATCTTAGCTTAAACCTAAAGCAACCTTGACCTTGAAGTCTATAAAAGGATAACCTCAAACAACTTGGATCTTTGAATCCCTGACATTATTCTTGTGTGTCCTAGTTGTAAACTAGAGTCCTCTTCTCCTTCAAACCCTTCTAGGGTTTAGCGACATAAAAGACTTCACTTGGGGATTCGTGAAGCCAGGTCCAAATATCTTTATCTTGATAGTTCGAGTATCCTGATCTTGTTTTGATGTTGAGATGCTCACTCAAACAAGATAAATAGAAATCACAAAGTTTCGTCCTCTCACACTTTGTGATTCCACAAGTTTTGACTTGTGAGGTGAATAATAATCTAGGCTGCTCTTGGGGAGTCATAAGAACGGATTTTGAGGTTTGCTAGACTTTGTCTTTTGCAATCGATTTCCTACCTCACCTTGATTTTTGATCAGAAAGGTTATCTATGGGAGGCAGATTAGTTTAAATTCTCTAATTGAATTGAAGCAACTCTTAAGCTGTAAAGAAAGTCAGCTAACGGAATCATTTGCGCAGAGTCCTGCTGGGATTCAAGAGGCGTAAGGAGTGAAAACGCGGGGGTACCAAAATACACCACCAAATTTTTTCTTAGGCAACATGTATGGACAAACTTAAATACAATTCCGAGAGTTCAACTTAATGAATCTCAATCAAGGAATAATATTTAGAGTTATATATCTTTCTCTCACAGTAGGAAAGTTTACAAAGACAATTTCGTGAACCTGATTTACGTGTGAGAGTACTTGGACGATTCCAATGATCAATATCCAAGAATCAATCAAGTCGTATCCAACAAACAAGGATGGATGTATCTACTTTGGTTGATTTATGTACAACCTGTGATATTTCAATTATAAAGATAAACAATATAATGCGGAAAAGAAATAACACAGACACTAAAAATTTTGTTAACAAGGAAACAACAAATACAATAAAACCCCGGGATCTAGTCCAGATTGAACACCAAACTATATTAAACCAATACAGACACTAGCCTACTACCAATTAACTTTGGACTGGAATGTAGTTGAGACCCAATTAAACCCTCACAAAAAATCATTTACAGTCGTGGTCCTTATGCCTCTTGAATCGCGGCAGGACTCCACGCAATTAATACCCTTAGTTGACGTCTTTTACAGCCTAAGAGTTGCTTCAACTCAATTGAAGACTTTAAGCATCGTTGTTGTTGAAGATCCGTATGTAGTGGTAGCAACTTTGCAAAAAAATATTCTCAATCGTTGTTATTCAGAAACATAGTATTATTATCTTCTCCAAGGTTCAATTGTATCACAACTTCAAAGTATTACTACGGTGATATGTTTCTCCCCTTTAATCAATAGATATTGATTCACTCTCCCTTACATAACCATATGCATGTAGTGTGAAACTACTAATTAATTCTCCCCATTTTCGCCAATAAAAATTGGCAAAGGTACGAAAATCATGGGATCGTAATGAATACAACCAAAATATAGTTCAAGACTTAAAGGAATTAGGGACGATACGTAAGAACATAGTTAATATGTAATTCCTTATATCAACTTTTATTTAGATGATATCACATAGTATGAAAATATTTAGCACTCATCTAGGAGATTTAAGATACCATCATCCCCTTTAAGTTCCACAGCCACACACCCCAAAATATATAGAAATTAAGCACAAGTTTATTAAAAACTCTCCCCCCAATTGATGTCATTCCCAAAACAACATGAGTGACCTTTCTTTAATGAAAAAAAGGATTTTATCGGACATTAACAAATCACATGGATTTGTATCCTGAACATCGACTTAAATTAATCTCAACGCTAGTTACGAACATAGAGATGATTTTAATCGGTATGACTCAATATAAGAAAATCTTACGAAGTGTATAGTGAAGTAATAACACAAAAGTGTGATCACGAGTAGATCGATATCTTTGGGAAAAATCTCACAAAGTTTGTTCTTTTTCAGTTTATAAAACATAATAGAATTAACTTCTGAGCATATATGAGATTTAATTTAAATTTTTAAAAAAAAAGTAAATGACACATATATCTCATAAGACTTTGCAATATTTTAAACCTATAATGATTACATACTGCAAGTTCATCATCCAAAACACTATAATTTAAATAAATAAATCTAAAAACATGCAAGATGAAAATCGTTGGTGAAAAGGCAAGGGTACCCAAATATACCACAAGCTAAAACTTTTCCTACCTATAAGTCCTTTCTCCGAAAGTGATTGTCTATGGACCGAGTCGAGACAATACAACTAATCGGTTCACACTTCGTGTGATCGTCTATGGATACGAGATCGAGACAATACAACAACGAAGTATGTTACTTGATAAAAAGGTTCGGACTTAACCAAACACAATAGGATTCACCTATCAAGTAAATAGGAATTAACGTTTGTGTAATTTACTTTAATTATAATAAAACAATTATAATGCGGAAATATAAAGTGAATGACACAACAAGATTTTGTTAATGAGGAAACCGCAAATGCGAGAAAACCCCGGGACCTTGTCCGTAATTGAATACTCTCGGGATTAAGCCGCTACACAAAATTACACCTAACTTCGTATAGTTGAGACCAAGCAACTAAACCTATAGTTCACCTAGTTCCGTCTGTATTCCCACGCCTCCGATCTTAGTCACGTACTTGGAATAATTCATTTGGTTCGTATTTCAAACAGTAAGGGAACAACAAATTTGTTTGGTATCAACTCTATTTAACTAAGTGATATGAGTCGGACAAAGTCTCTTCCGTTTATCTTAACATAAACTCATTCGTCAGGTTCTTAGATTTATCTTATGTTCAATTACCTAAGTAATCGTTTAAGATTAAGCCATCAACACTACTAATCCAAGGAATTGTGTTGATGCTGATCTACTCAATTAATCAATCCAATCTATCACAAAGATAAACAGATTATTAATTGGATCCTCTTTTACCGAAACAAGTATTGTGCACACCAAAGATTATGAACCCACAAATCAGAAATCTTCAATATCTTCTTCGTCTTCAAATCTTCTTAGATCTTCAATAAACACCTGCACACAATCACTTGAATCTCTTGTGATCAATCACGCACAGAACGGAGTCTGTTACTACACCATTTTCTTGGATTTGTAACTAAAATTCGTAGAATGACCTACTAGCGATTACTGAATTCGTAATAGAAAACTCTTTACAAAAATCGGTTGTAACAGATTCAATCTCGTTACAAATCTTGTCGATTTTGTAACTTGTCTATTTTTCGTTACGAATTTGTAACTGGATATGATTCCACGCGTGCCATCCGTGTGCGTGGGTGGTCGGAGCTTCATATTTTTCCACCCAAGCAATGTATAACTGGGGATATTTCATCCCTTGGTCACAGTTGCACATGAGCTTAGCTGAGATGGTCACTTGGTTATATAGAATCATACACATGACTCGAACCGCACTTCATCTCTTTTCAGTGTTTTCACTCGAACCGCACTTCTCTCTTTCCACTTTCCTCATCTCTGCAGAAGCGAAGTTTGGGATTCAGTTTAAGGATTTCGATCTGAAGCTGAAGCTAAAGATGTAAGTGATTTGTGTTTAGATTTGGGTTTGAATCTGTTATTTTCTCATCTCTTTCCACTTTCTTTATGTCTGTAGAAGCGAATTTAGGGTTTCATCCTGAAAGTGAAGTTTGGTTTTCAGTTTGATGGTTTGAGGGTTTCGATCTGAAACTGAAGATGTAAGTGTTTAAAAGCTTTCAATATGTGTTTCCATTTGGGTTTCGATCTGTTCTCTTCGATTAGGGTTTTATTAAGGTGTTGATGTGTTAATTAGATTTTCAATTTCATATGAGATTTTCGTTTAGGGTTTCAATTTTATCTGAGATTTTCGATTAGGTTTTCGATTTATATTTGATTTTCGATTAAGGTTTCGTTCGTCTTTCGATTTATATGTAATATACAGGTGATTGATTCGATATACTTGCTTGTTCTTCTATTTAGTGTTCTTTTCTTCATATGTTCGTGCATCCCAGGAAGTATTATGTTAGTTTTGTTGGTTCCTTGAGTATCATACATGTATTGTGCTATTACTACTTTTCAAGGAAATCCTTAGCAACATTTATCCTGAATTTGATGAGAGTATTTGGGTATGTAATGATTTATTTGAAATCAAGAATGAATGGCTAGAGTTTGGATTTTAATTGAAGTTTAATGATTTAATTTGATGGCATTATTGCAGAAAAGAATTGGTGTTTGCTGTGGGTGGTATTGAGATTGGATACGGTGTTGGAGCTATTGGTAGTTGATGTGAGACTGCAGGGAGCTTGAGTTTGCTGTGATGTGTGGTTGAGCCGAGAAGAAGATGATGGAATTGCATGTTAAGGTGATTGCACTGATGGTTAGAATGGTTGTGTGCAGCAGTTGGTGTCGTGAAGCTGCAATAGATGATATGAATCCATGACATGGAGTGTTGGGTTTGAGCTGAGAGTTTGGTTTGATTTGAGTCTGTTTTGTGCTAGGCGAAGCAAATATGATGGTGAAGAATTTTCAATTAAGGCGTATAATGGAAATAAGTTTAAGAGTTTCCATATCACCATCTTTAAGTGTGAATGAAATATCAATTTTTTTTTTTTTTTTTTTTTTTTGCGTATCTATCCATGAGTAGAGAATATAGTTACATCTGTTTTGATGGTAGTTTACCAAATATGTTTGCTTTCAAGAGTTATTGCTAATGTGATTGTTTGGCTTTACAGATGCCAAGCGTTTGATTGGTAGGAGATTCAGTGACACCACTTTCCAGTGTGATATCAAGTACTGGCCATTCAAGGTTCTCTCTGGTCCAGCTGCCAAGGAAATTTCATCCATAGTCTTGATTCAGATGCATGAGATTGCTGAGGCATACCTTGGTTATACTGTTAAGAACGCAGTTGTTAGAGTCCCTGCCTACTTTAATGATTCTATTGGTGCAAGTGCAACTGACTGGGGTTGGGGAGTGGTGGTTAATGTGGTGAGAAAACCTTCATCAGCCTCGAGCACTTTGCCAGCATCTTCTTCACGCGGTAGTGATTACATAGTGGATGCGTTGCTCCATTGTTCTCCTGAATCAAGTGAAAATGGGACTCTCTCCAAGACATCCCCATCTCGTCCTGGGGAGAGGGGTCAAATGCACGTGGTGAGTTGAAGCTCATGTTAAGCAATAATTTTTACTAAGGGTCGATTCACTGATCTTGTCAGCTGGGAAAATCTGAATAGCATAATGGTTCTCATTACATGAATGGGAAAATGTGGCAGTGCAGGAGTTGGGAACTAGGTCCATTCCAGCAGTGTATTAGCACTCAGACCAAACAAGCTTTTTGTTTCTTCTGTACTTTCAACTTTTTTCACCTTCTTGTAGGATATGGCCATTGAGGACCAAGAATTTGTTGATGTGATGAGTAAAATTGTGGAACTTGAGAAGAAATTACATGATCATCCAGTACATAAGGTTTGTAATGCCAAATTTGTAGTTTTACTTTATCTTTCCTTTTTTCCCGCGATTTTCAAAGTAGTATAATTTATCTTTATGCATGTACTCTGATCCCCTGGTGCAGTCTATACTTATGTAGCACCACTAATTCAACGGGAAAAATGTTTGCTTACTTTCCTCTGCAGTCTTCTCAAAATAAGGAGCAAGTCAAATGTTTCCAACGGAAAGCAGAGGTGAATCATGAGATTCAACAACTAAAATCGAAGATGCACGACTCCCAGGTATATTTGCATCTGGAATGCACATTGTATCGAATAGTTTCTTGCACCCAACTGTTAGTGAAATATAAGTGGCACAGGTTTCTTGTGCATTTCAATAGGTGTTCTCCAATAAAATTCTCTTTTATTACTTATAGTCTGATAACATTCTAATCAGAAATTTAATACAACACATGTTTGTTGCGAGTAAGGTGACTGAAAAAATTCATATTGCGAATTGAGTTGGCTCAACTCTGGCTACATTTCCTTAGCTTTGCATGGTTTTGAAGTTTAATTGTTGAATTGCAATTGCAGCTTCAAAAATTCTGCGACGAGCTGAAAAACCGATCTTGGGTCTTAAAAAAGCTTGTCCATAGTGATGTTGATGGTGTTGTGCAGTTGAAGAGACGGGCTGCTTGTCTGATAGACACAGGAGATGAACTTCTTAATTGATGTTCAATGGTGAATTGATGATTCTGTCTTCTCACTTTTGTAATAAATCACTAGATCGACTTCAATATTGAGTACTTTAGCTGTGTATACTAGTCCTTACTGAACATACATCCTTAGGTACATTTAATGATCTTGATCCCCATCAAGTTGCAGCTCTTGCGAGCTATTCTGTTCCCGGAGATCGATCAAATGAAAAAATATATTTAAGAACCAAACTTTGGAAGCCATTACTGCAACTCCAAGACAGTGCAAGAAGAATCGCAAAGGTTTGTTAAGTTTTTGTATAATTGTTTGTTGGTTATCTGGTTAAGTGAATGAGGCTTAAAATGCTTTGATATCTTTCAGATACAACGAGAGTGTAAACTGGAAGATTTCGAGGAATACGTGGAATCAACAACAAGACTATATATGATGGATATGATCTACTATTGGTCAAAGGTAAGAGGCATTTTAGTTGTTGAATAATCCATTTATTTTTCTATATTTTGGAGCATATGCAAATATTTTTATACTTTCTACCATAAATATGTTTAGTTCAGTTTTTAGTTAATAGGTTATGCAACTCTTTTAATTTGCTGTTTTGTAACTTTTAATTCACATTATTGTTGGCTTCTAGGGTGCAACCTTTGCTGAGGTTATACAGGGTGCAATCTTTGCTGTGGTTATAGAAATGACTGATATCTTTGAGGGAAGTATTATTCGGCTTGCTAGAAGACTTGACGAGTTTATGAATTAGGTAATTCCTAAAACTTGAATCACCAAACAATTTGAGAAATGAATCCCTATTTTTTATCATCTCACCTGTCAATATATTGCCTATTCACATCACTGGTGGATTTGTCAGTTTAAAGATGCTGCTAAAGCTGTGTGAGAGGTGGATCTGAAGGCAAAGTTTGGTGATAGCAGTGAGAACCTACGGCGAGGTATTATGTTTGCAAACTCCCTTTGCACATGATCGCCTAGAAGGAGATTTGGCTCTTCCGAGTAAAGAATTAGCTAGATTGTCTGAGCTTTTGAAGGTATGGTTTTATAGTAATCCTCTCTTCCCAACGTATCCTTTGCTTACAAATGTGTGATTGTCATTTAATTTCATTACTACGTTCTTGTATTTCACATATCCTAGACTAGATGAGCATGTTTGTCACCTTCTCATTTTTTTCTTTTTCGTGTTCTGTTTTCTATTCATGTTTTACTTTACACTAAGATTGTTCGATTTGTTTCTGTTTTTTACGTTGTGATCCAGAGAGACAGACACTACAAAATGCCATATTTCATTACCAGCTTTCTTTTGGTAAATAACTAGTTTACTTCTTCAATCTTCATCTCTTTGGTAATTACTTGGTGTCCCCAGTTTTACACTTATATATTTCTTTGCATATTTTTTTGCACTTGGTAGGCCACGTAAGATCTTTACCAAATTACTGAATTAAATTTTTTTTGTGCTATAGGCTCGTTACACCAGCCCAAAGCACTAACATTGTGTTTAATTTTTTTCAGGAGAATGAGAGTGCCCTCTTTGCCCTGATGGTTTTGCAGTTCTGCTATAAATATAATTATTACTACGAAAGACCATGCTTTAGTTCTCCACTTTTTCCCTTAGTGGTTTCGTTCGTGCCCAGGTAATTGTTGTCATTGTGCTGTTAATTCTAATTGAGTTATTACACTTTATTAGGCTTTAAGATAGCTAGTTATGGCAGATTTTTGAATGTGCATTGTGAGGTTTGGTGGCTTTGTAGATTCAAATCCACATCTGTAATAATTGATGGAGTTGAAAATAGAAAAACTGAACTGTTTTGTTGAAATTCCTTGAGCATGTGGTTCTAGTAAAGGCTTGTGTAGGCAATGACGGCTTCTACCATGCATAACCATGGGCTGCTGAACTTAGGGAGAAATATATATCCTATGTTTTTAGTGTATTTTGTTGTTGTAGCTGATGTTAACTTGGTTTGTCTAAGAAGTGTTTGTGGATTATTTTTCATTGAGATTTCCTAACTGATATAATTTGTTGCTTAGACGTATCGTTGGAGCAGGTGAGGCGAAGTGTTGCAGATTTGCGAGAGAAACATTACGCAGGAGAAGGCAAAGATTGTTATGTGAGTTATGCGCTTGTTAGTTTTATCTTACATGCTTTTAAGTTGTAAACAGATGTTGTATGAGTTTTAAGCCGCACATAGCTTATGCATTCTCTTAAATTTCTAAGGAGATGTTGTATTCCCTCAAAACTTAGGAATTCTCTCAAGATGTTGAAAGAATAGAACAAGTTATTATTGTTAAATGTGTAATAGAAGAATTTGTATGGATTGAATGACAGACATGTGCAGGTAATTATTTTGGAATTTGGCTTATTTAAAGGCAAAAATGAATCTGCATCAGGTTGACCTAGTCAAATTGGTCAATACTGACTAATTTTGACCAGGTCAATGTTGACTGGCAGTAATATTTTTGCTGTTAGTAACGGCTGAGCCCTGTTACGACATCCCAGCTACAAAGAATTTTACGCTTTGCAACAATGGGACTATTACGAAATTCCACGTAGTAATGCCGTTGTCTGTTACAAATTGTTACAACCAAAAATTCGTAATGTTCACTGTGGCCATTACAAAAATTTTCACGCCATGTTTTGAAACAGAAGCTGCCTGTTACAACCCTGTTTTTAACATGTACAATCTGTTTCTAATCGGCCAAAATAGTGTAGTAACAATGGATTATCACAAGATCGTCTTTAGAACTAACAACAGTCTAAAGATCCCTGTCGAAACTCTGAACTAGTTTGAGTGAATCTTATATCAGAAGAAATATTCTCAAGCATAAACAAACTAGGTACAATCAAAGTTCAACCACCGTTAGTCAATCAAATCAATGAAAACAAAAGATAAACAATTATCTAATTTCCCACCAACGGTACACGCTAGAGCTTCTCAATCCCAAAGAAGACTTTAAACTGAGCGACCATAATAGATTTCTCCTAATTAGGTTACTCTCCTCTCCGAATAGGCGGCTACACCAGTAACAATACAACAAAGAGGAAGTCTGTTTTTACGAAGGATTAGTTTTCAAGAAAGGCAAACTTCAAGTATTTATAGATGATAGGTGTTGTAAAACACTTAGATTTATATCTAGTGTTTATGCTTTCTTGGCTACTTTTCTAGTAAATTATGTATCTTATGTTTTATTTTGAGTTTATTAGGTATTTTGGAATCATTTGGAATAAAAGGATATGAAATTGTCAATTTGGAGCATAAAAGGTAGACTCGTCATTTCGCAGGCGACAGTGATGGAAGCCAAGCCAAGCCAATATTACGGTTGGTCGCCTGTATCAATTCGTTGGGTGTATATAACACTTCTCATCATTACCAAGCCCTAAAACCAAGAGAGTTTCATTCTCTTATCATTGGATGGATGTATGAAATTTAAAGAATAGAGTGTGCGGCTGTTAACTACACCAAAATGAGATGCAAATCGGATCGAGAGAATTCATGGAGAGATTGAGAGAAGAAGAAGATTTTGTTATCATTACTGAAATTGAAGGTCTGAGAAGATTCAAGAGCTTGGGTTTGTTCAAGAGAGGAAGTGACTGTTGTTCAAGAAGAGAAAAGGGGATCTGATGACGAGATTGAGAAATTGAGACTCTGTAATTGAAGATTTGATGGTGAGAGCTTCGATTTGAGACAGGGAAGAACTCTGGTTTCGGCTGCAAAAGAAAATGGTTTCTTTCTATCGATTTGGGGAGAAGTCGGATGGAGGATTTGGTGAAGATAAATGGATATTTAGGGTTGGTAATGGATAAAAGAGATGGGTTGTTGATGAATTTATCTCTAATAGAAAGGAATTAAAGAAATCAAATCGAATCAGTGATTGTCATGGAAGTTAGGGTTTCGTGAATCTGAAATTGAAATTGAATGAAGAAATGTTATGGTCTATTTGAATTGAGTTTCAACTGGTTCTGATAAAGATTACAAGGGTTGATGTTGGTTGGCTGGACAGAGTTTATGTGCTTGGTTATCATCTGGAGATTTTCAATGTGATGCTAAGAAGCAACAGATGAATTGAAACTGGTATGTATCCATGGTTGGTGGTGCAGGTCAGGATATAGCACGTACAACTGAGATTGTTGATGGTAATTGTCATGGGTATAGCATTGAAATGAATAGGTTGAGAAGAATATAGGAATGAAGCTGCAGAAGGTGCAAATAATACAGCTACAATGGTTGTATTGTGGAGTTGTTGCTGCAGGAGAAGAGAGTTGGTGATTGACGTTGTTGACTCATGGTGTTTAGAAGATTCAGGCATGGATTGCAGCTAGGAATGGAGCTATGAACTTGAATTGTAATGAAATGGCTTGTGGATAGAATGGATTGGAAGCAATGGAAGGTCGAACGAGAATGCAGTTGTTACGGCTTAGCATCTGCAATTTCTGGTGGTGTTGTGGTTGCAGTCAAGTCAGGTTCAGTTACAAGGTGATGCAGCTGTAGAAGATGGACCTGGTAATACAAGGTGGTATAGAACAAGGGTTTGCTTATGGAGCTGGTGTATGGAACAGATGCAAATGTTGTTCTTCTTGTCGTTGAGTTGTCAAAATGAAATGAAAGCAACGAGTAATGTTGGTGTCTAGTGAAGTTGTTCTATTTGTGAAAGAATTTGCACGCCGTTGTTGAATTGAGCTGCAGGGAATGAAAAATGAATGGTAGATGTATGTTAAGGTCTGAAAGTATGCAGAGAAGGGGTTATAAATAGGTCGGAAGTTGGCATGGAACACTCAAATTATAGTCAGAACTTGGCCAGTTTCCGATTCAAGTGAGTCAACTCAATGATCCAGAGATAACGGTTCCGTTAACTTGACCGTTAAAGATGACGACGACTTCAGAAAACCGTTAGTTTGACTCCGACAACCAGAACAACAGATTCCAGCTACCGCTGGGAATATTATGGTCGTTTTCTGGCAAGTTCCACCAGATTTGTGGCGACCAGTTTTGAGATTTTCACATGGGCTTGGTGGACTAATTGGAGATGGGTTTTGAGAAGACATGACCTACTTTTGGAAAGAGTATCCTTTTGGAATTGGAGAAGCATATAAATAGAAAAGTCTTTCTCTAAACCTAGACATCTCCATTAGGGGGGCTTCTACTGGTTTTCTAGGGTTTCACATGATAGTTCTATTTTGCTTTTTACGATGATTTCCAAAAACACACGTAATTGATTTTGTTATTGGTTAAAGATGTAGATGGATTTTGAAAACGAGTTATGATTTTTATGAATTAGTTTTCTCTCAAAATCATCGTTCACTTTCTACAGTTTATAATAATTACATGATTGACGTATTGCAATATGACTGAATGTTTGTTTAGTTAAGTCTTGAATTGATTGAACTTACATCCATATCTATAGCTATTTTAGGGTTTATCATCGAGCGATAACCTTGAATACGAGTAGCATGATATGATTACGGTTTGTAGTGATACACTCTTGTAATCATATGTAGAGTTTGACCTTTGTCCGAATTGTCATGCGCAATGTGTGACAATTGCATTGATTAGCCTATTTCTGAAACTTAATGCTCCTAGGAATTGAACTTAATTAGCGCAAGGCGTTAGTGATGAGTGCCAAATAGTGCATATTTATACACCTTTTTATTGGCATTTTACTCATCTTTTGCGCTTAGAAATCAGATATTATCCCAGATTCTGTATTTTCTTTGTTTTCAAGAATAAATATTTGTATTAATTAATTTTATGTTTTTAGGTAATAAATAAAGCTCTGAGAAATTGAGGAGCCAAAAGAGCAAAGAATTGGAGACGAGCATCTATGGAGCAGATAGCCAAAGCTCGCGCGCGAATTAGTTGAAACCCAACAAGGAAGACATGGGCTAGAGCTACCCATGACCCGGATCCGAACCCGCTCATCCCGAGCCGTTAAGATCTTCACTCGCCACATCCTACGCCCGCTCCGACTTCCTCATCTCATCTTGATGCGCTCGCTCAACACCAAAACACTCCGAGTCTCTCTCAGCCGTTCCAGATCTCGTCTCGTTGCATCCAACGCTCGCCGAGGCCTTTCTCATCATTCCTTCGCTGCACTGCGCCACACCGAAGACACCTATACCTAACCCATCGACCAAACACCCATCTCATTTCTCTTCTTCTTCTCTCTCTCTCTTCACCCATACCGACAGAGCAGAGCTCTGCTCTTTCTTCATCTCCTCCTCTCCCCGACAACCCGGGCTATCATCACCATCCCCATCTCCCTCGTCACCACAACAACCGCACCATCAACCACCTCCGTACCCTCTCTAGGTCTAGTTATCTCTCTTTTTTAGCTTCTATCAACCCTAGAAGCTAAATTAGAGATAATTGGGGCTAGGTTTCTCATACATCAATTCAGTTGACGATGGAGCTCGAGACGCATGGACCAGAGGAGAGCACGATTCAGAGGCAATCAGAGATTGGGTTTGATTTTTTTCTATTTTATTTCGATTTTGAGAATTAGGGTTTGGGTAATTTTCCTTTGCATGTATAAATAGAACCGAACCCAGGTGTGTAGAAGTGCATGCCTGGATTAGCCAGAGCAGCAATTTAGGTTTAATTATAGATTAATTGTTTGTTTTTGATGTTCTAAATCAAAGTGCTAGGGTTTGAGATGAAACCCTAGCTTATCACTTGTGTTTTTCATATTTCATGTATTGTTCTTGAGTGCTTAATTACTTTTAAGATAGACTTAATCTCAAAGATGTTAACACTTTGCTCTCACAGTGTATGCCTTGTATGCACTGTAGTTAGAATATCTCTGTGAAGATTATGCTACAACCCAAACTCAACCAGATTGTTATTAATCCTTAGATTAGTTGTGCTTAAGATAGACGATTAATGCTATGGAGAGATATTTTAGTTGTGATTAAGCTATCATCGAGAAACTTCTTAGATATAGGGTAGATTTGACACCTCTCCCTTATCCGCCATAGAAACAAGAATAAATTCATGAGTTGAAGACATAGTGTAAGTTAAAGGTGGATTTGAAGACCCTAGTATCCCCATTGTCACTAGTTACATCTTAAGTTCACTATTTCAGTTCACTGTCACAATAACATCTCAGCCGTATCGGCAACAAAGCCCCTATTGTTACAATATCACTTCCTTGATAGAAATTCAGTTTAAGCCAAGCCTTAGATCACACATAGCACCACAAGTCTCTGTGGTTCGACCCGTACTTTCCGCGTCTCCGATAGACGCCGTGCACTTGCGGTTATTACTCGTAGGCTAAACATAAACCCCTTTCGGGCCTACCATGCTTAGGTTATTCTTTAGGTAGAATTCACATACGTAGCTTTAGTGTGTGTGTTGATGACTTAGGAAATTTACGGAGTATTCTTGCAATAAGGTATTCTAGGGCTTTTGATGATAGCGATATTAAATACGAATTCTATTCATATATTCAAAAACTTGTTTACAATTGAAGATGAAACATTTACCCAATATTTTACATCTTGATTTACGTGCTTTGCTTTCTTGTTTTGCTTTTATTTTATTTTATTTTATAAAAATCAGAAAACCCCCCTTGTTACTTATAAGATACCGAAACATATTGACAACCTTAGTCCTCTCTGTGGGAATGATCCTTTCTTGCCCTTGTTATATTATATTTTTTTAGTAGTGAGAAAGTAATTTATTTTTGACGCATACGACAGTCATCAAATTTTGGCGCCGTTGCCGGGGAGGCAGCGGGTTGTTATTTGTTTTTGTTTTTGTTTTTGGTTTCTTATTTTAAATTGTTTTTGTTTTATTTTTCTTATTTTATGGTTTTTGACATAGTTTTGAGAATCTTATTTCAGGTACCTGTTTCTCATGGAAGGAGCATACTACATGAATGTATACGGTTTTCAACAACCTCAACAATATGACAACTACCAATTCCAGGGGTATAATCAAAACCAATTTATTGGTTATGACCAATATTCCATGGAACCTTATGGTTTTCCTCAACAACCTTATGGCGGGTATGTGTGTGAATAACCACAAGGATGGGAGGATTCTTATGCTCGTGAAAAAAAAGTCTCTAACTTTCTAGACGAATTTTACAACTTTGTACAACTAGAGTTTCAAAAAGATAAAGAGGCTACAGAAGAGCAACTCCAAGAACTTCGTGAAGGTATTGCTAACTTGTGAAGAGGCATTTATCAATGCAAGGAAGATATGGATAATTCTAATGTGCATATGGTTTGTGATGAATATTTGATTGATGCTAATGTTGAAAAAGGCCAATCCTTGGACACTTTCGTTGATAATTGTGTAGTTAACTCAACTCTTGATCGTAATAATGATCATTCACCTATCAAAAGGATGAGTTCGAGATTAGAAACACTAAATTCAGCGAGGACCAATCTTATGTTACCTATGAATGTGACGGTGATTATGATACATTGCTTGAAATGGAGTGTACAACAACAAGGAGTGTACAATGGAGTCTTTTTGGGATCAAGATGAAGATGAAGAGGAATATGATGACATTTGTGTAGATTACTCAAGCATTGATCTTAATAATTATCAAGAGCCTATTCAAAGGGCGGAGCTTGAGGATGATGCATTTTTGAGTGTTCTAAAAAAGTTCCTTATAGCGAGATTTGGATCCGCAATGGAGTATATGCCTTACAACAAAGAGGAAATGGACACTTGTCTTGAAAAGGATCAACCTTTGGAGATATTTGATGACATTAGTGTAGTTGACTCAACTCTTGATCTTTATAATGATCAAGCACCTATTCAAAAGGTACATGAGTATGATGAAACTAGTGCTTTACAGAATTTCCTTGCAACAAGGTTTGAGTCTAATGAAGAGGAGTGTGTTGAGAATGAGACCGATATGACCAATATTGTGGAAGACCCAATTGAGGTTGCAAAGGATTGTAATGATGATGTTGATGTCGAGACTTTGGTTAAGGCAGAAACGGACGAAGAATGGTTGCAAGGTTTGATAGAGGACCAGGATATAAAAGAGGTGAATAATTCACTTGAGTTTTTCAAGGATGAAGAGGATTCCGTAATACAAGAGATTTTGATAGGTTTGTCTAACCCGTTGCATATTTTTTATTCTCTTTTACCTCTTATTGGTTTGAATGTATGTTCTTCGAGAATATTGTTGAAAGACTTTGTTTCTCGATTTCTGCCATTAGAGATGTAGTAGCAGGATTTCCCACACTACACCCCTCACTATATCTTGATAATAATTTCTAGATCTAAACTTAATAATCATCTAAATTTCAAATATAAGTGCTAGAAATTTAAATAGACACATAAGATTTTTCGTGGTTCGATCAATGTGATATACATCCACGATTCTTCTACTATGATTGTTGAGGTTACAATAATATTACATTGGAAATCTCCATTAATGGATATTTCTAGAGCTCTAGATCTAATTATTTGGGAAGAAGATGATAAAGAAAATAAAGTCTTTCTCTCTCTAAAAATATCTCTCCTTTACAAAATGTCTATCTCCCAAAATTATTATCCCTCCTTTCTCTCTCCTGCTCTCCTCTTTATATAGGTGTTTACATAATGGATGACGCTCACATTTGTCTGACTCATATTCTCGCGAGCCCTTTAATGATTTCGCGGGCTCTTGCTACCTTCTCTCGAGACATTCTCTCGAGCCTTGCTACCTTCTCTCGAGACACTCTCGCGAGCCTTGCTACCTTCTCTCGAGACACTCTGCGAGTTAAGAAAATAATTGAATCCGAGACGCTAAGAGAATATGTTGTGCGATATTTGAATCCTACACATCTTGCCTCTTTTTCCTTGAATATTGCTTGAAGAGCGATCTTTAAGGAAAAATCCGTTAAATAGTAATCTTTGATCTTTGTTGATGAAGGAACGAGCGGAAGAATCTTTGGACTTGAAAAGTACGTACTTGCCTCTATTCTTTTGCGAAGTTAGAAGCTTTGAGAAGTATATATGAAGTATCGTTTCTTGAATTATGCGAAGTATGAAGTATCCTTGAAGAAGCACTTAATCCTCAAATATATAAGAAGTATGAAGTATCCTTTAAGTATTTACCTTAATCCTCTAAATATAAGAAGTATTACGAATCCATCATGCGAAACTCTCGCTCCATGTTCTTTGCCTCATGCTTGAAATGCAAATAAAATTTAGATTAGTATTCAACATTTCTTTTTATCAAAAATATTCATTTAATTGCAAGTTCAAATCATTTTTCTTTGTTTTGATTTCCTTTGTATAACTCATTTCATTTCATTGTACCCCTTATATTGACTTTAGGTACATTTTACTCTCTTGCGAAATCATAGGGTAAATTCGCGAACTAGGGTGTACGCCATAAAGGTTTGCCCGCTACTACTCTCCATGTTGGATATCATTCTCATTTGAAACAAAGCAAGTATTTAAGGGAAATATATAAATTGATCTTTGCGAGATATTGTTCTCGGTTTCTCTTGTAATATCTGCGAGATTTTTCTCGAATTATTGTAATCGTGAAATCTTTGTAGTTACGGAAATCTTTGTAATTCGCGATTATCTCGCCTTTTGTAAATTTAATCAAAATCTTTTATTTTTTGTAAGTAAAATGTTTAAGGGAAAGTGGTACTTAGCTTTTGTGGTTTGTTGTTGTTGTTGTTGTCTCTTTGGAAGTATATGATTTGCTTGCGAAGCTAGCATCCACAAAATATAGTTATCTCAGAAAGAAAAAGAAGTGTGAGAAATGAGATTTGAACCTTGACCTGCCTCTTGCATATTCTCGCACCATACCAACCTATGTTCTAACCCTCTCTTGCAGAAATTAGTTTGCGAGATAATCATCAAATTTCTTTTTGCGAGATAAGCAAAATCTATGCGAAATTTCACATAACTCTTTGCTTTTCAAGGTTCGTCTTTTCTTTTAGTCACCCTTTGATACTCAAAGGAAAAAGATGACAAAAATTCTATCACGAAGGTAAGATTCGAACCCGCACCTATGGTTGGATTTCTGCCCATACCTTGTACTAGTTTCACATTTGTGACATCATGGAACAACTACTTTACTTGATTAGTAACCGTTTTTGCTATTCAAAAACCGTGAAAAAAATACGTTTGATGAGTTTTGATCTTGCGTTTTCGAGTTCTTGACCACACCCCGAACCATGTCTTGACTTGTGTTTCGTTGTTGCAAGTAAACTTAGCACCACTTATTCTTTTATATTTGCTTATTGCATCTCCACCTCCAACGGTTTGTCTTGGCTTTGTAAGTATGATAATCATCAAATTTTACTATACATTCTCATCGCGACTTCATTGTCCTCTTCAGCCAGCGTCATTATCTTGTGAGTATGATATTTTTAAAACTTGATAAATGTTCTTGAGACTTCTCAGAAAGACGTCTGCAAAGCCCAAATCTTTAGGGTGTACTTCTTCTTCTTTGATAAAATAAATTTTGTTGATATCTATATTTTCTCATCTTCCATCGTCTCCAATCTTTCTTCTTAAAGTGTGGATTTTCATCTTCGCACGTTGAGCCTTAATCCGATGTGAGTATCTCAAATCTAAGGAAAGCCCATTTTACTTTTCTTGCTGTTTGTCGGTGAGATGTGCGGACTTCAAGAACGGAAGTTGTCTTCGCGAGAGAGAAGCTTTATCTTGGCGTATGTAGAATAGTTGACGAGTACGAAATGATCTTTCTTGCCGCAATGGTAGATGTTACGGAGCAAATGAGTAAGCAGTAATAATGTTTGACAAGTGGATGATTAACTTTCTTCTTTGTGAATTTTGTTTGTCTTCGCTTAGAGAATGTATTTGCACGTAAGTTGTTGGCCTCGTCTATATTTTTCGCTCTCGCGATTATCTAACTTGCTACTCTTTTCTTCTTAGTTGGGTTTCCCTTCACGCCGTTGGTGATAGTAGAGTAAATCTCCTCGCCTTCAAATCGATTAACTTTTCAACTTATAAGCTTATGTCTCGTAGAGGAGATCAACCAATCATCGTTGCAAGCAATCGATCATTGTTGATGAAAGTTCATGCACTTGCCGTCTATTTTCATTTGTCTTTGTTTGTCTTATTTGAACTTGTAAGGAAGTAGACGTCGTCTCTCTTTTCTTTAACTAACCTTTCACTGAACTATCATTAATACTACGAAATTCCTTCTTTCTTCGCAATGGCAATGATCTCGTCTTGTGGTAGTGTATTCGCGGCTTGCTATAAATCGAGCGATTGTTACGAAGCAACTCTTCGTTGTCTTGCTTTCTCGTCATTCAAGAGGGAAACTGCTACCATTCCCAATGTTGTTTCTTTCATGAGCTTCCCATTTTTCGGCATATTCAAAAGTTGTTCTTCGTTGCAAACAATAGATTAAGTCGATATCAATCTAGAGAATTTTATATAATTTACGCCTTTCAAAGAGTAAAACCGCCATATTTTGTTCATGGGAAGGATTCTCCAAATTGATATCCCAAATTTTGACATAAATTTTTTCAAAAGTCTCATATGGATTTACATTAGGAAAACATTTCTCCATTTAGAAATTAATAACTAAATTTGTTAATCGGACTTTTGGTAGAAGAATCGGTAATTTATTGAAAACAAGACTGCTTTTTGAAATGCTTCTCTCGGAATTTTGGTTTAAAAATCTTGAATCTAAATAGTTAATAATATAATCATCAAATGAAAGGGTTAATCGTTGAGTAAATCCGATTAAATTTTCCGTGGCTGCACTTCCTTCGTAATTGTCCCTCTTTTGAATCTCAAATCATCTGTTGTTGAATAGATTATCTCTTATCACCGACTTCCCTTTTTGTCCTTTAAATTCCAGGATCCCAGGAGAAATCCATCACGATCTTTGCTTGACTGAATTTTGAACCAACAAGTAGAAGGTAAAATAAAATCCCTTTACCCTGTCCTGTTTCTAGCGCATATGTAGTTGCGGGATTTCCCACACTACACCCCTCACTATATCTTGATAATAATTTCTAGATCTAAACTTAATAATCATCTAAATTTCAAATATGTTGCTAGAAATATAAATAGACACATAAGATTTTTACGTGGTTCGATCAATGTGATGCGCATCCACGATTCTTCACTATGATTGTTGAGGTTACAATAATATTACATTGGAAATCTCCATTAATGGATATTTTCTAGAGCTCTAGATCTAATTATTTGGGGAAGAAGATGATAAAGAAAATAAAGTCTTTTCTCTCTAAAAATATCTCTCCTTTACAAAATGTCTATCTCCCAAAATTATTATCCCTCCTTTCTCTCTCCTGCTCTCCTCTTTATATAGGTGTTTACATAATGGATGATGCTCACATATAGCTCATATTCTCGCGAGCCCTTTAATGATTTTCGCGGCTCTTGCTACCTTCTCTCGAGACATTCTCTCGAGCCTTGCTACCTTCTCGCGAGCCTTGCTACCTTCTCTCGAGACACTCTCGCGAGTTAAGAAAATAATTGAATCTCGCACGCTAAGAGAATATGTTGTGCGATATTTGAATCCTACAAGAGATACTTGATTCTCATACTATGAAGGTTTTGACACAAGAAACCGTGGAACTACCCGACTTATATATTATTTATACACTTCCAAGTGTGGACAAGAATAAGTGTGGGGGAAGCTTTTATCGGTTAATAGCTTCGTTTCTGTTTTATATTACTAATATTTGTGTGAAGCTAGTGTTTGCAAAACAGGTTTTATGGAAGGATTTCCAACTTTTCAGATTGTTGGTATATGGGGAATGACTCTTGCAAGGATATAGTCGGGCTGACGACTTTAAACCAAGCGCTACATGGGAGGCAACCCATAGGTTTTGTATCTCTTATCTTTTATTTTTCTTCTTGTATTTACTTTTTTTTGTCGCATATTATTATAAGATTTTCCACCTTGACTTTCTTTGGACGATTCAATTTACATTGAGGACAATGTAAAGTTTAAGTGTGGGGGAGTGGTTAAGCATTTGCATTGTAAATTTTTCAACTTTTTTCTAAAAAATTGCATGAATAAATCCAACTTGTAGTTAGTTTAGAGTCACATAGTTTACATGTCGCTAAGATTACATGAAATTCTCACAAGAGTGACTGAACTTAAAGATGACGAGAGAACGTGATTGGGTTTTCGTACTTGTATGAGAATTAAAGTTGGATTTAACCATGCCAGTGGAAAATGAGGTGCAGAATGAATTCGGTATTAGAGTCGTGGTCCCCTATAGAGGAGACTACCCTAGTTACATAATGTGAGGCACCAACCTTCAAAAATATGTGCTTTTAGAGTGTGTGTCACCGTACGTTAATTCTGGGTAGAATGGTGAGCTATGACCTCCCACCAATATAAGCACTACTTTGATCTCTTGAGTGCTATTTCGTCAATCATGATGGTGACATCGAATTGATTTCTTACATACCACTTGTATTCTTGTTCATGGTTAGCACCATCCACTTTATCTCTCTGTACACCAACAGGTCCATAGAAACACCATCATCATCAACAAGAGGAGCATCACAAATTCGAAGGAAAGTTTGAAGACGTTCAAGGTTTACAAGCAACAGTACAAAAATGAGCAGATTTCATATTCAAGTAAAGCAACAAGACAAGGAGAAGTATTTTTAAAAGTTGAAGACTATTGTACAAGAGCTAAGATTATTAAGATGAGAGTTCAAGAAGTTTATGATATCGAGACATACAAGTTGTGAAGAATCAAGCGGTAAAGTACTTACACCATGGCCGTTGTACTTGCATTTTTATTTTATCTTTATTTGTATTTCCTTTTCTCTTGTCTCATAAAAAAAATATGAAAAAAAAGAGGCAAGAGAAAATTTTGTTAGGTTCATTATTATGTTTTCATTTTGTATTTGTTTTATTTTTCTCGTCTCAATTAAAAAAAAAAAAAAAAAAAGAGGAAAAAAAAAGAGAGAGACAAGAAAAATGTGTTGTATCATATTTTGGTTTGTTTTCAGTTTTGTTCTTTCAATAAAGCCAATGGAAAGAAGGAATATCTATAATGAAGTTTCAAGCAACAAGGAATTAGAGGAAAGAATCACATTGTCAAGATTCTACGAAGTTCAAGAGTTATCATCAAGAGTTGAAGACCGAAGACGAAGATGAAGATAAGGATTGAAGACCGAAGACGTTTCTATGGATCTTTGTGAGAGTGGTGCTAGATGCGCGTCGAACGGATAACGAGGTAAGTAAGCATATTCCCACCTTCGTTAAGTGGTTGATTTCCTTTCTTAGAGATCGTCAAAAAAATGGGTTTTCAAAATTATAAAAGATGTGGGTTTTCAAAACAATTCGGAGGGTTTTGCCTTCCTACCATTCAACGTGTCGCAGGATTCTCTCTTCACTCCTACCTGGACACATATGTGACCCATAAAAAAGCTATTTATTATTAAGAGCAATGTCATAAAACCCTTTCTTGTGAGGCAGAGTCGAGACTTTCGATCACTCCGAACCCGAATTTGTTTCGATAAGGGATGGTTATTTCTCTCTCAACATTTAAGGATGAGATTGTGTTCATATATATGTCTAACTTCTTATGTCTAGTGTGCAGAATTTCTATGTCTTCTTAGCGCGTTGGATGCTATCATTTCGGAGAACTAGTAAGTTGGAAAATAGGTTATGTGGGTATATCTCTAGTAAACCCTCACGAGACTATAACTCGTACACTAGGGACACCTAGGGGTTTAAAGGCTTGTTATACGTGATAAGTGTGACTGTAGCCTCGACGACACGGAGTTGTATGTATCCTTTAGAATTGTTTTATTTGATTTGCTCGAGGACTAGCAAAGTCTAAGTGTGGGGGAATTTGATAGGTGTTGTAAAACACTTAGATTTATATCTATTGTTTATGCTTTCTTGGCTACTTTTCTAGTAAATTATGTATCTTATGTTTTATTTTGAGTTTATTAGGTAATTTGGAGTCATTCGGAATAAAAGGAGATGAAATTGTCAATTTGGAGCATAAAAGGCAGACTCGTCATTTCGCAGGCAAGAGTGATGGAAGCCAAGCCAAGACAATACTATTGTTGGTCGCCTGTATCAATTCGCTGGGTGCATATAGCACTTCTCATCATTACCAAGCCCTAAAACCAAGAGAGTTTCATTCTCTTATCATTGGATGGATGTATGAAATTTAGAGAATAGAGTGTGCGGCTGTTAACAACACCAAAATGATATGCAAATCGGATCGAGAATTCATGGAGAGATTGAGAGAAGAAGAAGATTTTGTTATCATTACTGAAATTGAAGGTATGAGAAGATTCAAGAGATTGGGTTTGTTCAAGAGAGGAAGTGACTGCTGTTCAAGAAGATAAAAGGGGATCTGATGACGAGAGATTGAGAAATTGAGACTCTGTAATTGAAGATTTGATGGTGAGAGCTTCGATTTGAGACAGGGAAGACATCTGCTTTCGGTTGCAACAGAAAATGGTTTCTTTCTGTTGATTTGGGGAAAAGTCGGATGGAGGATTTGGTGAAGATAAATGGAGATTTAGGGTTGGTAATGGATAAAAGAGATGGGTTGTTGTTCAATTTATCTCTAATAGAAAGGAATTAAGAAATCAAATCGAATCAGTGATGGTCATGGAAGTTAGGGTTTCGTGAATTTGAAATTGAATGAAGAAATGTTATGGGTCTATTTGAATTGAGTTTCACCTGGTTCTGATGAAGATTACAAGGGTTGATGTTGGTTGGCTGGACAGAGTTTATGTGCTTGGTTATCAGCTGGAGATTTTCAATGTGATGCTAAGAAGCAACAAATGAATTGAAACTGGTATGTAGCCATGGTTGGTGGTGCAGGTCAGGATATAGCAGGTACAACTGAGATTGTTGATGGTGATTGTCATGGGTATTGCAGTGGAATGAATGGGTTGAGCAGAATTTAGGAATGAAGCTGCAGAAGGTGCAAATAATACAGCTGTAATGATTGTGTTGTGGAGTTGTTGTTGTAGGAGAAGAGAGTTGGTGATTGATGTTGTTGACTCATGGTGTTTAGAAGATGCAGGCATGGATTGCATCTAGGAATGGAGCTATGAACTTGAACTGTAATGAAATGGCTTGTGGATAGAATAGAGTGGAAGAAATGGCAGTTTGAACGAGAATGCAGTTGTTACGGCTTAGCAGCTGCAGTTTCTGGTGGTGTTGTGGTTGCAGTCAAGTCAGGTTCAGTTACAAGGTGATGCAGCTGTAGAAGATGGACCTGGTGATACAAGGTGGTACAGAACAAGGGTTTACTTATGCAGCTGGTGTATGGAACAGATGCAAATGTTGTTGCTGTTGTCAGTTGAGTTATCAGAGCTGAGCTAAAAGCAACAGAATGTTGGTGTCTAGTGAAGTTGTTCTCTTTGTGAAAGAAGCTGCACGCGTTTGTTGTTGAATTGAGCTCGGGAATGAAGAATGAATGGTAGATGTATGTTAGGGTCTGAAAGTATGCAGATAAAGGGTTATAAATAGGCCGTAAGTTGGCGTGGAACACTCAGATTATAGTCAGAAATTGGCCAGTTTCCAATTCAGGTGAGTCAACTCATTGATCCAGAGATAACGGTTCCGTTAACTTGATCGTTAAAGATGACGACGACTTCAGAAAACTGTTAGTTTGACTCCGACAACCCGAACAGCAGATTCCATCTACCGCAGGGAATATTATGGTCGTTTTCCGGCAAGTTCCACCAGAATTGTTGCAACCAGTGTTGAGATTTTCACATGGGCTTGGTGGACTAATTGGAGATGGGTTTTGAGAAGACTTGACCTACTTTTGGAAAGAGTATCCTTTTGGAATTGGAGAAGCGTATAAATAGAAAAGTCTTTCTCTAAACCTAGACATCTCCATTAGGGGGGCTTCTACTTGTTTTCTAGGGTTTCACATGATAGTTCTTCTTTGCTTTCTACGATGATTTCCAAAAACACAAGTAATTGATTTTGTTATTGGTTAAAGATGTATTTGGATTTTGAAAACAAGTTATGATTTTTATGAATTAGTTTTCTCTCAAAATCATCGTTCACTTTCTACGGTTTATAATAATTGCATGATTGACGTATTGCAATATGATTGAATGTTTGTTTAGTTAAGTCTAGAATTGATTGAACTTACATCCATGTCTATAGATATTTTAGGGTTTATCATCGAGCGATAACCTTGAATACGAGTAGCATGATATGATTACGGTTTGTAGTGATACACTGTTGTAATCATATGTAGAGTTTGAACTTTGTTCGAATTGTTATGCGCAATGTGTGACAATTGTATTGATTAGCCTATTTCTGAAACTTAATGCTCATAGGAATTGAACTTAATTAGCGCGAGGCGTTAGGTTATTCTGTAGGTAGAATTCACATACGCGGCTTTAGTGTATGTGTTGATGACTTAGGAAATTTACGGAGTATTCTTGCAATAAGGTATTCTAGGGATTTTGATGATAACGATATTAAATACGAATTCTATTCATATATTCAAAAACTTGTTTACAATTGAAGATGAAACCTTTACCCAATATTTACATCTTGATTTACGTGCTTTTCTTTCTTGTTTTGTTTTTATTTTATAAAAATTAGAAAACCCCCCTTGTTACTTATAAGATACCGAAACATGTTGGCAACCTTTGTCCTCTCCGTGGGAACGATCCTTTCTTGCCCTTGCTATATTATAGATTTTAGGTAGTGAGAAAGTAATTTATTTTTGACGCATGCGACAACGATCAATAGACAAGGAAGTTTGGACACCAAGGAATTTCCAAAACCGAAAATATTCTCAAGATATTCATTAAAGCACTAATTCGGTTTCCATAATTCCTGGAAATGCTCAGTCCAAAAATAATGATCGAAATCTCTCGGAAAATCTCTAATTAGTAAATGCACATTACTAATTCTTATTTCCCTACAAAATGAATTTAAATACCTTAATTAAAAGATTCTTAACTTATTTATGTTTCGATCCTGGGATTCTCTTCCCTTAGCTATTAAGGAATAACTTTGAACAATTAAAGAAATAAACATTCATAGCACGTGTTCAAAGTATGTCGACATCTTAATTTTGTAAGTTCTCTTTCACATTTACAACCTTGAAATTGATTTTCCACACTTCCAAACAAGTTTAGAATTGGTTCATTTGATTTTCAAGATCTATGCGATTGATCAAATAATATTCAATCACAATCATGGGTTTAACGGTTCTATCAAAACAAGTTTCGGTTCTACCATCCATGTGAGTACTGTGCATAGTCACACTAGCTTTCCAAAATTCGGTTGACTAGGTACTAGGATCGGTTCCCCACATATGTATGGTATCTAACTTGTATGTGTTGCACATGTCCATATGATCGGTTCCACTTTGCCTAAAAAAAAAAAACGTGTTGCACATGTCCATAGGATCGGTTCTATTTGATTTATAAACCTTGTTGCACCTCATACACAAGGACCAGTTCCCCTTTGTGATGTCTTTGCACCTCTTACTAGGATCGGTTCCCCTTTCCCATAATTGGTCAGACAAAAATCACAAACCCGATCTTACCATCTCAGGTGATTACTTAAGATCGGTTTCACTAATAAAAGTCAAGTCAGGCCTTTGTGAATAGTTCTACCAAGAACACAACAAGTCGTGAATGGTTATACTCAATCACACATATTGGTTGTTCATAAGATATGCAATGAATAACAAAACCAATAACGCTGGCGATTTCCTTTTCGATTCATAAATAAGTTTATGAACTTACTTCCTCATAACACATGTAAAATATTGTTCCCTAGGATGAAATCCTCACCTCATACCCATACATAATCACAATAGCATTCAAATGATTATGGAGATGTCTTATCTACAAAGTTTAATGGTTAAGCAATAAACCTCGTATTATATTCCTTAATACTATGTCTATCTAGAGTTCAAATATGATTCGCAATTTTGTTTTCAATATGCACGACTTGAAAGATACGTTAGGGAATGAAACAGTTCAAGTCAAATATCACTAACCTCAAGTGGAAGGATGAGTGTTAATTTTGTAAGCCTAAACAATTGATACCATACAATAAAGCAAGATAACAATAGTTTTTCTTAACCGTAACCAATTGAATCACACACATCCACACACACATTATGGAATAAAATATCAATTGAACCGAAATTTTGTTAAGCATAAGCAATAAACATATATGAAATAAACTCAAGCTTTTATTAAATAGGAAAACAATTAACTAACAAGATTGTTACCTCGAATTTCGTATCCACTTCTCCAATATGATTGCATCTTCTTCCAGGGAGAATTGATATCGAAATATCATCATCATCCTTATGCATAAACAAAAGAATAACAACAACCCTCAACCTTTACCAGAGAAAGGTTGAAAACCGGTTTTAAAAATTACAAGCAAAAGTTGAAAACCGTCGAAACACATATGATTTTATGCTAAACCAAATCCGATTCAACATATTGTGATTTTTTCACATATTGTTTCTACCAGAACCCCTCATGATTCTTTGATAAAGCCTACCAACATGGGATAGAACTTAATCATGCTAAATCAAAAAGTCACCCAAACCACAAGGGTACACAATATATGAGATCGAATATTAAGGTAGCAAAACCGAAATCAAACATCTCATAAACATACATAGCAATAAGATAAAAGCATTCAAGCACATGCTATTAAACCGAAAACTATCACAAGAAAAATTATAAATCAAATAATTTTATTCATAATAATTTTATTCATAATAATTTCATTCATAATAGACCAATACAATCAATGAAAGAAATCAAAAATTGATGTCTATTTTTCTCTTGCAACTTAGTCCTTCATATCAGAGCTGAAAGAAGGCGGATTACTACTCTTCAGCTTTTGAATTTCTTCAAGTAGAAAATCTTGTTGCTTGACCAGAATTTCTTGCAGATGAGAAATTTTCGTGAAGGTTTCTGCAAGAACATGTAATTCTGTCTTTGATTGAACACAAAAGTGTGTCAATGCCTCAATACACTGATCTTTCTTCAGAGTATTCTCTCTTTCCTTCTTGCTAAGCCAATCTCCCTTTCTGATTTTTCCCTTGATATCAAGAGACGATCCAGACTTAGTTTTAGGATGATCTTTATGATCTAGCATATTCTCCAGAGAAACCATTTGATCCAGACCCATAGTTCGGACAAGGAATGGCCAAATTAGGAGAAAGATCTTTTTATAATTTTCATACTACCGAAAATATAATATTCCTAAAAATATGAATATATCAAATATCTTCAAATACTAGATATTATTTCCATAATCTTCACAAGGTGCCTTGATTTTTTTTCTTCCTGACACAAATATTTGGCACACGGTGAGGAAAGCATTCTAATACCGATCAAGTGGTATTAGTATGAGATTTTCTCTCATTATGGAATTTTGAACAACCAGAGTGTTCTAGATCTAGTATAGTATGAAAAGATCTCTTTTTGTTACCTCGAACCAACGAAGTATCTTGGGATTGACTGGAATTGCATATGCAACTCTTATCAATTCTGTTTTTGAGACAGTTTTTGCATCTTGTCTTATTTTTCCCTTTACCATTAGGTGATTTAATAACATCAGAAGACATGTACATTCTTAAAATAGGTAAATCACTAATGGAGGAGGAAGAAATAATGTAGGATCAGAATATCGCAACATCAATACCTTTGCGAAATCTTCATACAATACACTGCGAAGATGTCGCAGATTGGTTACAAAAATGACGCAATGATGATGACTGCAATCCAAACATGAGAAAGGTGTGGAAACTTAGCGAGACTTAGGAGTGTTGTGAAACTTAACATTTATATACTCGCGAGAATATCGCAAGCTAGATCCGAAAATAAAGAATAGCTTAGCTGTCAACCACTATGTAATGTCCTATATAAAGAGTTGAACAGGCCTAAGGTAGAGAGAGATCTTTTTGGAGAGTGGAAGAGAGTTTTGAGGAGAGAGAAAATCTATAGTAGTAGTTGTATTCTTGATTTCATTTTCCTTCTTGTAAAATTCCAAAACTCAATTAATAAAAAGTGTGATTGTTGATCTTAAAGATGTGTTGATTATTATGAATTCTTGTGAGGGATGTATTGTAGGATTTCCTGCAACTACATAATGGCGCTAGAAACATGGACTGGTTTATAAGATTAAAGATTGCTGTTAAGATTGTTCAAATCAAGAAAATGATGAAACAAATCGATGAATCAGTTAAGGAAGAGAAAATTAAAATCAAGGAATGCAACAGAAAGTTGGAGTGTAGTTTGATCACAAAAATAATGATTGATGAATTCCATGAAAACATCAGAGGGAGAATACATAAACGAGATATTGAAGGAAAGAAAATCATGAAGGTGGAGAAAGTATTACCCTTGAAAGATTGGAAAAAAAACAGAAAATTACATTCACAAAGATCGGAGATGTCAATAGAAAATTTGAGCCACACATTTCCTTTGGCAATCACAAGAATCGCACTGGAAAGAAAAGGGAAATCAAGCAAAAACTATGGAAGAATGGACAATGAACAGACTTTGGAGGATACATGGAGTTTGGTGGATATAATATTTTACCATGCATACAAAGGAATGGGGTACAAAAATGAAGAGATGTCTCCTTCAACATATCATATTCATGGCTTTGGCAAATCTACAACAAAACCAAAAGGGGAAATAGAGATGCGAATTTTGCTAGGAGAGATTGAAACACGAGTGACATTATGCGTGGTGGATATGGAATCGCCATACAACATGTTGTTGGGAAGGCCATGGAT